>BMAW01044327.1:573607-683075 GCA_019974015.1 Nephila pilipes
TAATCTCATACAGATTATTAATCTTATTTATAGATTATTAATCTCATTTATATTTTTATCTTCAGGCACTTACAATAGGAAAAATGTTACACTAAATTTTCTTAGTGAAGTTAATTTAATTTTACTACATTCAGAATATTTTCGAAATTCATAAGAAAAAATACGGGTGCCTAGTAAAAATAACTGAACTTTTTGGTATGACAAAAATAGCTGTAATCATTAATTGATAATTGTTTACCTTTCACGTCGATTTTACAAAAGTGTTAATAAGATAACACATTCATAAAATAACAAGCTTCGAGTACGATCGCAGAACAAATATTAGTTGAAGAATACAAAATTCAGATAAGCGACTTGGTGAATTGCCATTATTGAGACCGCCACGTTTAAAAAGAATTATTTTCAAAAGAGGCAGATGATATTGTTAACATATATCTAGAACCAAAACAGAATTTTAAAAATATCTCACATGAATAGATAATTTAAGATAATTATAAGAATATAATTTTAAATTTGTTTAATGGTAGCAATTACATGTAATGGTAATATGACAATGATATATGTGATAAGAACATTTTGTAATGGTAATATTACGGTATGCATTCCTAAGAACTGTTTTGAACATATCCCATTCTGAGAATGTAGATTTTAAAACTAGATACACTTTAATACATAAATCAAAAAAAGAAAATTAATAATAAAACGAAATTCTAAAATGATATCGTAACGTGTCTGATCGTCTTTCGACTGCAAAAATGCTCCACTCAATTAAAAAAACCGTGTCTTTCCAAGCAAATCAAAATTTATTCAGATAAACTCTAATGAATGCATTATATTTTATTTTGAAAATGAAGCAATTAATACATTTGTTACCGTGAAAGACCGAAAGTGTAGAATATCGACTTTCTCCAGTGAATGTTAACACGCATCAATATATATGTGAATTGGAAACGAGTAATTGTCATTCCTATTAGAAAACCACAGAAAGATGCTCGTTTTCAGAAAGTTATAGGCCCATAGATCTTACCTCTGTTGCATGATAAATAATGGGGAAAATTCTTTTGAAGAGACTTTTATTTTATTTGAATCCTCCTGACCTACTCCCAAAGGAACAATATGGTTTTAAATCTGAACATAGCACCATTGACAAGGGGTTGTTTATCAGTCAGAAGATTCGTGATGCTCATAATTTGAAGCTCACTCACCACACAGTGGGGACTTTCTTTGATCATTCTAAAGATTTTGACACAGTCTGGAGGCAGAAACTTATCAAACCTTATGATTCTCTTGGAAATCGGTGGCAGGGTCTTGCCTTGGATCTCTGATTTCTTGCGAGACAGAACTATCAGGGTTAAGTTAAGCGATTCCATGTCTAGAAGTTTTAAGATGAGCCAAGGACTTCCTCAGGGCTCTGTTTTGAGTCCCACCCTTCTTACCCTGGTCTTGCGTGGTATTGAAGAGATTATCTCTAGAAGGTGAGAGGTCGGCTTATTTGCAGACAATATTGTCATCTGAAAATCTGATGCTGACATATCTAATTTGGAGGGCAGTGTTAATCAAGCTCTAGTTGACGTGTAGACTTTTTCTGAAAGCCACAAATTGTGTTTTAATCTTATAATATCCTCGACAAATTTCGTTACTACTAATAGAAAACTTTATAGTTACTGACTAAAACTTTTCATGAATGGTTTGTCTCTTTTGGTGGATAAGTAACCTAAGTATTTGTTTTGAACCGAATTACCAGCTATAGGCACATTGACCAACTTGTGATTAAGTGCAGCAAACGACTGAATATTTTGAAATGCATCTCTGGATGCGACTGGGGTGCTAACTCATTTACGATTCGAAATATTTACTTGGCACTTATTAGACCAATTTTAGAATATGGCTACCCGATTTTCTGTTGTGCCTTTAAGACTAACTTCAGAAACTCAAACGAGTCCATCTCAGCGAAGCTCGCATCATAACAGGTCTTCGAAACAGCTGTCCCAAAGATACTTTTCTCTTTGAGGCTGATCTACAGCAGCTCTTGGATAGAAGAAATTTAAATCTTGTGAAGTATTACAACAAACTTCTTAGTTATAATTCCGGTAATCGATCCTCGGCATTCTTCAAGTGTTGGAGTAGCAACCAGAGACTGAAAAAAATAGCTCTTATAATCAGGTGATCAGTGAAAATCTGATCTTCAACTCTGTTGAGCCACATCACTCACATTCTAGCAATAACCCTTATGTGGGGCTCCCTGGAGTATTTTTCCATTCAACTCTCTGCTCAGGTTCAAAAGATTTCTCATCCTCCTGAGTATCTAAGGCAACTTGTTCTTGAATTGATCAATAGTAATATTCCAGATGATGCTATTCTTGTTTACACGTATGACAGCAGGAATGAAATGTCTTATTCCAGCAGTTGTATCTACATTAGAGCTTAAAATAATTCGTGTCAATTCAATTTGAGGAATTCTGATGGATGTTCTGTGTTTCGCAGTGAACTTATTGCTTTTGATTCAGCCCTTAACAAGATCCTCTCCTTTCCCAATTCGGATACCGTATGGATTCTAACTGACAGTCATGTGTCATCCATCACCTTTCTAATTGGCACAAATTGGAAAATAATACTGGAATGGCTATTTTGGAAATGCCGAAACATCTTTCACGAAATACACTTGCAATGGATTTCTTCGCATGTCAACATTGCTGGCAATGAGATCGCTTACAATTTCGTAAAACAAAGCTTTATTCAACACCCAAAACCTCTGGCTCCTGTGACATATGCAGAGCTGCAATTCACTTATAATAGTAATAAGTGGTCAAATGCCCCTCCTGCACATCACTGGTATGAGGCTAAACGTCCCGGTGGTTCTCTCTCCTTGAGGAGTAGCAGAAAAGAGCAAACTGCTGTTACCCATTTCCGCAGTGGACACCTTAAAACCTTATCTTACCATAATAATAGCAGAGGTTTTCTAACCAACACCTTGTGCTCTGGATGCTAAGCTTCTCCGAAACATATTCTTGAGCGCCTGAATCTCACAAAACAGGGGCTTTATGAGAACCCACTATTGGTTATTTACTTTCTAAGAGTGAACGATATAATGGATTTGATCTAGCTTGGCTAGATACGCAGATAAGCAACAACATGTCTGTAAATATCTGAAATATTTAGTTGTATTCTTATACATTCGAACCAACCATCACCGGTGTATGTTGACAAGTATAAATATGCTCTTGTGGATGTCGAAACGAGAGGCCAAGAAGCCGATGTAGACAGTCTGGCGCCAAATACTTTTTTTCCCCCGCGATTGAGGTCATCTAGCATTTATTTGTTATGCACTGGAACACTGCTTTTTGTCGCTCTTATGCAAGGTTTGCTGGAGCGTGCAACGTTTTCTTAAATTTTATTTTTTATCCAATACCCAAATGTATATTTGATTGGATACTACAGTGAACAGTGACCTTTTTACCCCTTTAATTAATATTAAAGGGATAAAAAGTCATGTATATTAATTGCGAGTAAACGAGAAGACAATTGTTTTTATTTTTCTCAAGGAAAGTGTTTTAAAATACTTTCTGAAGTTTTTTCTGCTGAAACTGAGAGCTGCACACCCTTGGGTTTCAGACGATTAAAGCGTTTCGAAGTTTTGAAAATTAATCATGAAGAAAAGTTTATTGTATTGTTAAATCCAGAAGAAACGAATATACATATTATATACCAATGAGGAATTATTCAGTATACTATCTGAAAGTTACAGCAGAATCGGACATGGGAAAAGAACACTTATACTTAAAAATTACAAGTTAAATACAAAAGTTATAATAATGAAGTTATAATGTTGTATTTCAATTTATGTAAGTATTATCAAATGAAACATAGTGCACCTTAAAAAACCAGTTTGACCAGCCAGTTTTAAGACCAGTTTGGTGTTAAGACTCAAGATGTCAAGTCAATCTGATAGACCTGCATTGGCACAAAAATGATGTATATAAGCTCATAATGATGCCTCAAGATCATTTAACGAAGTTTGTCCAGCTACGACCTTTGAAAACTAAGGCAGCCTCAGAAGTAGCGTATCACTGACATCAAATATTTTTTGGGGTACCAGCTATATAGTAATCAGATAATGACAGATAATTCAGTAATCAAATCATATTCGAATTATGTGCTATGCTGGAAAAATGTTAAATTGGACTTCGTCATAGTCACACTCGGCTCAGTTGAAAGGGATAATCAGGATATGAAAAATATATTAACTGTATGGATGAATGATTACGAAACACATAAACTGTCAGATCATGTGCCTTTTGTTCAATTTGTCAAGAACTCTGTATACCACGAAGAAATACGCTAAAGTCGTTATGATGCCATTTTTGATATTAATCCTAAAAGGGACTTAACAGCGTCATTTTCGCTAGACGAAAAAATCGCAAATATTGAAACAGAATAATAGCTTGAAGAAATTCTTAATATTTTTGAAGAAATTTTGAACAATGACCACATTTAAAACCATATTCCAAAGGAAAGTATTGAAGAGGAGCTGAAACCTACCCCGCCTTCATATCAAGTCCTGATTGAAAAATACTAGTTTATTTCTATAAAAAGGGTGGTCCCTAAAGAAAGTCTTCTACTGCAAGCAACGAAAATATTACGAATTTGAAAAAGAAAATTTCCTCGGTATCAAATTAGTTATATCATATGAATATTAATCCTTGATGTTGACCAATCGTGCTCGAATGTGTTGGCGGCTATTATTTTAAAAGAAGGCTATCATTTTCTCATTTAGAATATATTGTTCGTTTTAAGTTTAAAAGTTTATTTATATGTGCTGTTACTTAATTTCTTTTATTTTGACATACAACATTATATCTTTCAATAATAAAATATGATTTTATCAAAGTAACAATAATATTTTTTTCCAATAAGCCCCCTATTCCTGAACAAAACTGAGATACATTAACAAAATTGAAAATCTCTGCTCTTCTCCGCTTTCTCCCGATGCAATTGAACTCCGAACGCCAGTGCGCGTTTCAAAACCCCATCGCCAATATGCGACAAAGTTGGGTAGTTATCTATCTTTCTCGAAGGAACTAGTTATTAGAATTATATCAACTTGTACATAGCAGCTTTTGTACATTTTTTTCCTTCATCTCTCCTACAAATAAACGAAGTAAAACAACTTGAAGTCGCATCATCACTGGTAAATGCCGGACCCCCACCCCCACCCCTAGACACCGAAGCACGAGGATGTGTCTTGCAATACGGATAACTTCCTACATGTTTAGCTTTATAGGATTATTAACGTGAGATTATCTATTATTCAGTACGTCATACGACTTTATTGAAACAAATATACATCAGATAACCGTAATTAAACATTCATCGTAAAATTGACAAAATATTTATTCCCGACAAGATACGTTAGAAACAATTTCAAGTAAGAGAAGGAGACAAATCTTTAAGATAAGATTTACACTAAAGGAATTACGGAGTCTTCCAATGTATACTCTGCAAGTAAAACTTTGTGAACAAGATCACGTCTCAAGTGATGAGTTTATTATTCATTATTGTAGTCATTTCGTGATTTATTCTCTTCTCAGTCGAAAGAATATTGTGGCTGAATAGTCTATTCAAAGACAACGAGAGAATACGACCGTCAGTTATACTGAATAGACAAGAAGTTATACTTCAAAATCAATGTGGTCACCAAATTTGATGATAAAATTAGACACTTCGAGACAAAATTATTCAGCGTATATATTTGTGAGCTGCAGTGTGTTTCAATAATATAGAACTGACTTAAATGCTATTGATTAAGGATTTTGAATTGTGGATTCGTTGCGTGGACTATAGATTAACGATGCCGTACATACATATGCGTGTGGGTTATTTCTTGTTAAAAGAAGATGCTTTGCACTTGCTTGGAGAGTTTTAGAATAAAAGTTCAATTTACTCCAAGAGAGTTTGCTTCTTAACTGCCTAAGCCTTCCCAACATTTGACAGACAATCAACTAAGTAACATTGTTAAACAATCGATATTTAAATAAGTACGTCTGATTTTAAAATTCAGAATCTCTAATTTAATGTAGAATATATTTGTTAAACTTTTATTTTATGGAATTTTCATTTTTTCTGATTAGAAACGAAAAACAGCTTCTGAATAGGTATCTGCAAAAACATTGATTCCCAAAATCATATATACTTTTTCGTAAGATGCATGAGTGATGTGTGATATACTTTTACACTTCTGTAGGTTCTATAAAAATTATTATTTTTTTATGAGAATAACATTTATATTCCTCTAATTTCACATGCTTTTGTCAAAACATATGCGGAAATTAAGGAACCGTTATGTATTTGTTTGCACTTTTTATTTCAATTTTTTCAAAGCATATTATTGAAACAGATAATTCAAACATGAATGTTTTTCAAACTAACAACCATGAAGATGAACATTTATTTTAATATGGTTTTCGCAAAATAAAGGTAAAAAAGTATCACTTTTACTTGCACTGAGAGCTTTAATCTTTAAAAAAATGTTTTTTTCGCTCAAATATTTGCTACTTTCTTTCATAAATTAAAAAAAATATTTGTAGAGGGAAGATTTAATCCTATTCCAACCTCCAAGAAAATAACAAAATTTTACGTTCATTTTTAAAAGAAGACATTACACATATGTTTTTGTTTGCTAAATTAGTTCTTAATAAGACTAAGATTTCATCTACTCTTTGTTGTAATGAACTCATTAAAAATATTTTATGGGTAACTTCGCAATTTTTTTACATGTTTAAAATAATGTTCTTTTCCATTTCTTTATTTTGAAAGCAATTCTCAATGTCATTTAGTGTCCCACTTTGCCTTAAAATCTCTAATAATTTCTTATTTTTAAAAATATTTAATGTAAAAGTGCAAGTTTTATACTATTATCTGTAGTTTAGAATTTATTAAAATCAATAAAGTGACCTTTAAAACACCTAGAGTTAATATTCAAAGTTATTCGTAAATGCACGAAAATTAAATCTTCCGCCACTGAAATGTCATTATATTAAACTTTAAGTACTCTTCGATATGGTTAACTATATATATATATATTCTCTCCTTTATTTAATTCAATTAATCTAATTTCTTTTCAAGTGCATTACTTTCTCAATATTCCGGTGGATATTGGATCAGAGTATCACAAGATCTCTGAAAATGCAAGTATCATAGAGGATTCTTTGCTGGTGTCGTGGAATCACGAGCATCAACTTTTTAAATATTTTTTATTATTATTGCATGTCACTTTACATACATTTAACACACACAAAACACAAGAAGAAAGTCAAAAATGGACTTTAAGAGTCTTGATACGAACTTAAGGCTCATCGTTGCCATCGGGGTTTCGTCTTCAATTGACTCAAGCGCTGATAAACTCTTTTTAACTAGAGAGCGTCAGTCCTCACATCTCACCTTTCAAAAGGGTGTTACAAAGAAAAAATCTTACTTGTAAAAAGGAATTTACAGAAACTACAACTAGAAAAAATAAGAAATCATTAATGAAACACATATTCAAATATGAAATGAACTATAGGATATTAAGAAATATTGAGTCCTTTTTTTTAAATGTTCAGGAAAAAGAGTTCAATATAGTTCAGGTATCTGGCCAATGAGTTGCAAGTAGCGGACTTAGTGCATTATCATTCAAGTGATTTACCACGACTTAACTGATTCTGATTATAAATGATTCCAAAGCTGGAATGAAAGCTGGAGTGCTCCAAAGCTGGAGTTACTGCATCACTAAGTATTTGAACTTAAGATCCGTTTATATAAGTTTCAAACTTTCTCAGAGCAAACCTAATGGCATAAGCGTTTTTTATCTGTAGTGGCATATTTTTCTAGGGAGTTCTATAACATTTTACTTGCGAAATCAACAAGCCTTTCATTTCCGTTTTCGTCAATTTGATCCAGAGAGACGTGTACAAGTGTCTGTGAAGATAGTAAATAGGGTTTGGAAATTTACTGCAACGCTATTGTCAAATAGCTTTCTTAAGTTTGTAACACCCGGCCGTTACAGGCGTTATCTTGTGCCATCACTAATTTCAAATATTAAACACTACGACACCAATAATTACAGAACCACCAAAACAACTTTCCCCATTTATTAATATATATCTACTATGACATCAATAATAGTGCTCTCCAGGTTAAGTTTACTAACGCTTTAATTTAACCCACCAATAATAATCTAACAGCTTTTACCAATATCTTTTATCAACTGCAACTCCGAATCTGGAACAACTGCTGAAAATACTAGAACAATTCTCAATCCGATTGATCTATACTCGGACCTCAATACTAATCTGTAAATCCACCTTCCTATAATATAGCACTTAGATTCCACCTCCTCTCGCTACAACGCCTCTCTGATCCTCCTTCAGATACTCTACTCCTTCAGATGGAGTTTATATAATCCTCAACTCCACCGCTTCACTTCATTCCTAACTGCTTTACATATTAATTTTCTTCATCACGTTTCATTTTTGGTTGGGCAAAGGTTGTTTAGCGAAAGCAACCAATCTCAATTGAAAGTCCCCAAGGTTAGTGAAGAGAAACCGCGAATAGCCCAATGTCACAAGTTTCCCAAAAGAGTCTTCATGCTTTTTAGTTCAGTTATTGTCACAAGAAATTTTGTTTCTTGTAAGCTGTATCAAAGCAAGCGCAATATCAGCAAATTTCAGCACATAGGATCCGTAGTATAGCAGAAGACCTAGGAGACTCTTTAAATTTTTCTTAGTCTTGTCTTGTAGAATATTCTTAATTAATAGTACTTTTTCAAGGTCAGGTTAATGCTTGCCAGAACCTACAACATATCCAAAAAGTTTAACTTGAGGTTCACCAAAACTGCACATTTGAAGTTTGATGGTAAAATAAGCTTCATTTAAGTTATTTAAAATAGCTTCAAGATGTCTTAAATGATCGTTCCAGCTACTTAAAAATAATGCTATGTTGCATTGTACGCTTAGGCATACGCTCTATGACGGGTTAAAAGTTGATTAATGGTACGCTGGAAAGTAGCGACTGCATTCTTCCGACAAAAAATATAACTCTGAAAGCATATTGATCTATATGAATGATGAATGAAGTTAGCTAATTTGATTGAGAACTCATTATGATTCAGATATATGTCAGGGTCAGTATCCCTTCAAAAGATTGTGCAAGGTTATGAATTTGGAGCTTGCTACTTGATAAATCAAATAAGTGGAATTCGATGTCGGAAAAACCTCTGGTTCTGTCTTAAAATTCAAATAACGGAAATCCTCATATAATCATATGGTACCACTATTTTTTGATACATATGCTACTGGATGACCATATTCACTTTCAGATGGTTCAAATTAAACCCACCTTTAAAAGGTCATATATTTATGGTCGTTGAATTTTAGGCTTACTATTTGCCATCAGTGGTTTTGAATGTTCACCAATTCTTACTATCTTAGAGGTTTCAAATAATAATGCTTGGTTCTTAACTAATAAATCGATAATAGCTTGATTTTTATCAGCATTCAGGTGGGAAGAATTCAAGTGTCCCTTCATTGTTTGGAGTATGTTTTGATATAAGTGTATTTTTAATTTTATCAAAGTCAATATCGATTACATAAATGAGTCCTATGTTGTTATTATATAACAATGTTGTATATATTATCTATGCTGTATATATTATATTTTGAATATTAAGTACTCTAATTTTGTTCGCATTGATGTGTTTTTCAGTTTTATCAGGCATTTTAACTAAATAACTGTGTGCACATTGCGTTTCTACGATGGTGCAAGGAGATATCTATCTCGTGTTCATTTTTTGTGCACTATCAGGTACATGAACAATAACTTTATCACCTACTTCGAAACTTGTATCCCTTTTGCGACTATTATGGTAAAAGGCTTAGCTCGCTTGGTTAGTAGTAAATGTAATATCATCAGCCTGCTCGGCAAAAGATAAAGTTTGATCTTCAAAATCATTAAGATAATTCGTAATAGATTTTAATTCTGGATTGGGCACTGGAATGTCTTCAGTCCAAAAACTTTTAGAATCAATAAGGAAACAGTAGGTTGCCATCCATATAAATTTGAAATGGACAAACGCCTGATGTTTGATGAGGTACTTAGCGATACGCCCATAATAGAAAAGCTATATGCTTATCCCAATCGTTAGGAGTTTCCCTCATAACATGATATATCTTATTTTTCAATACACCATACCATCTTTCAACAAGACCATTGGATTGTGGGTGTCCTGCAACAGAAAAACTTATTATATATCCTATTATTTCTATAAATTCGTTTGTATGACTGGACGTAAAGTGAGTGTTTTGATCGATAGCAATTAATTTGGTATACTAGTTCTTGAAAATATTATTTGTAAAAACGCATTGCAAGTGAAATTTGATGTTACATTTTGTAGACAGATTGATTAAGGCGCCATCGAGTGCACTAATCGATTGCGCACAGTATAAACTTGTATCTCCTACCACTAGGTTCAATGGTTCCTATTATATCAATATTTATGAATAAGAAAGGCTCATTAGGTCGTGTTACAGGAGTTATTGGAATTTCATCACATGGTTTAGTTTAGATTCAGTCTTAGTTTTTATTAACGTCACATTAGAAGCAACACGAGGGCTATGGGTGAAGGACCTCGTAATTTTGAACCTTTCATCACATGGTTTCTTTTTAGCTTATAATTAGCATGAAATATATGTGTCGTAATTTTGTACATCCTTTTTCATGCTAGACCGCGAAAATCAATATCTAAAGTTTTCTTTTTCCGATGGCTCCATACGTTAAAATGTGCGAGTTCTAACAATTGCGTTCTACGCTGTCAGGTAATAACTAATTGGCAGGCGGGGTGATCTAAAATATTACTTTTATGATTCAAAACTAATTCTCAATCTTAAACCCATTTGGACAATTTTTCGTATCTTGCCAACATTTGGATAGACTTTTATTATTTTCTTGTTCAAACTGAAACTTATTTGAATTCAAAATTAAATCAATGATGACACTACCACTGTCCATATCAGAACTAGTTAAAATATTTGCAGAATCTATGACACTGTGCATAGGTATCCTACTATCTTAAATAGAATTAGAGTTTATATTAACTATTGCATTCTCAACAGAATTGACAGAAATGTACTCATGAGATAAATGGATTTCATCAACACTAGGATTGTTTACATAACTTTCAATATTGTTTTATTTGCAACCAAATCATTACAAACGCTCAAACTTGATAAAATATTATGCGCATAACTATCTACCATTGCACACATGATGGAAACAGGTGTACAAACATAATTAGACTCAGAACTTATAATTACAAAATTCCCATTTATTAAGGATGCAGTGTCCTTTTGCCCAAAAGCAGATTTTAAAATACCATTTTTGCACTAATTATTATAGTGTTCAAGAACCACACCGGTTTTAATTATAGATAATTGATTTGCAGTATGTACAACAACGGTTAAAGTTTTGTTATAGCATTCTACTTGAAAAGTGATTAAAGAGTCAAAACAAGTTTCATTTTTGGCTGTCATTTTCAGTAAAAAGCATGAAACATCTGTTGATATATTATATATCAGTGAACGGTTTTCGTTTTTATTATTCTATTCATTAATTTCCGAGTTCTTTTTTTCGTAAAGTTCATAATAACGTACTATGACAAATCTCGCAATTCAGTTTATTTTCACAATCCCTATGTAAGTGCTTTCTTACAAAGGAAATAAAGAACATACCCTGACTTTTAAATTTTTTTTTTCTTTTTTAGCAGATATTTCTCTATCGAAACACTCCAATGATTCCTGATTTCCCAAATTGCAAAATAAACAACTCTTACTGAGAACTGCAGCTGTAGAGGCATCGATTAATCTTTGTTTTTGGTTTTCATTTTTTTCTGATAACGATTTAAATCTTTCCATAATGATTTGGAATTACTGCAAATACATCTTTGATCATAAGTTGGTGATCTATCGCCAAAATGAAAAATATTAGCTCATTCCCGTGATTGTAATTCATTTTTGAGGAAATCCAAAAACTTCTTAACCACAAAACATGACTAGCATCCGTTATTACGACTGCATTATAATACTAAATTGTTTGGAATAATTTTGAATAATACAAGGATTAATATATTATTATATGATTCTCGTTTCACTTTTAATGATGATAAGATGCAAATTTGTATCTCAGTCGTATGAAAATATACTAAATCTAAAAGAATCGTATGAAAATATACTAAATCTACCAGAAACTAATCCATTGACTAAATTATATTAATTTCTAATTTCGAAAATCGTATTTGCTGGTTTCCGTTCTTTCACGAAACTTCAGTTGTTTTTAGATCTGTATTGGTTTTCATAGTTTCAGGTTCTACATAGCTCATATCACAGTTCTCGGAATTTTTTGATGAATACTTGGACTTGTTTATTTTTGTCTAAATGTCTTTTATAATGAATTGTTATTATGGAATATGAAAAAGTTTTAAGGATTCTCGAATTAATATAAGGAGTTATTTTCAAAATGTGGGATTTTTTTACTACTTCTCTAAAAATACATTTTAATTCATTGAACAGTTTTGCAGCTGAAACTTACAACAAGAAACTAATTATTATCACTTCGTGACCATAGACCATTTTCCATTTCAATAAAAATCTCAGGTTACAATTCCTATTAGAGCACTCTCTGTAAATATTTGCCTACAGCATTGCTTCGAAACTACAATCTACTGATGCTAACATTTGTCTTAACTTACTTCAATCTAGCTCGTAACATCCCAGAATCTTGACATAAGTACACTGATGAGGTATATAAATCTTCACTGTTATACATATAATGGTTTATTATTACTACAGAAAATTGCTACATTTATAACAGTTTCCTAAATAAGAGGCTCCACAGATAAAAGCCTTGTTAAACTAGAAACTAGCATCATTTTCATTCTTCAGAATGAAAAAGTTTTGCAGAAATGTAGTACCTTGTTATTGCCTTGACCCGAAGTGGTGAACTGATTGCCATCAAAGGCTCTCATCTTTTACTTAACGAACTCGGCCATAGATTTAATTGACTAACATAATTAGTTATTTTCTCACATTCAAAATCTGCTCTCAAGGCAAATAAAAATGGTATAAATAACCTAATTTGTGTCATATATGATCTATTTAAACAAATTCAAAATGAGAGAAAAACCTGTGTGTGATTTTCTCTACACATTTTCTCAATGGTAATGGATTTCTAGGCTTGCTAGCCTAGAAAGCATGAAATAAGAGCCCTATTTCCTTCTACTTTAACCCTTGCTGATGCAAACACTGTAGGTAATGATACTTTTCAAGACAACCTCTGAAGGAGCCTATAATGAAAGACTAACTGCTCCACATCATTAACACCTGTAATAGCAACACTCAGACAAATCCCTGCAAGAGTATGAAAATTTCACTTTGGTAAAACAAGAATCTATGCTAGTTGTAGAAATTGCCCGAATATTCCAATCATACCATAGCAAAAACTGTCCAAACTATCAGTTACTTTTCTCGACCGTTTTATCCAATCATATTTATTGCTCATCGTTACAGTCGTATGTTCCTGGATTTTCTAAACATCTGTCTCAAGATCTCTTTCTAAAATTCCTATTCACTGCATAAAGAGATTTATTAAATTATTGCTCTTTTCATCATTTTTTTCCCTTCGTCCACAATCTTTAATCTTTCTAGTGGCCTCTCAGTTATTACGAAAAAACAAATCTAAAACGAAATAAAAATAATTATAGAGTAGGTTGAATGGGAATTAACATTTTTTACTACCATCCTGCCTGCAATAAGGACTGGTAACTGACTATTTTACGGAGACGTGAATTTAGAAATAACGAACTGATGGATTAGAAAAATAATACTTAACTTACAGCAGATAAAAACTTGCATTTCCACTCGAAATAGTAGCTGTGGTTGGAAGATAATCACTTTTCTGATACGCCAGTACATTTTTGTATTTGCTTATAATATGAGTAATATTCTTTAAAAATTTGTTATTACGACATAAATTTTGATATAGAAATACTGATATTGATGCAGAAATTCACTACACAAGTAATTTAATTTCTAAGAATACTGTTTGATCAGAAGTTCCATATAAAATTTTATTACAAAGCTGGTTTATTTAAGTAGCTTAACATACACGACATTAAACCAGTTATAGTCTCAAAATCAGATCGAAAAGTAGAGGGAATACAAGATGGAAGAGACTTTGACAACCTGTTTAGTGAGATGGAATACGACATCAAACATGTTGCGCGAAAACCATATTATATCCTCAACCTGAGGTCATAAAAAAGTTTAGTTAGAAGAAATAGAAGTTGGGAACAAGGATAGTCAAATGGAAGGATCACAGTTACAGCAATGAAATAAAATTTAAATTATTATACCTCTGGTTGGAACATTTGGATCGCATGTATTTCACTGTAATTATCCTTATTTATTATGTTATAATAATAAAAAGAATCTCAAGATGAGATTATTCATTACCTTCCATTTTCATCCTGATTCACATCTTCTCTCATTTGAGAGTCAAAAACCACATATCTGTATATAAATTCTAACCAAACACATTATGCGAAGTGATTTCATCGAAGTGAAAATACGAAACAATTTGTTTAGTAATATCATTACAAGGGAATGTTTGTAAGGAAAGGAGAGAGAGTTTTCACGCTGCAAACGATCACACTAGAGAAATTCTACTATTAATTTGATCCTGGAAAAGGCAGTTCTGTTACCTCATTAATACATGTACTTTCACGAGGTGATTTGGGCCAACCCCCTGTCGTATTCTATTCCGACAACTCAATTTACGATGGGCTGAACGTCAGTTTCATTGGTTCGAAGAGACAGAAAAATAATTTGGAAAAGGAGCGTGTTACTCAAAGTACATGTTTGATACGACATAAGGTTGAGATATGAGTATGATGGCAGGAATGCTTATTTAGGTGTATATAGGAATAGATTCACCATTACTTTGGAAAAATAAATGCTATTCGGTTACCAAATAAAACTTTCATCTCGTAATGAAACATATTTCGTTGGATAGAAATACATATATTTTTAAAAATGCTATAATTTATGATTCACAAAACAAGTATATTGTTTATTTAGATTATTTAGTTTCCTCTTTTTTTCTCAACAATTTTCTTTCATATATTTTTATTCAAGCTTCGGAATTTGGTACTTGATAAAATTTGTGAACCAAATTGTTTTGAAAATATTGCTATTTTATAACTACTTAGATAGTTCAATATCCAGTAAAATGAGTAAATTTGTTTCTATTGAGATATTTAGTGGAAATATTTTAAATTATTGTTGGTTAAAAAATAATATGTATCGTAAAAAAATAAGTTTCGAATAATTATCATCAATTTCTTTTCAAAACTTTCAGGACAAAAAGAAATAAATATCACTTTATATGTATTTTAAATTCATTATTCTATTATAAATTAATTACTAAATGATATGTCCCGTTGTTTTTGTATTAAAACATTATGTTAACAATTTAGATTAACCAATATTTTTAAAATAAGTTATTAACCTATGAAGGAATTTCAGTGATAATTGGTACAACTTCAGCAATCAAAAATGTATTAATTTTAACACACAATTACATAAGATCATTGCTCACCATTTTTACAAGCTTTAATTTAACTTACTAAGTTTATATGTTTGTCGTAAAAAATATGTCTTTCCATTCATTTTCTTAATGAACTTACAATTTTTTGCTTATAATTGCGTCTTTTTATAACACAACTATTCATTCATCATATGCAGACAAAAAGATATAACCCAATTTTGTTGATTTTAGCACTAGAAATATTGTTTTAAAACAAGTCGGTCTTTACAGCCTACCTTTACACACACACACACACATATATATATATATATATATATATATATATAATTCCTTTATTGACTTATGTAATACATGGTATAGTGGTGAATGATAACACATCGATCAATAACTCCCGAGACTAACCCAGAGATGGCGCTCGTAGTAAACCAGTAACCAGGTCTTTCTAGAGTACGAACCTTTGCTTGAAACGTGTCAAAATTTTAAGTCGATCGGATCAGGAAAAAGGTTTTTTGAAGTGAAGTGAAAAAGTTTTTTTCCAAGTGGGTGCCACGATTGCTTTCGATGGAACAAAAACAGCAACGAGTCGATGATTCAGAAAGCTGTTTATCGCTATTTACTCGCAACAAAAAAGATTTCTTGCGAGAAAAAAAAAAAAAAAAAAAATTGGAAAAGCGTTGGAACGATTGTATCACCCTAAAAGGTGATTAACAAAAGGTGTTATGTTGATGAATAAAAAAAAATTTTGCAAAAAAAATGTTGTTTTCAATTTTAGACTCGGGAGTTATTGATCAGATAAATTTATTTAACCAATCGATATAAAATGCAATCTTCATCACAATTTACAGTTAACACAAGTTAATGATAGATTGTTTCCTCTCACATAAACTCAAATCGCGCAAAACAAGCATTGCATATATTCTCCTGCATCAAAGTTGCTGTAGGAATATTTTCAAGCTCAAACAAAACTACTCCTTCACTTTTTTTTTATTCCCTTGAGACATTTTTTAAGAAAATTCTTTAATATTATCCTTACTCATTCCATTCTCTTATTTTCTCTTATTACTAATTATATCTTCACATTATTTTTACTATTCTATTTTAGATGTGTCTCTTAGGATTGTTTTTTGGTTTTGGATGTGTTAGTTGGCGTCTGTAAGAATGTCTCTGAAGTTACTTAGGTAGAGGTCTCATATTCGAGGATGAAATATTTTTTTATTCTAATTTTGGTGTCTTATAGTCCTGGAATCGATTCAATAGATGTTATATCAGTCATCTAGTTTTTAACCTTACTAACACTATATTCAATTATGACAGTGGGCATAGTAGTCTAGTAGTCATGGTCACGAACTTGCGGCCGTCGTTGTTTCCGTTGAATATAATTCCACTGAAGACCACCGTGAAACGAGGTTGATGCACAGTAAAATTCTTGAGCCTCTAAGACCATCCATTGTCGTAGAGTGGATATTGGAAAGAGGAGATAACAGATCAGGCATCATCTTCAATTGTAGCAGTACTGGATTCTAAATAAACAATCTCAACTCATTATCCATTTTTTGAACTCCTTTTTTTCTGTTTTCTCTAGATCTGGATTTGAGAGATCGGTGACATATGTTGGTGCAAAGCAAGAACCTTAAAAAATATATCAATATGTAAAGGTCATAATCCGCTTGAATTGCATTCAGTCACAATATTGGCAAAGTTTAATTAAATTAAATACGTATTAGATAAATTCATGTGTAACTATTTTTGTCATAAAATGAAAAAATAAACTAGAGTGCAAAATTTAAGTAGCAAATATATTTTTCAGCTTACAAACATGACATTGGTGGAAAGGGCTTTATGTGACCAGTACGGTGAAAAGGCAGCTCAGTAGACAATAGATGCTTATGCAAATATCACCACTATGACAACAGAGGCAACGTCACGATACGCAAACGCGTATTATGCGCCCAATCTTAACGCGAACGAATCAACTTAGAATGTGGAAGGAAACATTTCTAGGCACTTCCTCCAAGTGAGAGAAAAATTTTACATCCATAATGGCTACAATAATTCATTAGGATACCATTATTCGTGTTAGAATGATCAGCATGCTTGAAGTGGCATTCAATATTTGTTAAAAATAAATATCTTTACATAGCTGTAAGTGGAAATCAAAGCATACTTAAGCTATGTTTGAGATTAATTGTATGGAATAACACCATAATAGTTAAGGGTACTTGGACATCCGCGGAATTCTAGAACATTAAATCTAAGATTCCTTTTTTTGTGATATATATCTTTTCAGAATATTAGTAAAGCTCAGATTTTTTGAGTACCTTATAATGATATTTCAACCTTTCTGTCGAACTCTAAAGGCAATTTTTTCGTCATTCAGTCTTTTTCTCTTCTCATTTGAATTTGGACATGTTTTGATAGACATATTTGCATTTAAGTACCATTTTTAAAAATAATATTCCAGAAATATGTTATTTAGGAGAATTGGATAATTAGAAAGTTAGAAAATTCATTTTCAGTGTTCTAAGCAAACGTGTCACATCTTAGAGGGAAAAAAATACCTTTATTTGCGTTTCTCTTATAATCTGTTTTTAGGTTTCGGTGCATTTCCCACAGAATCTACATCCACTGACATTTTCCACAATATAAAAGGAGGCTATTACCTATAGAGTGAACATTATTTTTTTACATAAACACCGACTAATGTTAGGTTTAGCACATATTTTGAATAAAAATTCAGCCAAATTTGAACCACAAAATTTTAATTTTTTAAGAAAATATTATTAAATTTAAATTTGGGAAATATAATTAGGTTCAATATTTAGAATGTTAAATTTATAAATACTCTGCGAATTTTCAAAATTATAAATGCGATGGATTTTATGCAAAACGTACATAAATGCAAGTACACATCTTACAAACATAAAAAAATTGAGTCATCAATTATTAAATGCTCATTCATGATTATTAATGCATATAATTGTAATTTTTTTCCTGTAAACATATATATATATATATAACTGAATATTAAAATATTAATTTCATTGCTTTTAATTTAAAAAGAGTAAATTGGGGGCAAGCAAAGCTCAATTTCTTCGCCGAAGATATCCGAGTTGCTTGAATGGCGTTCTGGGATTTTCTCAGTTGTAAAGTTTACCCTAGTGAAGTTATCTTTCCCAAGGAAATTTTTATGAACTACGTTACTGTTACTTTTTGATAAATTTTATATTGTTTGGGTCTTTAACCCTGAACGCTTTCCAATCTAACACACATATTGACATATTGTGAAACATAATACAGATTAATGGTTTTTAATTATCTGCTTGACCGATAGTTTGAAATGTTTGCTGCACTCGCATACATGTGCCTTTCTAATTTTCAGACGCGGTTGTACTAAGTTCTTCTGATTAATGTTCCTAATATCTTCCGGTGTTAATAAATATTTGTAAATTTATGTTTTTGTTCACCTCTAATGAAAACTTTTTTCAGTTAAATGGGTTTGAATAAAAAAAAAAAAACAATACGTCCTAAATGGTCATCTACAGATGTCACATCATTATCATATACTTTCGCTAATACAATTTCGGCATCATTAGACTTTGTTTGGAAATTATTTTACTGTGCAGCAAGGTATCTCTGAAATAATGTTTCAGGACATGTTATCTTTCGATTTCTTTTGAGTTTCTTTCTCGATGCGAGAAAATAAAACCTACAACATTGTTTACTCCTTTTTATCACTCTTTCTTGGATTTCTTATTTTCCCTGTTTTTTTCTCGGTTTCTACTCAATCTTTCCAGGCAAACACAGGAGTAACGAACTACTCAGGGAGAAAAATCTACGGTATTTTTTTTCTTTTTATGACGGTAATTGATAAGTACCAGTCCTCCACAGGAACGTCACAGTGGAGAAAGAATTAAAAAAAAAAACATCTGAATGCACATGGGGGTGTTATATTTTAATAAAAATATAATAGTAAAATAATTTTTTTCTTATGCAGAGATGCAATAATTCGCATCTCTGAATAAGAAAAAAAGTTAAATATTGTGGAAAGTTCCTCTTTCTTTATTTGATGCCTGTGTTTTGACGCATGCCGAACGTTTTAGTCTTCTTTGGAGTTCATTCACTATAAGTAACTCATTCTTTTTATTATTGCTCGTTTCCGCTGCTTCATGAAGAATCCAGGTCTCCTCGATAGTGACAACTTGACGCGGTAGCAATCAAAACGAACCTTTGAATCAGTTTCGTATTCGTTTTGAAGTAATTTAACTGTTGTCAGCAGATAATGGTAACATGTAGCCTTAGCAAAAGCTATTTGTCTACAAAATCATGAACATTTAAGCCCGCCTCGTATACACATATTTCTCCAACATAATTTTCATTTGGAAAAATATTGCTATTCATTATTTTGCTACTTAAATCGCGATACAATTTTAAATTAAGAGTGAAACTAATAATTCACGTATTAATTCTTAGAACTCAAAATGTAAGGAATCTTGTCTGCATACATGTGAACAATTATATTGGGTTACATGAATCGTTGCTGATAAGTCACTAATCTTACTCGCTTATTACTCTCGACGATATCATGTGAACTTTTTGGTGCAAGAATTTAAATCAATATCCCTGTTTCAAATCAAAACTTTTAAATTTATAATAAAGTAATTCTGTATATTTTGCTGACTCTGTTATAATTTTGTATATTCTGCTGATGTTCTCTCGCACTCAGTATTAATTTTTTTTGTTCATGGAATTGAATACTTCAGAAATGTATATGTACTTGATGAAAGCCTCTAATACGTTTTGTTACTGATTGCTTTTGTTAAAATGTCTTGGGGGATATTACCACTTTGAAATATTCTTATGATTTAATATATATCGATGAATATCTTCCGGAAGAAAGATCTAAGCACTTGTTTATTTTATATTACACCAAACTCTCTGAAAGTGATATTGCACAATGGATCTATCTTGAATATATTTGATCAGATGCATATTTTTTATAGGTTAAAATAATTTGTTCCATAAATTGTATTTATTATTACAGGCACTATACATTGCATTTCATGCAAATTAAATTAGTTTATATGTTCCAGAGTTATAACTATTTTTCTGAAGATCTTATAGCTTAATATTGTCTATGGATATGATTCCAGGCCAAAATGATATCCATTTTCGAAATATTCCTTAAGAATTTGAACTTTTTTTCTTTTTTAAAAATTTCCATTGGTTCTTTTATTCTGTTTTAGAAGTATTGGCATTGATGTCTTCTGGGGAAAGCTAGTCAATGTAAGCACTGGCCCCCGATCTTGCGAGTTTATTGGCCATTCCAAAAAACTTGTGAGATCTCAGAATTCCGAAGTAGTTTGTGGGTTTATATCACAGGGGCCATATCTGGCTAAGATGCTCCAATGAAGTCCAAACGAATATCAGAGGATTATAAAAGTGGGATAGTTGGAAATCTTGCTAGCTAACTAATGATATATTTTTGGAGAATGATTTAATTTTAAATTTACTCTATTCATAGAGTAAATTTAAATATTAAATAATTAAAATATAGCAACCATCTGACAATATTAAGAGAATTTATTTCAGTCTGTTAGGTCATATAAAGTTTGGCTAGTGGCTAATGCTTCCACCATAAAAATTCTCTGATGGGGTTTATCCTATAAGCAAAACTATTTGTGATATTTCAAACAATGCAGTTTGATATATTAAATTTCAAATTATTATAAAATAGTTACGATTAATAATTTTGTATAGTATAACCGCGACACTATCAGATTCTTCACACTTGAACACTTTCTTCCTAGAAATTTTATAAAAAAATGAAGTTTCAAATTTATTGAAGTAAATAATGTAATATTTTTAGTTCATATGTGAAAATATTTTGGCAAGAATAAAATTGGTAGAAATGTGGTTATTATATCTGTAATTTATGACGCAGATGATATTTGGGGTGGGGGAACTTGCGTTGCTTTTATAGTAGAATTTTATGTTTTTGCTAATCATTACTTTAAAATAATTTTTTTTGAAACATTCTTAAGAGGATTGGGCATTTTCTATCTTTCCCATGTTAAATTCATCAACATTATATACCTTTTTCTCAGAAACAATGCAAGACCGGATTATGAAAATTTTATGGAAGTTAGAACAACAAATTTTACATACTTCAGCAAGCCATTTACATTCTAAGTTAAAAAAAAACTATTAATCATTTATTCATAACCACTCTTAAATTAACATTTTTAACACAATTTATGGCATTAAATCTCAAAAAATCATCAAATCTCATGTTCCAGTACGTAATATAATAAAATTTACATGTAATCAAAAAAATGAATTTTCAAGTTTCACATATGTTGAGAAAAACGAACATGAACCTAAAAAATCCATGTTTTTAGAAAATAGTATTTAAAGATTTCATTCATTCATTTATTGTTGATAAAGAAATTAAATTTAATAAACTCTCCTGCTTTTAATGAAGAATTATCAACATCTTTAACCTCATAATAATTTTCAATTTTCTTTTTAAATTTTTTTCTGGCATTTTATTGATACTTGGAAATTTTCCTTTATCTGCCGATAATGCGTTCTTTGTCTTATTTCTCCATATTTCTCCTCATCCACTTCAACCTCTCTGTCCACCTCTTTCAACCTCTCTTTCCACTTCTCCCTCAGCTTCTCTATCGCGACTTTCAATCGGAGTTTATATATTTCCTAACTCTCCCGCTTCACTTCATTTCTAACTGCTTTCTATCTGCATATTCACGTTGTATTTTTGGTTGGGCAAAGGTTGTTTAGCAAAAGCAATCAATCTCAATTAAAAGTCCCCAAGGTTAGTGAAGAGAAACCACGAATAGCCCAATGTCACAACTCCTCCCCAGAAAGGAAACGTGATTTATCGTTGGGTACAATAACCCAGCGTGAAATAACGATTAAATTCCAAATGCCTAAGTAATTGGATGCTATCATATACTTGCTTAACTTCCGAACTCTAAAGCTAATCAATAACACATCGATCAATAACTCCCGAGTCTAACATTGAAAACAACATTTTTTTTTGCAAATTTTTTTTTTACTCATCAACATAACACCTTTTGTTAATCACCTTTTAGGGTGATACAATCGTTCCAACGCTTTTCCAAATCTTTTTTCCCACCCCCCCAATTTTTTTTTCTTTTCTTTTTTTTTTCGCAAAAATTTTTTGTTGCAGTAAATGGCGATAAACAGCTTTTCTGGATCATCGACTCGTTGCTGTTTTTGTTCCATCGAAAGCAATCGCGGCACCCACTTGGAAAAAACCTTTTTCACTTCACTTCAAAAAACCTTTTTCCTGGTCCGATCGACTTAAAATTTTGACACGTTTCAAGCAAAGGTTAGTACTCTAGAAAGACCTGGTTACTGGTTTACTACGAGCGTCATCTCTGGGTTAGTCTCGGGAGTTATTGATCGATGTGTTTAAGTGAATCTAAATTTAACATCTTATTTCCCTTGCTAATAAGCGGAAAATTTGAAGCTTTCTGAAGCCAATTTATACTGCTAAAACTGGCACTAAACGGCTTTTCTAAGGCGCAACCCAAGAAAAGCTTACAAAAAAACTGTATGCATACAAATGCACTGTATATAACTAAATTTTATTAATATATATGATCTTCATGATCTTCTTATTCATCGTCAGCTGGAGAATCTGATTCTTCGGCTCCTTTACAAGGTTGTGGTCAGAGTCTGAATCATGAAATACTTTGCACTGTACATCTTTTTGTAACGAGTAAAACATTAGTAAACATTATCATTCATACAAATGCATCTCATTTTTTACATAACTTTCAAGAAATTGATGAATGACGCGATCTGGTCAAGAGACGGAACAATACAAAATGCGAACTTAATGCAGCGCTAAGTGTTAATATTTGTCGCGATTCCTAATTAAGCCACGATGGGACCAGATGTATAATATAAATACAGTTATGAAATGACTATACATAATTCATGCAAAATAACAAAATAGCTACTCTTAAAAAAACAAGTCAATGCATAAACAAGTGTTATACTTTAACAAATGTTTACAATTTAAGAGTTTCAATCTGTATAACCAACTTTAATACTTTCCATCCGGAAAGATCACCAACTTGGTGATTTACAATTAAATAAATTTAAACTTTCCATTAAAGTTCTCAGCTCTTAGTGGAGTAAGAGCCAAAGCTGTTTGCCGTATTGGAAATGAAGCCGTAAAACCAAAGACTTGCTCTCCCAAAAATATCTTCTCGTCACGTCAATTTAGAATAACAAAGAGCAATACAACCTGATATTCAGTCTCGGCTTTGTTAGGACCAATTCCGCTTTAGCGTGAAGCTATTTCTCCTACTAGGCTCTATGGTTGTTGAATAGTTTTCTTGTTCCACATTCTCTCCATGAAGGCTCGCTCCTCTGCTGAAATGTCGGATGCCATTCCTCGATGCCTGTTCCTGCTGTGGAGATTGTAAGGGCTCCTTGTTGTCTGCTCTTGTCTTGCGGTGAGGCTTTCTTCAACTTGTCGGATGTAGGTGGCTCCTGTTGACTGCTCCACTTGGAAAGCGGTATCCCCTTTGTCCTTTTCTCAACGGAACTGGAGACCGCTTGGCAGGCCTGGTATTATGCAGGGATGACGATGGTTGCCTTTTCCACCTCGTGTCCAACCTGTAGGGTATTCTCCTTTTTGGAGGTGGAGTTGGAGAGTTTAGAGAGGTTGAATTCCGAGATAATTGCCGTTTAGTTGGCCTATCCCTATATCTGCTACCCTGCCGGTCGGGATCTATCGCTTTCCTTAAGAAACGTCTTTTTCGCGGTCTACCCCCGTTACTTTCAACTGAGGTCTTCCGATTTGTTTGTGGTACTCGGCGGTATAGCCTCAATTTACCTTTGTGTCTAACTTACTGTGGTTCGGGGCTCTCCTCATAACTATCCTGCCTGTTATGTCCCGACTCTATTTCTCGATCCTCCCTATAGACACTTTGTTCAGTCAACTCCCCCTTTCTATTGCCGTTTCTTTGGCGGTAGAGCTTAACTTGGTCAATATTGACAGTGGTCTCCTTTCCATGCTTTAAAATCACTACATTGTTTTGAAACACTTGAACCCCTTTGAAGGGTCCTTCGAATTTCGGCTGAAATTTCACTACCACCTTCTGTATTGCTGAACTAATTGGATGCGTTTCCACTAATACAAGATCATTTATCTTAACTGTCCATTCCCTTCTTCTCTTGTTGTAGTACCCAGCCTGTCTATTTTGTTGCATCTCCGTTCTTTGTTGAACCTCTGTTAAGAGTTTTTCAATATCCCTGCACACCATATCTCCATGCTCAGGGACTTGTACCAGTTTTTGGAAGGGCGTTATCAATTTACGCTCTAAAAATAGTTCAGCTGTGGTCTTTCCAGTTGTTTCATGCACCGCCGTTCTAATTCCATATGCAAACTGTTGCAGTAATTGGTCCCAAGAAGTATGGTTTGATTGCACGTAACTGGCTATCATTTGTACTATGTTCCTATTGACTCTTTCTGAAACGTTTGCTTGCGGCCTGTAAGCCGTAGTTTTTATGTGCGCGATGTTCAAGGTGCGACATAGTTCCTCAGACATTTCCGAAACGAATAGGAGTCCGTTGTTACTGACTACCTTAATCGGAGCTCCGTATCTAGATATAAAATTTTTAAAAAGGATAGTGGCCCCTGCTTTAGTTGATGCTTTTCGTAAAGGAGTTAATTCGACCCATTTAGAAAAATTATCGATGATTACTACAAGAAAACGATGCCCTTCGGGATTCGTGGCTGGGTACGGGCCTAATAAATTTAAAGAAATTTGCTCGCTTGGGTAAGTCGTTTTTACAGAAATTAATTGTCCAGCTGGAAACGCGGTTTTATAATTATAGAGTTGACATATGTCGCACTTTGAAACATATTTGCTTACGATTTTCCTCATCTTAGGAAAGTAGCGCGACTCTTTGATTATGGCATAAGTTTTTCTTATGCCAAAATGACCCGCCAATGGATTATCGTGAAACTCCTTTAGCAAAGATTCATGCAGTGTTTGTGGAATATAAGCTCGTAGTTCGTGTTTAGAAGTTAGAAGTTTTGCGTAAAAAAGAATACCATCAATTAGTTTAAAGTGTTGGGACTAATTTTCACATATTACTGCATTTATTGTCGAATCGCCCGGGTTTTCCAAATAGCTATAAATATGGCCCATCTCCGGATCCTGTCTCTTCTCACATTTCAGCTGTTCTCTCGACGTTAACACCAGCTAATTGATAATGGCGCAAGGGACACTCTCAAGTGCCTGTCCTTCAAAAGGCTGTCTAGACAACATATCGGCCACCACATTCTAATTCCCTGACCTACGTTCGCGTTCTATGTTATATTCTGTCAGTTTTAACGCCCATCTTATTATCCTACTTGAAAGATTTTTCCCTTTCGTTAACTTGGTATGCGCTTCGTGGTCCGTTACCACTTTTGTTGGACAATGCCCAAAATATGAACGGAATTGTTGTAATGCCCAAATCACTGCCAAACATTCCCTTTCAGTTATAGAATATGTTAATTTCTTTCTGCCTTGTTTAGCGTTCTCGAAACATATGCTATGGGCCTTTCACCTTGCATCAAAACAGCACCTATTTCTACCGCGCTAGCATCGGTGTGCAATTCAAAAGGGGCATTTAGATCAGGCAACTGTAAAACTGACGTTGAAGTCAACCCGACGTTTAGCGTAATCTTAGACGCCTTCATAAAATCCAAACCCAGAACGCAAGGGGACTGCAAACCTTCCACTATATGAAATTGCCATTGTTTCTTAAAGTTTCTTATGCATACCTATAAGGTTACGCGCCCTAGGATTTTACAAGTTGCTCCCTGCGCCATGAAAACGGTGAGTTTCAACTCTAGCTTTTTAACAAAGTAAAAATAGCGATTATAAAGTTCAAGCGATACAAATGATCTCTCAGCCCCCGTATCCCATAATGCTGTTATAAATGTACCATGCAGTATAACGGGTATATGAGGAATATTTATGGGTCTTACTTCCATGGTGTTTGCCATAACTGGAGGATTTTGCCAACCACGCGATCGAGGACCTCCCGCTATTCGATCGCCTATTAGTTTAACCTCCTGTAGTTTTGTTGTCGTGACCCTAAAAGTGGATACCTGCTTCCTTGATGGTGATATCCATTATCATACTGTGGCCTCCTATCATGCATTTTATCTGGTGAACCCCGTCTATCAAAATTCGGTCTATTATTACCCTGTTGATTCCCTGCGCGCTGATACTTCTCCTGCCTAGGTGGTGGGTTATAAGATACATGACGCAACTCGTATGTTGTCGCTACTTCCAGGAGTTGGGCCTTTGTCGTTGGATTCTTAAGTTCCACATAGTCCAGCATATTTGGAGCCAATTGGCTCATTATATGCTGCACTACTGTCGCATCCGTAACCACAAAATTCAGCAACTGAGCAACTTTAAGCATTCGTGAAATAAATGCTGTTGGCGACTGACAAATTCTTTGCTTAGACCCATAATATTCTGCCTCTAATTCAGTGCAGTCTCTCACTGCAAGGAAGGCGCGTTGAAGGGCTTGTTTTAAATTGTCGATACTCCCATCTCTACCTCTAACTAAATTTTCACCTATTACCGAGTATCACTCCCGAGCTCGACCTGTGAGATGATTCCTCAAATATGCCAGTTGAAGGGCCTCTGGGATGCTATAATACTGAACATTATTGTCCAAGCTAGCTAAAAAGTCATTAACATTCCCAGAACCATCAAAAATCTATACGGGAAACATGGCTGTTCCTACTCCAGAGGTCAGAACGATTGGGCGCCAGTGTGACGCCTGCCTGACCCGGGCTGCCTCTTGTGCCATAGTTAGTTTCAATTATTAAACACTAAGACACAATACCCAATCAAAGAGACACTAGAACAATATTTACGGAATTTAACTTCTATTTACTGTAACAACTAAATATGCTCTCCATGGAAAGCTTTCTACTACCCAAATTCAATCCACCAATAGTAATCTAACAGACTCTTACCACTAATCCTTCCTCGACTGCAACTCAGACTCTGAATCAATTGTTGAAAACAGTAGTAAATAAACCTCTTGCAATAATCTTTAATCTAATCACCTATTTTAACCTCTCTTTCCACTTCTCCTTCAGTCTCTCTATAACTCCTTCTTCCGCTTACCTATAACTTCTCCTTCAGCTTATCTATAACTTCTCCTTCAGCTTCCCAATCACGGCTTTCAGCCGTAGTTTATATCTTTCCTAACTCTCCCACTTCACTTCATTTCTACCTGCTTCCTATCAGCATATTCACGTTGCATTTTTGGTTGGGCAAAGGTTGTTTAGCAAAAGCAATCAATCTCAATTAAAAGTCCCCAAGGTTAGTGAAGAGAAACCGTGAATAGCCCAATATCCTAAGATATCTAAAATAAAAAAAAAAGTATGAATAATATAATAATGAATTTAAATAATACAAATTTCAAAAGTAATTATTGAAAAATAACGCTGTAAACACTCCATTTCAATGAATTTGAATAAAAAATTGTTTTCGATTTCATTACAGAACTCAACAAATATGTAAATTGTAATTCACTCATAAAATCAAACTCGGAGAGACAATTTTAATTAAAATTGTGGTGGAAATTAGGGAAAAAAATTAGAATATTGTTTTTCCACTTAAGAGAACTTTCGAGTTTCCTTTTAGCATTTGAGATGATAATACATTTCCTTTCCATAACAAAATAAATGCACAGTTTTTTTTAAAAAAAATTTCAAAGAGTTTTTTCTTATTCTCTTTTTTAAAGACACGATACAATTTAATTTCGTGCTAAACAGTCTGAAACCTTTAATTTAAAATAACTTTAAATAGCATTAATCGGGAAGAAATGTCACGCTTGTTTCATAATTTTCAATCAAGGATCTCAAAATACTTTTTTATTTCAATTAAACTTGAACAAATAACACTTTTTACAGAAAATAGTAAAAAGATTGAACGTAAGAATAATTCAAATAATTTTTTAACTTAAGAATAATTCAAATAAAAAAAAGTCTCTTTTGTATATCAAGTATAAAACATATATTAAGTTTAAGGAAATAAATTTAATGGTAAATAGCAGTAAATATTTTTAAAAAAATCGTCATTTAATAAATACAAGGAAAAAAAACATTTCGTTTACTTTTACGTAACATAATTTTTAGTAAAAAATATCTGAGAAACAATTCCACATTCAACTTCACTTTATCACTTTCTATTTAATTTAATAAACTGTTTCTCAAACTTCTTTATTCAAAAAGTTAATTAAATTATTAAATCAACCTAGTGCAGCCTTGAAAAAACTACTTTTGAAAAACAGAAAAAAAGAAATTCTTTTTAAATATGAAAAGGGAATGAAAGTCTTAACTGAGCCACTGATATTTTTCTTAAAATATTTTATCGGTTCAAAAGCTGTTAAATTGAATCAGTAAGAAGTTGAAGAAACCATTTTGAAAACAACAAAAGTTCAGATGGTTATTCATTTCAAAGGCTTATAGAAAGAAATTTTTTTATAATGTAATTATATTGCAAGTTAAAATGTTTATTATTGTTTGCCATTATCCTTTTTACTTTTGCAATATATTAGAAGTTAAACATATGTAAAATATTATGTGTATCTCCTACATTCATTAAACAGTTTGTTTTAAGACAATTAAAACTTTTACTTTAGTTGGAAATATTGCATTTCAAATATCTCAATAAACTTTTAGGTTTGATAATATTTTCCTACATTCATTAAGATAAATTTGTTTACCTAACCACCAAGTAATAACTTTTCAGCTTATTTGTAACAACTGTTATAACGAATTCCTTCTTTTTAAGCACTCATCAAATTTTTTTAGTTTATCATATAAAAAATAATACTTCATTAGAAAAATAATCTGAATTATTATCGCAGACTTTAAATGCCATATATGGTGTAACTTGTTAGCTGTAACATTATATAGCCTGTCCAATTAAATTTTTTATATTAAAAAGACACGTCTTGCATGCATACGCAAACACACAGTGAGCTTAATTTTCAACGAGTTTCCGTTATTTGATCTTCGATTTTACAATAGTTTTTCGAGAGATGCTATGCGTTGCATATTATGTTCGGTGTTTTTAATCATATGGTTTCTTGTAGATGTTAAGTAATTGGTATACTAATGAAATAAGTAGCCTTATTAACTAGGGATTTAGAACGGATTATTAGAAAATCTAATTCCTAATTATAATTCCTAGAGTTCCTAATTAGAATATCCTTTATCAGATATTATAGAATTTTATAATATAAATGTATTATTTCAATTCATAAAAAGTATAGTAAAATTAATCAAACAACTAATTTTTGATTAATGTCTTTGCAATTTTTTATCACAGGAAAATTAATTTACCAACGCCCTTTGTAACTGAAAATAAGAAAATAAGCGTATATCTTAAATATATTTATTATATTAGGTATAAATGATGCAAATCAAAACAAATTCATCGGCATAATACTTATTTCAGACTTGAAATTCGAAAGCAAATTCAATAATATAAGTCCATGTAATAGCATGGATCTAATTTCTTATCATTCATGAACTTATTGCTGAATTTGTTAGATCTGTATTTAAGAGTCATAGTTTTAGCGTCGATAACCAACTCAAGATCATGAGAAAGGCTTACAAAATAAAAAATAGGTTCCAATTGGATGGAGCGATCATCAAATCAAATATATGAAATTTGCTGTGCAGAACAACTGGACCTATTTTAAAAGAGGAATTTTAACTTGCGATGAAAAACTGGTAACCTATGACAATGGATAAACTGTATGAACATGCAACACAGTAGCGTTCTCTTCGTAGGCAAAAGTTTATTGTGACAGTTTCGTGGTACGTGATGGGTATCGTCCATTATTCCTTCTTAAGGCCTGGGCAAACAATAACCACAATGACATACAAGGTGTGGCTGTATTATATAATGAGACTAACACTGTAAAACAGTTTATTTTGATTTTATACATATTTACGCATTAACATATTCAATATACATTCTTGCTCTTTGCCTACAACTCTCCATGCGAAAAATTCATTTTTCGAAACAGTACTCGAAATTTTCTGTCTATTCCTTCAGAGCACGTTCCACTTTCATTTTCACTCCATCGCATTGCTATATCGGACTCCAATTTTGTTACTTTTAAAGCAGATTTCATTTACTTTTAAAGCAGATTTCATCTTAGGGAACCGATAGAAATAGAATGGCGCAAGATTCAAGGAATAAGGAGGATGGCCTGACAGTGGAATGCTGTACTCAGCTTAGAAACCTTTTTGGCATATAATATGGAATGACTTGTCCTTCCACAATATGGGTCGTTTATTCCTCATCTTTTCATGGGGTTCGGCAAGAACGTGAAGGTATTAATGTTGATGAATAGTTCAAGCTTCATTAACCCAGTGAAGGTACACAATCTCATGAATATCGAAAAAAACAATCATCATTGCTTTAAATTTTGATTTGCTATTTAACCAATTTGGCTCTCGGTTAAAGTAGTTTTTCCAGTGCATGAATTGGCGCTTCATTTCAGGATCTTATGCAAAATATAACGATTCGTCACACGTTATTATCCTTTCCAATAAGTTTCACTCATTTTCAATGGCATTCAAAGTGTCAGTAGAAACATTTTTGCGAGCTTATTGTTGATCCAACTCGAGAATTTTGGGCCCAAGTTTAGCGCACACTTTTTTATGTTAAAATTTTGTAAAATATTCAACAACCGATGGTCATATTGAACCAGAAATACGGATGTTTTGAATATTGTCACCCGTTTCGAATAATCGTGCGTGAATCATCTTCAACGTCTTCTTAGGCTTCTTAAAAATACTTAAGCCACTCAAAAACACGCTAAAACATTCATTGTCATACACTTCCTTCAATAAATTATAAGTTTCAGTAGTACTTTTTCTAAGTCTCATGAGACATTTCAAAATTTATTTCTCTATTGTAACACTTCTCATTTTTACGGCGAAAAAAAAAATTCGAATGAAGGCTACGGGTGGGCGGATTTGTTAGTAGAAGTGAGAGGCACTGCATTCGAAACAGAAAGTATCCCGCTGTCAGTCGCTAACATTTAGGGCATGCGTACTTTTTCTGTAGCAGTGTTAGTCTCGTTATTTAATATTCACTCCTTGTATTTCCGTGAAATTGAGGATATGCAATAAAACTTGCCTTAATGGATCCTGTATTAAACATCAGACATGGATGCTTCTAATTCTTGATAATGCACGGCCCGATGCGGCGACAAAAACTGGAGGAATTAGGCTCCGAGATCCTGCCAAAGGAATTCTTTCTCAAACGGATTGTCATTTATTTCGCAATTTAGAGCAGTACGTAAGAAACCAGACCCTTAGCAACAGGTTGAAACATACTTTTTACAGATTTCGTTTACCCTAAAGGCTCTCCATTTTCGGAAGAGGGATTATTTTGCTAGAAACGCGCTGGTAAGATTGTGTTAAACGAAGGATGCGTACTTTATGATGCTAATTTGTATTTAAATAAATACTTATTTGTTTTCTTTTAAAAATTCACATTTTGTATTACGTGGTCTAGCACATTTTTTATGCGAGAATTATACACTGAAATAATTAAAAAAAGATGCAGGAAAGTCCTTTTGAAGTTTGCAGTACCAAACGTGAATTTTGACTTTCCAAACATTCCATTAGAAGGAAAACATTGAATAAATTGAAATATGTCTAAAATGGAAGATATTTACTTTTAATAAATAGTTCGGAATGCTTAAAAAAAGGTTCTCAACTTTGCTTATAATTTAAAATTAAAAGTCATGTTTCCTTGATCATTTAAATATTTATATTAGTCATTAAATGTATATGAAAATGCTGTGATAAAAATATACTAAATTGCTTTTGTAATGTTAAGTTTCATAGCAAACAGCTGTTTCTGAATTTATAAAAAGTAAAGAGATAGATAAGTATGAAGAAAAAATATTTTATGAACGAAACAAAATTGACAATTTCCTCTTATTATTTTATCCGGCGAAGACAAAATTTTAAATTAAAAAACTGTTCTAAAATTTTTTATAAGAATTGTTTCACCTCTGAATTTTAAGAATGCGTATTTATTAAGATGATGTATAAGCAATTGAGAAGGACCACCATATTGCGTCAGTAAATTATACAGTTGTATTTCATAGAGAAAAACCAGTATTCGACCTAATTTTTAGAATTAAAAATTACAACTATTCTCTTTTCTATTGCTTCATTTGTATTTTATAGCTCTAAATATTAGTCATTCTTCCTTATAACTTCATTTGTAGTAGTTTTTATGTACCAATATTAAAATAATTGCTGATTTAATTTGGATTTGTTTAACAAAAATGCAAAGTTTTTGTAAAAAGTGTGCGATTTAATACAAATTATGCATGAAATTCTTTAGGTAATCATCTAAGTAGTTCATAAATAAACTCAATATATACAACAAAGGCTATTTCAAAAATAAATTCGGACATTAAATACAATTCAATAACTAGTATCTAGGAAACATATTAAATAACAAATATACAGATCCACTTTTAGGTACAAAATAAATTTTGAAAATTTGCATCGCACTTTTCTACGTGAACTCAACATTAACGAACCACACGCAATATAAATCTCGGTTAAAAAAATTGATTTAACTTAATTAATACATCATAAATATCGAAGCATATTATTATTAGCTTTTTAAAATTTGAATTCATCCGATACCCGAAACGTTTATGTATAATAAATAACTTTCTTTTTTAAAACATAGGTGAATTCCTTGAGCCTTTTTGCTTGCTTTCTAGTCAGTCACTTCCAAACCGTTTAACCAATATTGGACTCGAAAATTGAATTTCAATTTTAGATCCCAGATATTCAGATTTGATTGAAGTAAATGTTATTTTTTTTCTTTTCGGTGTAAAAAATAGTTTTTCACAAGCTCCGAACTTTTGTCAATATCTTACGGTTTCATGAGTACACTGTTGAAATAAAAACTGTAAACGAAAGGACAATATTTTGTGCCGTGTTGAGCGACTATTTATTAGAATCGCACTTAGAAGCAACACGAAGTGTACGAGTAATTGCATCGCGTCTCGTAATTTTGATCCTTGCTCAAGTGAAGAGGATGACATCTGAGCCAACACCGGCAGGGTTATTTGAGCCCCGGCTCTCTTTGGAGTCTACCAAGTGATTTCTTGATCCCTTCTCATCGAATTATTTTTATTTCCCATCAATGAATGTGACAAACTATTAGGAATTTCAAGTGCTTCGAGAGGTCGAAAATTTCTTAAATTCGGACTGACGAAATATTCAGGTGAAAGCACTGAACTATTTATAATTTGCAATATCCAATGCTATGACTTCCACTGAAGATGACAGAATATATCTAAGCTCCATATTATAATTCGAAACACCAAATTCTGATAACAAATATTGATTTTAATCTCTTATACCAAGTAAAATCACGTGACATTGCCATGAACGATAAGAGAACTGACAATAACATCTTTATTTTCCAGTGATCAAAACAGTATTTGATTTATTTTTTAGAATAAAAATTAAAAGAAACTAAAGAAAATTTTTTTCGGAGAAATTTCAGAAATGTAAATGTATTTTTTTTCAAAATTAATCTTAATTATCATTAGTCTTACAGATTTATATATCTTGGAAGATTGGGCCTGTGTTATATTTCTCCATTTAGAAAAATTCTTTATTTTTCATTTAAAATAATTTAAACACAAACTATTTGAAATTTTGTAATGCTCCTTTACTAATTATAATTATAATATTAGGCTTCGAGTAAGTCGTATATTATCATAATAGAGATTATTATAACTAAATAAATATAATAAATGAATCAGTGATTTTGAATTCCAAATCTTCGACCTTTGACAATTCAGAAGTTCTGTCATGTGACACTTCAGATACTCGAAACTTTATTACCATAGTACCTCTTAAGAAGATGACATGAATTAAATTATTTTAAAATTCGTTTTACAAATATTATCACAGCTAAACTCATGGCTTAAAAGTTAATTTAAGTATATTTCTTAAAAGACAGACTTGCCCCACAAAACAGTTTCACATCAGTACAATTTTTAAACAAAAAATCTTTTTCGTACGTTACATTGTGTTATATTAGTTCTTTTTCTAATTGTATGGAATATGTTAGGTATTATCATGATATGATCTTCGAAAATTCTGGATGAATGTCTTTTTTTTTAATTTAATAAATAATAGATTAGCTATTAAATCACTTACCAACTGCTTCCTTTTATTATTGATTTCCATTAATTGTTGTAGTAAAATATTAAAAAAGCATTCCGTCAAGCCCTTCAATTTATGGTGTTTTCACGGCCGATGACAATTCTTTCTTTGCAGGTTTAAAATGCATTTTTTATTGTTCATAAGGAAAACTCTAGAGCATGTATCGAATGTTTACTTTTCTGTGGCAATTTTTTCGATACCTTTTTTTGCTCCTAATAGCTACTTAAATCTTGAGAATTACATGAAATATCATGTTTACTGATTAATATTCTCGCCGGCGGCCCCTCTTTTCTTCATTCGAATGCAGCATGAATATCTTACTCTCGATTGATATTTTACTTTATAAACAAACTGCAGGGATTTCTTTCTGAATTAAATTCGAATCCTCTGTGATTAGCCTATTAATTTTAAAAGTACATATGACGTCATGCATCTTTGATAGATCTAATTACTTTTAGAGTCATAACATAACCGATCTAGATTCGACGCGAATTAAATCTGTCTCATTAACACGAATTCATGAGACAGTTAACATTTCTGCCATCCAACATTTTCAAACTAACCGACGGCTTTCTGTCTAATTCTATTATTTCTCACATCTATTCACCGTCTTATTAATTGACGGTTGTCATCGAAACACGGGCAACCTCAGTATGGTTTTAATCTTCAGATAAAGAAGAGCAAACGAAGATTCACGGATGATATTTCGTTTGTTGCTTTCAAACTCGTAAGAGATTATATGTCCCTACTGATGAAATATTGTGTGCATTTTTATTCGTGAAGCACAAAATTTGTTAAAGGAGATTTATAGGAAATTATATTCATGCGTTTTCTAAGGTCCAATAGGGACATTATATTTATTTAGTGTCTACGGCGGAGAACATAATTCATAAATAGATTACTATTTTAATGGAAATTTTGTTTTCTGTTAATTTATTCTATTTTCCTAAGAGACGAAGAAACAGGATGGAATGAGTGATTAATAATATGAACTAAAATTACTTACTATTAAAAATGATGTTTTTAAATAAAAAGTTAATTATCGTTTTTTTATCTATTTTATCAGTATTAGCAGACAACAGTTTTCAAAGACATTGCAAAGATTAACAATTAGACAGAAAATAATTTACATTGGTAGGATTTGGTTTCAATAAAAGTGGCAACTGATAATCACGAGATATAGTGACAATGGGCTTCAAAATTCTTAACTTTGGTCAAATGACGAGGACTACGCTTCTCATTGTACCCCAATTTCCTAACTTCAACACTTCGCTACACGATGGGTCTGTAGTAGCAAAACAGCTCGACTGAAATAAAATCAGCCACGAATTCGAAATCATTACACTGGAATTTGAATATTTTACTTTTACTTTCCACAACCATTCCCGCCTTGTTAGCCTTAGCCTTGGGATCTCATGCCAGCGATGTTTTTGTCGAGTCGTGGATTCCACTGAATGCCTGATTGTACTGAAATGTCTCGTCCTGCGTCTTAAATCTAATATTACTCTCAAGAATCAAAATGTAAGAATAGAATCTTGTGTTCAAGCTGTGTGAAATGTTACCCTCGTTCCTAAACTGTGGTTTAAAATTACGATTAGCCGTAGTGTGTTGCTTCTTTGAACGATGTTTATACTATCATACTATGTAAAAATCCCGCTAAATTAATACAAGATCATAGCACGTGAGGAGTTTCAAAAATAGTTCTATATAACTTGGAGAAAACTCCATAATATTGCCCAATCAATGCAATCAGATCTTGGACTGACTATTCAAAACAAAAAAAATTCAGATTTAAGGCTTGTGAGAAAAAATATTTAAAAAAACAATTCTAAGAAAAAAAGTTATATCATAAAACTTTAAATAGATGTGATATTTGCCTTTCCCTTTATTCATGATAAAAAAATTTACTATAGGAATATCACCCAGTTCTTTTAAAAAAAATGGGGGAAACATATATTAAATGTATCTTCTTTTACAGTAAACATATGATTCACAAAATTGAACAAAACAATTAATATTAAAATCACATTCTCCGAAACATATTCACTTAAGAAATAAAGATTTTATTCATGAATCCGATAATTTATAATAGTAATAATAATTTAGTAAGCAGAAAGACGGTATATATAACATATTACATGGGTATGTTACCTCATAAACATTGTACAAATCATTCAGTATCAGCCAATACCTCATTTTAATATCTTTAAAAACATGTAAAATATTTTAAAGGTTGGATACGTTTATAATTTTCATATAGCTTTCAAAAAATGTGCTCTTTCGGGTGATCTATACCGCAGTCAAATACAATTTATAGTCAAATTTCGATAAAACTAGAATGCCATAAAATTGGAATTAGGTTCACTAATTCAAAATGAATGTTAAATGGGAAATTTATCATCTAGTATTCAAAACTGCGATAAAAAAAATTACATATATTTCCAGATTACCATAGCAACAGATTCAGGTGATAATTCTCTTCGACAAATTTTGATTATATGTTAATAGTTTTAATTTTCTTTCCTTTTTTCTTTGTTTACTTCTGGTTGCATAAACAAACTTTGAAATTAAATAAGCAGAATTAATATCCGATTTTAAGTTTGTTTTGATTGGTTATATGATAGAAATGTGTGTTAAACATGTTTTAAATTTGTTACGAAATTCCGTTTTCGTTGTTTTTATCAACACGCACAGCTATCAATGGTCAAATAAGTTTTGACGTTGATTGTTGCCAATAGCCAAATATAAATAAATCCAGACTTATTATCCACATAATAGAAACATGTTGATTGCTTGTGCTTTTACATATTTTTTCCTCAATAGATTTGAATAAATTTTCATCATAAGAATTTCAAATGTTAAAAAATTTCTTCTTTTTGAAAACTATTTCAACATTAATCTATTTACTGTTCAAGATTAAATATATTTCTGCTGCTTTACTACACATAGTTTTTAAAATATATGCATATTGAAAACACCAAAATAACATCAGAATTATGTTTCACGTTACATCACGTGTTTTATGTCTTAAACTACAGAAAAATGAAACGTGTTGTTTTGCAGAACGTATGGCTTTCCAGGAAACGAAGATTGTTTACTAAATTCCAAACAGTTCTTGCGAAATGTACGACTATAAATTTCCCATTTTTTTTACCAAAAGAGACTGTCTGCATAAAATGAAAATGAGTTAATTTTTAAACATGTTTCTGAAAATTTACACATTTTCTCAAATTCTTTTTTTACTTAATAAGTAAACAAACATAAATATGGAATATTTATTTTTTGAAAATCTGTTTTATCAGAATAAACTCTTAATGGACAGAGAGGCAGCGGTAGCCTAATGCTCATGGTTCCAACTATCGTCGAGACGCGTAATTGAGCCCTAAAGCTGGTAAAGGTGCACTGTATAACGGAACTGACACCCATTAAATCTGTTGACGCTCCAAGTCCTTCCGTTGTCGCAGTAAGGAAGTTTTCAGAGAGAAGAGCCAACTCAGGTGTCACTTGACTGAGGCTCAAAATTAAGAGGTCCGTCGCCAATAGCTTCGTGTTGCTTCTCAGTGTTACTTTGATAAGCAATACATATTAGTGGTTAGGTAATACTCGGACAAGAGGTTTTTAAAATTGTGAATTTACTTACAATTTAGGGAGGCGCGTTTAGTATCAGATTTCAAATTCATTTGAATACTTAAAAAATTTATGCTCAACAATTATGAAATTTTTTTATATCATTTCTTCTCCCTGGTTTATTATAACATGCGCATCGGTTAATGGCTGACAAAATCTGACGCAGAATGTTGCCAATCCCTGAACGTAAATCGGGTCAAATTTATCACCCACTTGAAAGAAATATATCGAGTTTATGTAGATGATTATGCCTAACATCTTTCTCAAGAGATAAAAAAATATTTAACAACATAAGAATTTGAATTTTTTGTATTCCTTCCTTTTTTCAAAGGAACAAATCTAACGCAATTTATTTTATTGTTCAAGAGTTATCCTTGAACTGCTTTTCTGGGCAAAAATTTTAAATTACATGAAAATTGAGTTCTACAAAGTAGAACTGGAGTATTTTATGTTACAGCATATCTTTTGCATGAAAAGGAAAATGAATGTCTACAGTACTCACACTGCAATCCAACTTCGATTAATTTGGCGTTTTTATCCAGACAGATAAGCCTATACAGACAGTATTTTAAACTTCCTACTTCAGTAGAATAATGTACGCTATCATTACAAAAAAATATTATATTTTGATGTGTTTATTTGCGTATACCGTATTAAACTTTATACAATAATGTGCAGCTTTTGCTGCTTAAATACGTTATTATGAGTGATTTTCCAGTAATCCGGTGGGACTATCTTCCAATATTTCCCGGATTATAGAAAGAGTACCGTTTAACTTTTTTCGGAAGGTGTATCCATCCACGAAACAAAATTACCTATATTAAAAAAGTTGTAACAACCTACTGTCGTACGGATGGGAAGGAAGGGTAGACATTTCTAAAACAATCACTTTATTGACAGCTAATCTACAAATCTATAGAACAATCAAACTAGAAATCTATACTATCTATATCCCCGCTCAATCCCCCCTTTGGCTCTGCTACGCCTGGCTTCCTAATGCCCGCTACCAGCTTCTGCCCTACTACGCTTGGCTTCTTCTTGAAAGCTTACACTATATATACATATAGTCTTAATTTGCATATCTCCGTTCTCTTCTTCGGAGGAAGTCCTCTGATACAAATAAGTGCTAATTCCCCCAAGAGGACTATCAGTGACAGGGTCGCTGATAGACCCGTCACAAAGTTATTGTGAAAAATTTTACTTACATTTTAGATCATATTCCGCTGAGGAGACTTAGATGCCGCTGAGGAGACGATTTTAGATATTAAGCCTAATTCGCGAAAAAAATTCCTCTAAAATCGGCTATTTATTAAAATATTTTGGTATTTACACATATTATTTAAAATGCATTAAACTTAATATATACAAAAGATAAAAAGATTTAATCGAAAATTGAATGTTTTATACATAAAATTACATAAAAAATCATACTTTTAAGAAAATACAAAATATATTTACATATGTTACATAAATTTCATGGTGTAATGATATACCATTATATGGAATATACAGATATAAGAGATAAATCTTATTTTGCTATATGGTATATTTATAAAAAAAAATTCTATGCATAGTACAACGTCACATGTCTTACATACATATTTTGAAGCTTCACGCAAGATTTTGAGCAAAGAACACATCTTAGTCGGCCTCCTTTTTTTTTTTTTTTTTTTTACTTTAATGTCTATGTACAGATTTGGATTATTTTCGCTAACATTACTGTCAGATTCATTTATTATTTCGTAAATCTCAGTATCAGATAAACACTTTCTTTTCGTCATGACTGTCGCTACAAATAAGAACTGACCGAATGAAACGAACAGCTGAGAACAACTGCTACCAAAAGCCCTAAACCCCATAAAGGGCCATAAATTCTCCTTCGAACTTCTAAGAAGCAAGCAAGAAAGAAAAAAACAAACCGAAAGCAAGCGCACCCTTTAAACCATGTCATTACATTTAAAGAGCCGCGCAGCAACACGTGCTTTTAACAATTACCCCCCTCCTGGTAGCCAGAGGTATCCAAGCCCATTTCACCAACGTCAACACTCCAAATAACCTATCTATATAGATTTCGCGGTATTGTAACGCCATATAGTAACATTAAAAGAAATCAAATGAAACGTTCTCATTAAGCGTATCTATATTGATACGTTGGACCGTAGAAAGCACTCACAGAGAGTATCGCCCGTGATAAGCTGGGAACAGGAGAGCCAACACGAGCGTATTACTTGTGATACGCTGGGAGCAAACGGGTTAACCCGGGAAGCATCACGAAAGATATTGTTTCCCTTCGAACGGGGTCATGGTATAGACAAGTATTATGTTCGACGCTCTAACAGACTCTCCATATCTTTGAGACAGGACCTATGAGTGCGAAAAGATTCAGTGATAAAGTTCTTGAACCTTACGCTCATTTATTTCGGGGTGCTGTTGATCCATAATTAGGGATAATAACACATCTTCTCGCTGTGGGAGCCTGATCTATGACTTGCTCGAATATCTACGACTATGTCTACGACTGACTTGTCCCATGATCTGCTCAATCACCTGATCTTAATCATATTGAGCATGTGTGAGATATTCTAGGGAGACTATTTTTAGCCCTTCCACACCCAACAAGCTTCCTTCCAGAGCAGAAAAGAACTGTTTGAAACGCTTGGAACTCTTTGAGCCCATAACTCACCGATAGTTATAGTAAGTAGGGAAAACGGTTGCGCAGCTACTCGGGTTGTCAAAGTGACCATCTTATTAAGCCCACCGTATTAGATATCATATTCTTATTTCATTTATTGTTTACAATAGTATGAATTCTTGAGTGAAATTTTCTTTAAAATTGTTTCTTTGGAAAATAAATGTGGTTATTATTGTTCTTTTTTTATAGTTTTATTATTTTAAATTCGTTTTATATTCGAATATCACATCTCACATCATTCTCAATCAGCTCTTTCTTCATTATTCATAAAATAATTTCCTATTTTTTTTAACTTTTGGACACTAGTGTAAATGAAAGAAAATACCTATTAACTGGTAATAAATGTTTCTTCCTTGACTATTTGTACAATATTTAAACATCCAATACACACAAATATTGCCTGTTAAATTTCATAACGATCGAAAAACGATTCTTACACGCTTCGTGTTCCATAAAAAGGTCCAGTACTGATGAATGTAAAGGCTTTAAAAGATTTTTTCTATCCAGAAAAAAGGTTGCAAAAATAAGTGGGTTGTATTAAGAAAAAAGGTTTGAGAAATGTTGCTTCAGACTATATATAATTTATATTATACTTCTGGTTTTAATGTTTATCAGCCATATTCCTTACTTCTAAGAGTTTTACGAAGCTTGTTTTATTAACATGTTTTTCTTAAAACTATGTTTTATTAACATGCTTTCTTAAACATGTTTTTCTTACAATTAAGAAACATATTAAAGAAATTGGTAAATCTTTTTCATGATTTCTGTCAGGAACTGTTAAAGCTCCCAGCTGCTGGCCGTTCTGATTTCGAGAACGTAATGTTGATCCTATAGAATTTCGACTACCGTTTTCAAATCTTTACTATTTGATTTATTTGAATACAATAAAGTGCATCTGGATAGCAAAAAATAATGAATCCTTTTGAGGAAATTAATTTTTCTTCATTTCTTAAAAATATTTTTACCCCTATTTTAATGTTTCATTTGTGAGTTTTAAGGTCTTTAAAATAAATAAAATATTTTAAAAATTGGAGAAAAAGTTTATTTCCGCAGAAGTCTTCCTTGTTTTTTTTTCTCAGATGCAGTCCATTGCATTCAAATAGATCAAATAGCAAAGATTGGAGAACGGTAGTCGAAACTCCATAGATTAAAATTACGTTCACGAAATCAAATTTACCGGTAGACGGGGGCCTTAATATCAGAAGCCTTAATGAAAACCCATCAAACCATTCATCTCTTATAAGGGTCAAAAGTAAGTATTCATTTTAAAAAATATAATCTTTAAACTATTTTTTTTTTCATTCTTATATATTTCTCGGTAAAAGATCTAGCATGCTTAGTTTCATTTGCTTACATCTGAGAATTTCCATTATTTAATTCGTTTTAATGTTAGGCATTAAATTTGCATTTTATGAACTCAATTCAGTTTTGAATAAACTAATATATATGTTTATATAAACAGAATCAATAAGTGCATTTCTTATTTGAGTTTCTAATCGGATCAATCTAATTTTCAATCTAAATGTATATATCCGGCAATATGTTCTAAACAATTTGGATGTATAATTATAAATAAGATAGTTGTTTAGTTAGTGACATTAAATGTATTATTATCGCTAAGCAAATAACTTATATAAGAAATATAGAGTAAATATAGACTAAAACAATTTCAACATAAATATATTTGTAGAAAAAAATAAGAATAATTTTCCAATTGTGTTTGCATTTTTTTAATTGTTCTGTCAAATTTTGCATAATACTAACCGTCGGTAACCACCTCTTTTGGGCTTCCACCGTCTTCGGTGCTCATTTCACCACGTCTAAACTTAGCATACCAATCCTTGATGCTTGATTTTTCTGGGGCAGTGTCCGGAAACTCGGCATCAAGCCAAGTGTTTGCTTCAACTGTATTTTTTCCCTTCAAAAAGCAATATTTTATCAACACGCGAAATTCCTTTTTATCCATTTTTTTCACAATAACAAAAGTTGTTTCACTCAAAATGCTCAAATTCTCAAACTAATGATCCGACAGCTGTCAAATTTATACAAGCATCTTTTGAGGGTTAGGGCTAACTAAAAATATATGAATTTAATTCTAGTAGCTCCATCTATGTGTCAGCCCGGGGACATTTCAATTGACCTGTTACTTTATTCATTTCTAGAATTGAGCTATTTACTTTCATGGCTTTGATACATCAAATTTTAATAAATGTCTTACCATTTCTTCCTTTTCTTCAAGCTAGTTTGTTAGCATTTCATAATTCTGCCAAAAAGGTAAATATTAGAAAAAAGAGCACTTACGGTTGAAATTTAACTAAAATTATATGTATCATGATCATTTGCAGTTATCTAGAAGAATAAATAATATCAAAAATTTTATATTCTATCTTAATATAGTTACCTCATCGCTCTTGACTAATTGCATAAAACATTAATTGAAGAGTTTTGTAGCAAAAAATACAACTCCATCGTTAATAAAATACTAACTTCTGCTGCTAGAATGTGTTCCTTTTAATTTGTTATTCGTTCTTAGTGAACAAACAATAATCAAGAGAAGCTAAGGAATATTTTAAATTAACTGATTCCTTCCCAAATGCTGACATAACTAATGTGTCATTTTGAAGGAATAAACCCTTTCCCTTTAACTCTACTGTTATAGGGAAAGTATCCCTGGGGAATATCATCCGGACTGATTTAGTATGCAGGCAGTTAATGGCATGCATAATGGAAATGAAGCAAAATACTTTGGGTTAGATATACTTTGCAGTTTCATCGGAAGAAAAATAGAGAAGTATTTCCACATTACTGCATTTCATTAAATACATTAATATTCATTTAAAGAATTAGTTGTGAACACATGGATTAGCTTGATTAGGAAGATATTTCTAGTATTTATAGGAATGAGTACGCAGTTTTTCAAATGTACTGATGATAGATTAATATAACAATTTATTTGTTTATTCATGGAAGTAAGGAAACTGATTTTTAATTAAAATATCATAATCTTCAGATCCCTTAAGAAAAGTAACAATTTTAACGGACATTTATTTATAACTTTTTTAAAATAATTCTTTATGAAAATCTTAAAATGATTTATAAAACGAATGGATACATTGTACATTTTTAGGGAGTTGCAATGAAATGTAAAACTGCACTATTTGTAATGAAATGTTAAATTTCGAAGTGAAACATGGATTTCGTGATGACGATTTTGAATTAGGAATAGTTTGTTTAATTGTTTCAGTTTATTGACATTAGAGTCATATTTTACCAAGTTGCAACAAATTCACTTTAGGAAAGAAACACGTATCTATGATCAATACAAATCCATGAAAATGAAGAAAGTACAGGGGGACGAAATGACAAGAAGGGTTGAAAATGGACTAAGGTATTGCAATGGTATCTTATAAAAGTCCCGTTAGGCCTCCGAGGATTAGGAAACGGTAAATAATTTATGCATTTACATTAAGTAATCTCTCGTTACAAATAAGTGCAGTTAATCAAAATATTCAGGGAAAATTTTTTTATATTAAAAAAACACAGTTACACATAAATCCTTCTTTACAGAAAACATGTCTAAAACACATTGGAAAATGAGTAACTTTTATTAGAAATTGTTTTAATAGAGTGAGAAAATAATTCTTTAAAAAAGTAGGATTTTTTAAATTTTTAATTAAGTATATATTATAATTAAAATGTGAGTAAATCGACTTCTCACATTACTATTCATCATCGTTCAAAGCTAGCCAGCTTTATCTATAAAAAGCAAAATCATTTGCTTAAGGGTTTTTTTTATATTATAAGCTTCAGTTATGTACTTTATACTATAATTGTAAATAATTAGCCTATTCATGGAATTAATGCTAAAATTAACTTCCGAAATAGATCATATTGTAAACATTTTAAATAAATAATAAGAAAAACTATTTTGAATCCAGTTGCACATGGATTAGGTACTGTAAGTGTACAAATTTCTTTTCTATCTGCATTCAAAATCATTTCAGCGATTCACATTTAAGTCCTGAGACAGAAAAGGTACACAAACACTTTTTCTTTATTTCTTTTGATTATCCTAATATTTTTTCCCTTTCAACCAAAAAGTAAAGATGACAGATGTGTTTCCTCCTGTTGTGAAAATAGTCTTCTGTGACTTCATTACAAGGCAAGAACTAAAGATAATCTTTTCAGAAAATCCTGGTAGCGATTCAGTCCGGAGGCTTAACTCACCATCATGACTCTCCTCGGGGGAAAGAGAAACAAATTGCTCTTTGAAGTACGGTCGTCGAGAAACTCTCTTTCGAAGACGCTCGTCCCCTCAAGTTAAACGGTGAGAGATAAAGTCGAATTTTGTTTTACAGCTTAGTGGTCTCTGGCGGTACGATTTACCACGTGTTATGTATCCTTTCAGGCTACTTTCTTCTTCTTTCTTCTTAATAGTCATTGTCATTAGGAAGTAAAATAACCTGTCTGAAATTATTTCATTTTACAAATTCAATAGATAACTATCTAACCATATAAAAGAAATCATTTCCCATTTGCTATAATTATATCATGTCACATGCTCAAATACGAAATGTAGGATTTAATTTCAGTTAATTGAAACAGAAGTACATTTTACACTCGTGAAGAACACCATCATTAAGTTTTGAAAAAAAGATAATCCATAATGACATCTTTGATGCAAGGAAATGAATAGCGTGCATTTTATATTTTGAAAGATAGAGTAATTCATACGACTCAAAGAAAAAAATCTGAGACTTTTCTTTCTTTGTTTAAGCGAATACACTAACTAAACTTAAATTATTATACCTGGAAAAAAATTCAGTTTTCTTAATGCTTTGTTTTATCTTTCTGTTTACGAGTAATTAAATCTACTATGATTCATATGAATATTTTTTGCATTTATAATTTGTGTTGCACGTGCTTTACAAGGACGGTAAACATATCAGGTATATTTTGGCTTAGTTTGAGTAAATTATTTTGGTCACATGAAGATAAATATTCATCAATATACATACATTATCATAACATTAATCATTTTCTAAATGCGTAGAAGGAAATCAAAATAATCGTTACTTAGCTCATGAAACAACTTCATATAAAATAAACGATAAAGCAAAGAGCATGACAAAGAGAATTTATTCATTTTAATGTGGAAAATAATACATCGATCTTCAAAATGTTTCATATCTATCATGCATTATATAGAACGACAGATTGTAATTTTCTTCTACTAGCGGTTGATTTATAATTTATAAAAAGACATTTGTCGAGACATTGTCACTTCTTCAAAGCCTAATATAAGTAATAAAGAATATTAATAGCATATGGGGACCATTAACTCATCATAAAGGACCAAAATATTCCATAATTCTATTTTCTTCTTTTATTTAATCATGACAAGCGGCGAAATTTAGAAATACTGCGATTTCCTTTCATGTCTCGCGAGGAATTTCCTGGATCGATAAATATTTAAAAAGAGAGAGAGAGAACCTATAATGCATTTTTTCTACTTCTTCCGTATTGATTCTGAATTCCAGGAACTCTGGCAAATAATTACCAGAAAAAAAAAAGCGATGCGTATGTCGCTCACTTTTCGAAGTCGTAATTACACATTATAAAATACGCAAGAGGTAGTGATGAACAGTTTTTATGTTTTGGAACATAAAGTAGTCATATCGGTTGAAATAACGTGTTACCGACGATCGTAGATTTCGTGATTATATGGGCAATAAACAGAACTTATGTGAACCATAGAAATGAAGGAACAGAAACTTAGATATACATCATCGGGGATTTTTTTCTTTCTTTTATATATTATTACTATTTCGATTTCAGAAAATGACTGACTATGGAAAAATTGTACTAAGATTATCGTTATGTGGTAAATGTTAATGAGGAAAGTCTTTTAAAATGTGGCTAAATAGTTAAGGAACAAAGTCTTTAAGCATAAAAATAAAATAGCATAAATTATTAATATAATTAGCATATTATCTTGGCACAAGTTTGAAGTCTTAAAAAAAACTTAAACAAGCATATATTTCTTTCTCTTAACAAGAAAAGAAGGTATCAACATAAGTTTGACCTTCGAAGTCACAAATTTTGACTGTATTTAAATTACTATATTGGTATGAAAGTATTCTTTATACATCAGCAGAATTAAATTTATTTGTATTTTTCATTAATCATAAGCATGGTGTAAGAAGTTATGCAGATATTCATTCTAGAAATGATATATATATATATATATATATATATATATCATTTTTAAACATGGCGTTAAGGGACGAGGACGACACTCAAATTGCTTTTTATTGTTCTAATTTGCCTTCATCACACGAAAAGTCTTTGAGATGCAACTTAATGTAAGGTGTAGGAGCCCATATTATTCCTCATGACCAAAGTAATTTGTAGAATCGGTATTCGAGCACGCCATTCAACATGAAACATTTTCGGCCTTAAAGCTTTTTGACATCGATTTACCGTAAACATCTTTTTCTCTCACATGTGGTTGATTGTCTTTGATAAACCTGCAACGTCACGGCTTCGCTTCTGTCAAAGATTCGCAACTCAGTGAAAATTAACGGAGGTAAAGGGAAAATTAAAATTGTTTTTATTTAAATCAATTATTATGAATGTCAAGCAGAATCTTTCACGCAATTTATTTAACAAAAGAATATTAACATAAATTTTACTTATTTGCATATTTTTAAAGGTGGATCTGAGTCCAGAACGAATCCAAATTTAATCTCAGGAAAAACTTTATCTTATCTCTTGTCATGTACCAAGTAGCTCTCAATTCTCCACATTGGAACATGTCTAGCCTTGTTGTTTAAATTATTCGATATCTGTCTGTGTACTATTGATTCATCTAAATTGGAACTCTTCATTTCCCGTAAGGCCATTTAGTCTCGTTGTCTGATCACTCAAATAACGATATAGAAAAGCCATTAAGGTCAGTTGAATGGAAATACGCATGGGAACACCTTTACAAATATGGGTGTCCAGTCCCGATATACACTTGTCGTCATTCTCTCTTTTCTAGCCATTTATTCTAATTTGTCAATTTATTGTTATTCTTACCTTTCCTACTTTTTTCAAAGTGTGGATTACTCATACGCTTTGCTTTTGTGCAGCATAGCGAAATTTGGCTTTCCGCCAAAAACATCAATATTCATTCACTCACTCGGCCTTAAAGATCGTGGCCGCTACAAAATATATATTGCTTTAACCTTCACTAATTCATCCCTCTGAAATGAAACTAACAAAATCTTTAATAAAAAAAAGTTACATGTAAAATTTTGGAAAGAACAAATTTAGCCACCCAAGGTGCCCTTCTTTTAATAATTTTGATTAAATTACTCAATTAAGTAAGATAATTAAATAAACAATAAATATCGAGAAATGGACAATAGTAAACTTTTTCGATATTAAAATTAAAGCAATCGATAAATTATTAAATTGAATATATTTAAAGTAAATGTAAAAAAGAATTTATTTAAAATTGAAAAGTGTGCTGTTACGCTCAAAGTGATTTTCTATGCCCAAACGGCACATCTAAAACAATAGCCCTTTGGGTGGTTAATAAATGTCTTTATTGCGTAAATGACAAGTATTACGTAAATGACAAGTATTTATACAGATTTCCTTGGTGAAACGAAATAGTTTAAGAAAACTTTTATTGGAGCTTTTTATTGGCTGTATTACATTTTATATGAACTGAAAAGCATTGAGAAATATTACAGCCGGTCGAAATTTAACTCGTAAGTCCGCTTAACTTACGGTTTTATTAAGACCTCCTTTTTTATGAGATTCAGACTGAGTATTTTTCAGTTTGTGGATATGCTGTTAAGAGCATCAATAACTTTTTTTCATTCCTTATATCGTGGGATAAAGGTGTAATGGAGTTCCATCTTGTGACATCAAGCTTATACTCCGAATGACAGAAATCGGAAACTTGTGAAAGAAATAAGTCAAATGGTACTAGCGCTTCAGGAAATGAGACAAAAAAAGAACTCTGGTGTGGAGTAGGAATATTTTAAGAAAATCAAATGCAAAAGAGATCAACAAAAGAGACGAGGGAGGTTAAACCGTTAAAAGCATGAAAAAAAATTAAAAGATGACCAGAGACTTGAATTAAAAGAGGAGGGTGGGGGAAGCAAATCTTTCACTAACCTCGAAAGAAACTTGGCAACGAAACAAAAATAGAAAACGAAGTATGAAACATCCGAGCTAGTATGGCGGACTTCGAAATGAGTCTAAAACACATATCACACAGAATTTTAAGACGAGGCAACGGTCATTGCTATCCGGCCATTGCCGGATTGAAAATCCAAGTAATGAGTTGACAAATTAACGAGAATAAATTGCAAAGAAAATAAAAACAACAGGGAAAAGTATGCGCTCTGAATGTTTGAGGTAAGAGGAGAAGGGGACATAAAGTGCAGACAGCGAATCGCCTGAATGTAAATTACAGACGGTGACATTCATCACAAAAGAGAGAAAATACACATCTGACTAAGGACAGATGAGCAAAAGGTTTTCTTTCAGACGTATTTTTGGAAAGTTCAGGACAAAAAAGATCTACCATTTAAATACATTTTATTCACAGTTTTTGGATTTAAATCACAATTTCTTGAAACGTGAAATATTCCAGTTTGATTTTGTTTGTAACAGATTATTTTGTATTTCAATATTTCACTGTCAGTGAGATTAGCTGTACGTTCAATCACGTCTTATTGGTCAAATTTTAAGAGTTTTAAAGATTTTTTCTTGTATAAGTGATTTCCGTAGTAATTAAATATGATGTCGAAAGAATATAAACATAACGCAGAAAATTTCTGCTGATGTTAGAATTTATATTAACTTTCAACTTATTCTAATATTGTAACTCTCGTCTATTAGTAACCATAGATTTCGATCGCGAGTATTAAAATAATCGATATTTAATTATGAATTTCTTCATATAAGAACTTAGAATTTTAATAAATATAAACGGAATTAATCCTTTTCTTTTCAATTTTTTTCTCGTATTTAAAAAAAAAAAAGGTTACGGTTTTGATTGGCTCTTTCTGCGCATTCCTGCGCAGAAGCTCCATGCTTTTAATAACCATGGTTTTTGAGAGTGCATCTAAAATGTTTGCTTTGAGATACTTTAATAGTTGCAATAATATCATTTTAGCAGATAGCAATTAATTCGTTATTAATATGAATACGTTAGGGAACCAATTGTAAGTTCACACAATCAGAGCAATTCGATATTAGTAATCACAGTATCGCATTAGCGTCTATGACACTAAAAGATAATACACGGACTAATATATTTCGTACTTACATTGACAACTACGAATATTTCAATAAGTTCGCTGTTATTTTTCAGACAGTCGATTTTTCGTCGTATCAGATTATAATTAAATCAAATTGAAACTTTACTCACTGAGATAAGGCTGGAACTATAAATACTTATTGATATACACAGTAGCTCATATATGTTCAGTCCACAGAATGTTGTAAACTATTTTCCTTTTGTCTAGAGGCATATAATATTATTGCGAATTTTGGCTATTTGACGATCAAATATCTCGCCAATTCCATCACCAATTTCATTTTTACCTCTTCAGTATTACTTCCTTGTGTATATTCACTGTAATACTTTCATCTTCTAAATAATAGTCGTTTTGCAGGAAATACAGTAGAAATTGCAAACATTCCAGGTAACAATTTGTTAAACATGAATTTTCCATAAAAAAAAAAAGTAACTCTAAAATTTAAGGCCTCGATTTAAACTACGAAACAGTGACTTACAATCATTGAACACAGCAATTCAAATCACGATATCAATTAGCATTAATCGCTTACGTATACTATGTGATTGATTGTGATGTGATTGTTTTATTAACACCGCACTGAGAACCAACATGAAAGTTTCCCAAGGGGAACGAGCTTACCGAAATGATTTAGAACTACAAACCAGCCTCCCGGGAGGTTTCCACCACCTCACTCAACATTTATTGGAGAAAAGAACTTATTTTTGCACTTTTTTTAAAGCAATAAAGAAATAACAGTACAAATTGGATCAAAGAACGAAACTTATTATATAATGTCGAAATTCAAAAGAAAATAAAAGCTTAAAAATAGTTTACAAAGTGCGATGTCATAGTTCAGATACTTTCAGTTTTTCATTTTTCTTTCTTTCTTTTTTTTTTTTTTGGAATGCACATCAACCTGTATTCTATTGATGCCATGATTTCCTGCGGACAATGAATGCTGATACAATGACTCAAGCCCACAATCAGTCAGCCAGCGACAGCTTTGGCACAAGTAATGCACACACACACAAAAAAAACTGAAAATTTAGAAATGTAATAAAAAACTGAAACAATAATGAAATTCGTTGGGTAATTTTACGAGCATAAGATTACGGGATACACGCTCGAAAGAGAAATTGGGATTTTCACACACTGACATCAGCCAAATAGATTTCACATCAACAAAAAGAATAGTTTAAAGGAAAACTTTTGGTAAAAGTATGGGGAATTGGCTATGTTGATAACCGTCAATTTCCCATAATTTCCTTTAAGAAGGTGTGCGGAATGTAAGCAATTCCTCTGTCGTTCCGGAGAGCTGTTACATTAACATTTCACATTAGCCATTAAATTAATCAGTTCCATTAAATTAATTAGACACCGAAAACGTGAAAGAAACTTCAAAAGTCAGAGCTTTTAGATAACTCTTGTTTTAATGTAAAAAGAAACACTTCCAATCATTAACAACAGTAGACTCATTCTCAAGATTATAGAACAACACATCATAAAAAATAATGGTTTGTTGCCAATCGCACAGGAGTAAATCTCTTTTTAATTATTTAAGCAAACGATCTTTTCTTCATATTACTCAAACTAAACATTTACAAATTTAAAACATAAGCGAATGGAGAAAAGATCGTCTGCTTTTGTCCTTCAATTCTCCTTGCAGCTCCGCAGTCAAAAATGATATCAAAAGATGACGTAGGCAGCCGCCACAAAAGGACAAGAGAAATTGTAGTAGTCAGCGTATCCAACAAAGCCACAGTAAAATAAATTGTCTATTGGTGACGAAGCTCTTAATTTTGTACCTAAGTCGAGTTCGAATTACAAACCCTGAGCTAACATTGTGACACGAGAGATTTAACGTGAACCAGCCCCATATATAGTTATTGCGGGTATTTAGTGATATCAGGGCTCAAACACACGACTCGACGAAAACCTGTGGTCATGAGTCCACGATCAAGACCATTATGCAACCTCGGCATCATTCATAAGCTAATGTTAATTCTAACTGTTAAATAATGCAGGATTTATATACGCTCTAATGACTGTCCTGGAAGTTTCTAATTGGTCTAAGACCATCTTATGTTGAGACAAATTTAATGACTTGGTGACATTTTCTGATAAAATTCGTCAAAAACAAATAAACCGCTTAGGTATATTTGTTGACAGCTTAACAGCGGGACAACACCTTAAACGCATTTTTTTTGTATTTAGTTAATTATAGCTTGTATGTTAATAAATATTTTAATAAACCATGTTACATTACCTCGGATTACTGACTTTTAAATATTACCTCTCTATTTTAAGTTTTATTACTTTTTAAAACTTCACTAATTATTATTTTAAAATATCAACATAATGCTCTTTACTTCCGGCATTATAGATTCAAAGTAGAAAATTTGACATTTAAAAAAAGTCCTAAAGTTTAACCTTGTTTTCAACATAAATGAAAATAATTTTTAATATTATATTGCAAAAATGATGAATTTCTATTAGTTAATTACTATTCTTAAGCAAATCAAATCTTTTTACGGTTACATGTTTGATCAAACAATGTTTTTACAAGTCACCTTCGTATTACTTAAATGTATTCCTAATCAGGAATGCCAAAAAAATGATAGAAAATAGATTTTAATTATTCTAAAGTTTATGTACATCGTGAGGTTGTTGTGTTTGTCGTGAGATCATAATCTATTCCTTCTTAATTTCACTCCTATATTGGCGTGTTTGGAGCCCAAAGAGATTTGATAAGAATTTTATTGCTTGACATTTTCTTAATGACTTTTTTCATTTCAAACGAATTCCAGGCATAACGTTACGAAAATCACTCACTAAAATTTCGAATATGATAACTTTACATGGAAAAACTAATCGTTGTAAGTTTCAATATATAATCAGAAGGGGGGAATGCGATCGTTGGACACATGTGAAATATTTTGTTTATATACTTTTTTTGTTTTATTGCAATTTGAATTTTCTAATAAATCAATAAATTAAACATTAACTTGTGAAGCCTATTCGAACATTTCATTTTTTTATGTATCTGTGGATTGAGGACGTATTGGAATGTTGCGTCTTTTTTGTAATTGAAATGCCTTTAAATAAAAAAATGCATATTTATTTCAATTTATATTACTTTCACCAAATATTTTCTATTATTATATTCTCTATAATTTTTGCAATCACAAACATTTTAAAAAAAGTTTTATGTCAAAAATCTGTACCGATACCGAATTTATGGGAAGAGAATATACTGTGTTTCGGCATTGAATCTAAATATGAGAATTTAAAACCAAGCAAGACTTTTAAATCTTATACTTATTATATAATACTATGACACTACTTAAACTCTTACTATTAGTCTTGTTTAAACATTGCTGAAAATAAGTATAAGTATATTTAAATAAACTTACAGTTTCGATCGTAAATTTAAAAAAAAAAATACTATTCTTTCAATGCCTTAATCTTTAATATCTAGTTTATCATTTGATTGCAAATTTAATAATATTCCCATTTCTGTACAAACAAGACAAAATACAAGAAGAGCTCGAAACACTTGAACCTCTCTTTACAAAAGTAGAGATAAAAAGACAATATCAGTGAGTCTTGACAATTTTTTATTTCTTGAAAGTCTTTCATAAAATGAATTCTTGGAGAAATATTTCTCAGACAAGATGAAAAGAAGGTTATTCCTGAGAGTTTTGTGTTGCTCACTTTGCGAGGAAATATTTATATTATTACAAACTACTTTATTTTAGATTACTTTATTACAGGCCAGAGAAAACACTTGAAACACATTTTAAAATAAACAACGGGGCTGCAAACTGAATAAATCTCTTTCACTGATTTTTACTTATAATTTCAAACTCTTTAAATAGAAAAAAAGTGCTTAGTATTTAAGGTAAAATATTAAATTGATGAACAACAAAATCTCTCTGAACGTGTAAAATCTGATATAAAAAATTGCTTTTTCTCTTCATCATTTAAAAAATATTATCATGGGATGTGTTTTACAGAACTAAAATCATACCCCAATCATAGACTATCATAAAATATCACAGATTAATTTTTCTTCTTCACAAGGTAAGGAAGTGCATAATTTTCCATACATTTAAATTTTCTTATCTTGTGAAGAAAAGAAAAGGTACGGTGTTCACCGAATTAGATGAATGTACAAGTATTTTAAATTATTACACCAATGTCCTTCATTATTTGCTAAATCAATTTGAACATGAAAAAGAAAAAAAAATGAATATATAAATACTTTTCGCTGGAACAACATAAAATGCTATTGGCTGAACTCGCAATTTCGATCCCAAGTCATTGACGAGGACGATACTTCAGTTGGTCACTTACGCTTCTAATTCTCACGCAACACCAGTCGATGTCTTTGATGCATTTGTTTCCGCTGAGTCGAGGGAATCGAGTCCTGATTCCACTAAATACCCATCGTGTAGAGGGGCTGCGTGTAAAATCTCTCAAATCTTCTCATTAGCGTGGTGTAGAAGTTTGGAGAGAGTGGGACAGCTCAGATGTTACCCTCGTCACATAACAGAGGTTCATAATTCGGGGTTCATCACGAAGATCCCACATGTTTCTAACTGCAACATGAATAAACAATAAATAAATCTATTCTTAAGTGTCAATTTTATTTAACGCACATGAGCTGTACTGTTCTGCACAAAATGTTCTTTAGTGCAATCAGGATACGAACACACGATTCAATTCGAACATCCTAGGCCTGAAAAGCTCTCAATCATAATGAAAAAAAAAGAAACATATTTTTCAGTATTACATTTATCTTCTTAAATAAAACAGAAAAAATCTTTCATAGATGGAATCATTTTATTATTGACTGAACTATGTAAACACATATAATTGTATCATTAAGAGAATTAATAACAGAAAATTATAATCGGATACTTTTATTAAATGTCTTACTTTTTACATATTAAAAGGTCCAAAAGTTAAAAAATAATAATAACCGGCACTTAATTATGAATTTAAAAATAAAACTCACACATAAATCGACCATATGAAAAGAGATTAAAAACCAATTAATCAGATGGAAAGTTAAATTTTTTTAGTTTCCTACGAGTTTGAAATATGTTAAAAATACAAATTCCTCATCATAAATACTTTTCAACTTAATATTTTAATTTAAATTTCAAGAAACTAGATTGACTTACATTATTTTTTCTCACATATTTTCAGAATATCTCATATTTTTCCATTTCCTTTCCAGTTATTAATTGCTAAAATTCTTTCTATTGAGTGATGGAAAAAAGGTTTACTGAAACAAATATTTATTTAGTATTTTAGATAGTTTACTAAAAAGTATCATTTTGAAATCTTTGTAGCTTTTTTTTTATTTTTTAATATGATACGACGGACATTACGAATGTTAATTTTGATGCAAATTATTCATATGTACTTAAAAATGAAACTTTTTAGCATATTCATTTTTTTTTAATTTTTTGAAAAAATTTGTTGTTACATTTCAATAAAAATAATGAATACAATTTAGAAAAAGAGAATTCTTTTAATAGCATTAAATTTAAATTTAACGAAAAATCTTTAAATTTAAATTCTTAAATAACTAAAAACTTGTTTTAATTGCGGTTATCAATGAAAAACACTGAAAAAAATGAAATATATTTTGTACTGTGCGTATCTAACTTAAAGTAAAAAACGTAAAAAATACATCATTTTTTGAGTTATGTTCCGTGCACCGAAATTTAAATTAAATCAGTGTACCTTATAAATACAGCTTAGGATTTCAAATATTAAATAATTTAAAGACGAGGGGATTATTTAATATAAAGAATAATTTTCTTTAAGGTATGATTACTGCGTATCTTAAAATTTATGTAAATAAAATATTTACTTTCTGGAAAAAAAAAAAGTTTTTTTAACCACTATATTGTATAAGAAGAGAAATCAAGTCATTTAAAATATTTTTCTGTCAAATATATTCCATGAAAAATAAAACCGTTTGGTAACAACGTAATTTATTGTATTTAATCTCGATATTATTGAAAACACACTTGCGTTAATGTAAATGATATCGATATAAAATCACATTGCCATTTTATACATTGCACTTCCTATAAATACTATATTAGAAATAAATATACCCAACACAATAAATTTATTACACAAAGGTTCAAATTAATATTTTGTCAAATAATATTTGTTTGCATTAAATAAATTTTAACATTTCAATTTATTATATTTATTTTTCTGGAAAAGCTCTCAATTTTTTTTTTCTTTGCATTAATTTCTATCGACTATTTTGGAAATTTCATTGAACCAGATGATGCCCAGGACAAAGCAATGAAATGAAGTAAGATACTTGGGAATAAGAAGTATGCGATCAAACTCACATAATTTTTCATTTTATTCTTTCTACATTTTAAAAAGAAATACAGAAATACGCTTTATTCTTTAATATGAGAAAAATATACTTCTCTATGAAATTGGGATTCAAAAATATTATCGAACGAATGGAATCGTAATTTCTTAAGCTTGTCAAATGTCATTCTTGCAATAGTGATTTTCCAATGAAACATAAAAGACAAAATACATCAAAATTGAATTTTTCCATTTGGATGCATTTTCAGGATTGCGTTGATTTTTTTTTTCTTTCAATGTATTGGTTTCCGATTAGAAATATTTTATCCCTAAACATATCAGTTAAAATGAATTACGGGAGAAAAAGACACGCATTTTACTATGCATTATTTATGAAAATTGTTATAAATGATATATATTAGTATATATATTTATCATCATTTCAGTGGAACTGGTTATTCTTTTCATTCGAATTTATAAAGTGATATCATTCATTCCTCAATTACCTAAAAATGTCGTTCTGAACTTCGGATTTATCGAAAAGATTTTCCAATCACCGAGAAATAATTACAATTCTTGGAATATCTGAGAATATTTGAATATTCTGCCTGATTCTTTTACTTCAAAGCTCTTGAAAAGAATGTGTTTCCGATATATTGTCTGTTTATTCTTTTAAAAGACCAATCAAGAAAAGTTGAGCAAGAATTCAGTCTCAAATATACTTATTATGCTCATTTTTTTCGATAACAGCTGCAACTTTAAGTTATTTTATCCGATATTTTCTTCTGAATGTTCACAAGCTGTACAGGCATCCGAAAATCAAACTAAATACAAAGAATAAAGGCGAATAATCAAAACATTCAGGGAAAAAAGAAAGTCATACTTGAAAGATACGAATGGGGTATTAAATAACTGAGAAATCAGGACAAAATTTATTATGCATATTACTTGGTTTTTCCGCACGAACGATTGTTAATTACAGCTATTAATGATTATTTGTTTGGTTTCAGAAGGCCGTAGATTGAAGTAACCTGCAGTATCGCAATTTTTTTATATTATCCTGGGCTATCATATTTTTTTACTTTTTACTCAAGAATAACAATGAAGATTTGATATTTTTTCTGCATATAATATGATTATTAAGTACATAAGTGTTTTAAATTACATTTATTAATGTTAATTAATTTGGTTTCTGGAAACTACAGATTGAAGTAACTTGCATATGGAGAAGATACTGATAATGACTCTTTATATAAATGATAGTCCTCTATATACGAGGAATTTTCATATTAGCCACATGATCCCCGCACTGATCAAAAGTGGGAAGATATCACTCAAGGTCGATATCGGTCTACTCACGAAAAAAGACGTAGCAACTGTAGCGCATGAAAAATTATTAGAAATGCACATGTCAAAGGTATCAGCTCCCTGGGTATCAGGATTACTGACGCCTTTTCAGAAGCAAAAATGGCGTGTCCTGTCAAGGGTAATCTTTGGAGCAAAACGAAAGGGAATTTTTTGTTCTCCTGGCAACTAAGAATGAATTTTAGATACATTAATATGATTCAAAAACCAAAATAATGAGCAAGGAGTGGAAGCACAGCGATTCCTCAAAAACGCTATGGTGAAAAAAAAAATCTGCATGAAAAGTCGTGCTGTTTTTTTAGGGGTGGGGGGGATGTCATGGAGTCATCTTAACAGACCACCTAGAGAAGGGTTAGACCATCAGTGGTTAATTGAATTGAACAAATTGTGTGATGTGAGGTGATGTTGAGGATGTTGCTTTGAAATTTGGCCACACTTACCCTATTCTTCCCATCTCATCCCTAATGACTTTTTCTGATTCTAAAACTCAAAAATCCATTGCGGTGTCGGACATGACATTAGAACCATTAATAGCCTAAGTGACATTATTCAAGGGGGGGGGGGATAGATATTTTTACGCAATCTTTTGAGTTCTTCATTGACGGCCTTTAAAAAGTCAAGACACTTTGGAAATGTATGACCTAAATGATGACTGTGTAGAGAAATCTTAAGAAAAACAAATGAAAAATAAATTTTCTGTCTCGATTATTTTTTGTAACAATTAACCTGCGATACTCCTACTCCTACATTAACATTTAGCAAACTATTTTGTTGTTTGCTGTTAGGAACACATTCGAATGAGACAAGTTGATATATATATATATATATATATATGGTCTCGTTTTCGTTAAATTAAGTAAAAAAAAAGAGTAACAAATTATGTTTATACAGCTTAGTACGAAGTAATAATTCTTGATACGAATAAAGTATTATATTCTTGGTATTCCATCAACGTCAATTGATTTTACTGTCCTGTTATTAATTATTTTTTCAATATCATATGTAAATACCTATTTGAAAGAGATGAAATGATTTTTCATATAGTTAACTATCCATGTTGACGCAATTATCTCAAATATAAAAAGGATCTGAATTCATCTCAAATATAATTTTAACAGTTTTAAATCTTAGAAAAAAATTAGATAGAAAGTAAAAGTTTTATCAAATAGTACTTATGAGATTTCTGTGAAATATTCTTTTGCTTACTGATAAAACGAGAAAGAGAGATAAAAAAGCAAGAAAATTCTAGAGCTCTAACAACGCGAGCAAGAAAAATAATCTTGAATACAAGAGTAAAAAATATCTTATTTTTTTAGCATTTTAATTAAGACAATTCCCAAAATGAACATTTTTTCCCTAGTAATCCTTAATTAACGTGTATTTTTTTTTTTTTTTGCTTAAAAATAAACTGGAGTAGAAATGTTTTTTAAGTAAAACTACAATGTTCTCCTTCGGTAGTGCGTGGAACATGCCTCAGTCATAGTTTAACGTAGTAGCACTTTTAAGATGTCGGACCTTTGGAGAAAGAAGGAATGGGCTAAATATAAATAATGAATTAGTTCATAAAATCATACAAATATTTTCTACAGAAAGTAGAAAGAAACATTTTTATTCAAATCCTTATATGATTTGCAGTGTTCATAAATAGTACTTTAATACTAACACAAAGAAAAAAGAAACTTTATTTGCTTTATTTCAAAAGTTTTTTTTAAGTTACTTACCTTTCAGTTTCTCTTAAATTATTTTCTACGAATAACAACGTTTGGCTAAATAATCTTTTTAGACCCCAAGACCCAACGTATTAAGCTGTATGGATGCAACTAATTCAGTAACTCAGAAGTAGTGGTTCCCAACTTTGCAAAAGCTTTTAGAAACCAAAAGAAATTGGTAAATACCTTGTGTAGTCCTCAGTAACAAATAAGAGAACTAAAAAAAAACTTTGTTGGAAAACAACTATAAATAACTTTGGTAGAACACTTATTTTTATGTTGCGTAATAGTACATACGGAAAAACGAAAACATAATCAGAAGATATCTGAATACAAACATTAATAACAAATAAAATGATAGCAAGAAGAAAATGAATACAAAACTATTTCAATAAATCGAATGATTCTCAGTTAAGCATACATTAAAATTAGAAATAAAAATAAAAAAAAAAAAAAAAAAAAACTTTTCACGGAACTTTTGTAGCTGTCTGATGAAATAAAAAAATTCAAACCTTGGTTTAATGTCTGTCAGTTTCAGTCTTAGACCAGGTTCTACATTTAATCTCTTTCAAAATGTATCTTTAAGAAGAGTATATGTTGAAAATATTTTCTTAGATAGAAACGTTGTGCAAAACAGTAATAAATTTTAATGGCATTTTTTGATAAAACAGTACATTCTATTGTACACTGAGTCAGATGTCAATTAAAGAGTGATCTTTAAAAATATGTTTTAGAGAACTATAACAAGAAAACTAGTGAGTTTTTCGATTTCTAGTAAAATTAGAGAGGTCTCTAAACTTAAATCTCTTTCAATAATAATACATATCCAATCGTTAGATTGAGATATATTGCGTCTATTAGGAAAGTAGTAATTAAAAATTAATTGAATGATTTTTCAGATGTTCACAAAAAATCTTTTTAGTATTTTCAATAAGTGTAATCGAATTTTCTGATAAAACTCTGCAGGAGAAGCAAAACATCCATACTCGTTCATCAGCATACATAATATCTTAAGGCTAATTTTTAGCATGGTTTCAGTGTTAACAAGTACACTAAAAATAGTGATACCTGCGCCTTGTAATAATAAATTTAATTCATTTCATTTTAAAAAGCTGTCAGATAAGTATGGAAGCTTTTTCAGCCGAAGAATATCGATTATAAAAGAGGACAAATGAAAAGAATGATCAATAAAAAGGGCTTGAACCTTAATTCAAACAAGCATGTCAAACCTTTGCCACGGGAAAGCTATCTTTATGAATTAGTAAAGAAACATGAAGGCTTTCAAAGTCCTCACAACGAGCATATTATAGACGGCAGTTTGTAGCACGAGATTTAATAAAATTTTCAGTTTTTATAGCATCACTTAAAATAGTAGATATTTCAGAAGAAATAATCTTACATACCTATACCTGTTTATGAATACAGCTATGAGTACATTTAATTTTCTCGTTTATCTTCTCTACCTGAGTCACAAAATCAGAATGTATTTCTGTAGTTGGTTTTGCATCATCTCAGCAATAAAATCATTTTATTATTTAATCATCACCACCCGACCGTGAATCCATACGTTAGAGCCAAATCAGTTTATGTTGCGCTCTTCTGGACAAGCATAGGTTTAGCAGATCAATTTCACAACACCTATGCTTTCTTTTATGATATCTTATATGTTTATCATTGTGTATCAAATGTTTTCTTTTGAGGTGTTTACAATAAAGTGGTGGTTGTGAGGTTCTGCTATTGGCAAAAGCTTCATTGTAGATTACACAAAGCGGTTTAGGTTCTGACTTATCTCCAGTTAAATAAAAACACATTTATAAACAGTCACTTCCTTTTTTTTTTCTCATCGTGTTCTCTGATTGTTTCTTTGTTTTTAGTCAGGTGAGATGGTAATTCAATTCTGCATTCAGTATCTCCACCTTGTATTACTTCGAAATCAAATGCTAAAATTGAAGAATGAAAGAAATAATTGCTTATCTACGATTTTATCAGACACGGCTAAACGACCCATCTTCAACCATCGATGCGTATTAAAATTATGATATAAAAATTATTAAAAGTTTTTACACGAGAAGAACTTCACCAAAAACAAAGCTACCGTAGTATTCTACTATTGGTGAACTAAATCCCACATGATTTACAAGTGTCTGTACGAACGTCTGTTAATCCGCTTTTCCATTGTTTTAAAAAATTATCTACTTTATGAAACTGATTTTTCTTTCTGCTTTGTTATCCAATCAGGAACAGGTGTCACTTGACAGGTTTTACTTGTCTCAGAGATACCCTTTCTCGACTCCTTTTTCAGAGAATTACGCTACCCAGTTTCTCGTGGTGCGGTAACGTGTTTCTCGGTGTCTGTCTTATTACATGACACTTTTATTTATTTTAATTTTTACTTTATAATTTTCGAATTATTAGTAATACAGTAAATATACGTATATAAATTTATTATTTTAAACTTCTTTATTTTTAACTTTTTTACAGACATTAATGGTTTAAAATTCCACCATTGCAGTATTATTTTCGAGAACCAACCGTTTGGAAACCACTGCTTCAAGGAATGAACTTTTGGATCTTGATTCAAATGAAACATTTTTCATAAAAAAAATGATATGCATAATAATTTTTTTCCAATTAATGTCTCTACAACAGTATACACACAAAATTACAAAGGAATTATTATATTCATCTTTTACTTTTCGTATTCTAAAATGACATAAATAGCAAAATGTGCATATATTAACTTCAACCAAGGCACAATACTTGTAAATTAACCATGCTTGATAATTACGAGATCCACCAAAATTAGCTCTCGTGTTGCTTCTAAGTAGAACGTTAATATACAATCAATAAAATTTATAACAAAAAGCATTATTCAAAAAAAGTATTCCTATGTTTACTAAATTTGCTTAATATTTTTTCTTAACTTAACATTAGTTTATTTTTCTATCGGCCTTACTTTAGATACGGTCAATAAGATTTTAAATCAATGTATAATGTCATAAATTTATGTCTTTTTGTAAGAACACCCCTCTAAATCACAATGATTAAGGATATGCGAAGGGGACGAACTCCCGGAAGTTCGGAGGTTGAAAGCATTTTGGTAGAAAAACTTTCCCGTGTATCAGACTGGATGTTCACAGAAAAATATAATACGAAAAGGAAAGAAAATGTGATCATAACAGATTTCATTTGTTTGATCTCCTACTTCATTACACTAATGGTACCAGTTTTTTGGCCAGCAATGTTCTATTCGAATTTTCGTTTCACCTTAGACTCGCCATGATGAGCAATGCAAATACAGTACTTTAGATGGGACTTAGTTATTAAGTCTCAATGCTGGGCTCTGTAAAAATTAATAGGGGTTTGTCCTCATCACTTCACTGAGTGTCTAAGTTGTACAATTTCACCCCAAATACCTTGCTGTACCTACTCGCCAGCAGTAAATCAAAACAAACTTTACTTTACTTTTACTTTTACTCTTTACTTTTTAAAAAATTAATTCAAATTAATTTTAAAGAGAACTAATTGCTTAGCTTCACTTCGATGTTTTTTACTTTATTTTACGTTTTTCCACTTGCTAATTTTTCTTGTAATTCAAAGTACAAATAGCGTTTCCTAAGTAATGTAAATATGAAACGTATTTATTTTTAAGATAATGATTAAGATTATTCAGTATTTGGAAAAAAAAATATGGCAAAGAATATTTTCTGATTTCATGGTCCTCACACACAATTCTTCTATGATTGAAATATAAATAAATTATAGGAACTCATTTGTTTAATTTCTTTTATTATTGAGACATTGGTTATAAAAAATTTTTAAGCTAAGATATATTGAATTAATACATACTATTTGAGTTTTAGCGAAGAAATTTGTATTCATTCTCCATTCAAAAACGCAATTGAGTTTTACTTTTGTTTCAAAAGTATTGAAAGAATATTTACTCTTTGAATGGATTCATTTATTGCTTTTTTTAAACCGCGGCAAAAATAACAGGAACATTTTTATTCGGAAATTAAACGTTATTAATTAATACACTTGTTTTTCTTTCAGTTAAATACGTATACAAGCATAATTTATATTTTTCGATTAATATTTGAGGGATTATTAATCATCATTTCAAGTAAATGCTTTACTTTACGATTCAAAAACGAATAAAATATTATACCATTTTTTATTTTGCGCAATTACTATATGTTTTTTGCTTGTAGAGAAGAAATGCCGTGTAGCTTCATACATAAAATGGAGAGCAGTTATTTGGACATTTTGTGGTAAAAGTTGGAAATTAATAGAAATACCCATTATCAAATTAACTAGATTTAAAATATGAACCCATCCAGAGTGCTTGTAAAAATAAAATGAAAAATTATTGTCAAGAACAGAGACATCGTTATGGGCAAAGATTATACACAAAATAAAAAACAAATCAAATTCAAACAAATAAAGAGCCCTAGCTAATGTAAAAAATAGTCGTATAAAAGGTTAAAAAAGAATATTTCCCAACGTTTACTTTAATTTGCTTAAAAAATAATTTAAATCAATTTTTTGATCTAAAAATCAATAACTGAGTTTCAATATCAATAACTAAATTTCTCCTCCAATCGCATTTTAGAAAATAAAGTGAAAATATAATCATCATTTTTTTTTTTGTATTATCATTTGAGCTAATGCTTAACAAATGAACAAAAAATGTCATAGTACACTCAGAGGATACAATCAGGGTTAATGAATATTAGATAGAGAGTAAATGATAGCATTAATAAACTTCTTCATTTTTACACCTAAGGGATTATTGTTTTAGGTGTGTAGGTGGAACATTTTGGCGTATCAGATCACTTTTCAATTTCTTATCGTTTGCTTCAATTGTAATTACATTTAACTTAAATACAATTTAATAATTTATCATTTTCTTTAATTTTAATGTCCGAAACGTTTACTATTGTCTATTTCTCTATATTTCATCATTTATTTTAATTCTTATATTTTATTGAGTAATTTAATAATTATTATAACAAATGTGCACCTTGTGCTGTTAAATCCGTTCTTTGCAAAACTTTGCATGGAACTTTTTTCAATATATATCTATGCAAACTACTGAAATGAATGCTTTTTTTAATTTCTTTTAATTTCGAAATTAAGATTATGATACATTTTTTTGTTTCCTGTATGATTTGCTGAAATTTACGGTTAAAAATATTTGAATAAGAGTATTCCCTAAACCTTCGTTCTTTCTTTTCTTTTTTTTTTTTTTTAACTTTTCACAAAAATATTTGAATATAAAATTAATTCTCTCTCATACACTTCTACAAACTTACTGAGTTTCTCACTTTTCATGAAATAAATGTTTCATCATTTTATTCAATTTTCAAGGATCGTAAAATATAGAAACGACGCATACATTTCTACTTGTGTCTCACACATTTAAGCTTTTCAAATACTTTATTGAAGTAAATAGTTTAAATACGCTCACGATTTCTTTGTATTTTCTCAAGACACGCTTTCTCAAGAAACCTGAATAGATAAAGTTGTAATTGTTGTTTATGTCATCTACTTAAAATTTTGGAGAATATCTGACGAATCTTGAAAGTCCTTTCTTACCCTTATTTACAAAAGGGAAAGACTATTTCTAGAAAAAAAAAACTAAATCTGTTCTTACTTTAATGAAAAATAAAATATATATGTATTTATATAGGTGGGTATATCTTTAAGCCAGATGTTTTCTTCATTTTGTTCCACAAATAAATACATCGGTATTCCGCTTAAGAATTTTACTTTGCCATAATGTATCAGAACTCTTGTATTTGGAACACTTGTGAGCTTTGTAGTATGTGAACAGATATTCATTTCAATACTAAACCTTTTCAGAGATGTTTCAGAGTTTCTGAATATAGAGCTCTTATTTTCTAATTTACAATTATATGTTGAAATACCGTGTGAATTTGCATTGTAAAAAGAAAATAAATCCTGTCTATAAAAATTGTGGTAGTTAGTTTTTTTTATTAAAATATACCCTTCATTTTCACATGTTAACAGTAATCTTATTTAAAATAACAATAGTGGATGAAATAATTCAAATGAGTTCAGTATTTCATATTGTCCTTTCCAATGGTTTGTTTCTGAAATGAAGCGCCAAACATTACATTTATAGCTTATGTTCATGACAAAATTCAAATATATTATGCGTCATTACACTAAAATTCTTTTTAAAACATATTAAATATACAGTAACTTTCAAAGTTGAGCGTACACCACTTACTTTCCTTTATAAAGGCGTTAAACAATATTATTAAATACTAATTTTTGTTTAATATTTATAAGATCAATAAAGTGCATACTATAAAATATAATAAATTAAGGGAAGGGGGAAGAAGATTCCATAGCATTTCAATTCCATAAATTTTTCAGTGAAGTTTTAGATTTCTAAATCATAAAATACAATCTAGTACAATTACTAACAAAAAAAATTTAAAACCATAAATTGATATTTTATTGCAGCTAGAACAACTTCCGAATAGAGTATATTCATTTTAAAGTGCTCGTGTAATTTCATTTAATATTTATGTCAATTTCATGTAATATTGTTTGTAATTCTTCTTTGTTCGTAATATAATGCTTTTGAAATCATATTTCCAAGTTCCCTATCACAATGTGGTCGAGAGACTGAGGTGATGTTTACAATTGAATTTTACACTGCAACAAACATAACTTAACAAATCTTACTTTATTTGGAATCACTATCATTTTGAAACATACTATACGATAATTAACCTAATTTCTCTATAATATTTTAGCACATTTAATTATAAATTATTCTTCAGTATATACCTAAGTGTTTCATTTTATCCTTGATTTCAGCGATAAAAACTGATTTTCCCACGCCCTTCGCAGACATGCTACCTCATACAAGAACCAAACCCTACTATGCTTGACATTGGAACTGAAAGATAATTTTCTTGCATCGCGACCATTAAAATTAGCTTCTTCGAGCACTCTTCGATTTGTTTCTGCAGTAGATCCCCTTTCTATTGATGTAAAAGTAGATGAGGCAATTTTTATAGCACTCACTTTAGTTTTTCTTAAATCTCAAATAATGTTCCTATTGGTAATCAAATTGAAGGACTCTTATTCTCTTTCAGGTGCATTTGCAATTGGCTTAAGTTCCTAATACTTCTGGAAAATTTCTTTACTCATTCGTGACCGTGACGAATTTCCTTTGCATTATCACAGAGAAATTTAACTACCTCATACATTAGAATGACAAGTTTCCGAATTTCAATATAAGTTTTAATTCTCTTTCCCTTTGTGGTATATTTTCATAGCTAAAATAGTTTTTTCCAAGAAATTAAATATTAATACCTTACAAATCAACACTACTGTACTAAATCATTACCAAAATAACAATGGTACCAAAACAGTAACTTCTTACAAGGAGGATACTCAATTTTGTGACCCTGAAATGCGGAGTTTAAAGAAAGTTTTTTTAATTAAAATATTGTCGATATTTAATTTTAGTTTTTATTAGTCTAACGCATTTTGTAATGTGCTTAGTATTTATATCCAGTAGATATAAATCTTTTGTCAGTATTAAATAAAAATTTTAGAGGCCTTTTAAAAATAGACTTAAAAGTGTACACTAATTTTTGGGAGCCATGGTACTTAAATAATAATCAGCTAACTCATACAAAATCAATGCCTTTGACCCATAAAGAAATAACTCCTAAAAACAAATTTTGAAAGTTTGATGGAGATTTTCCCCCGTCTTTGACACTTTGCTTGTGTAATTTTTTTTTATACTTCTCGAAAAAATGAAAAGAGCGGACAAGCTATATTTTTACTTAGGGGAGACGATATTGACGTTCTGAGAACTGGGATCTGCCAGTTTTTATCTAGTCGCAGTTACACACGGGAAAGAAGGAAAAAAGAAACGAGGGCAAAACTTTTTTTTAAAAACCTATAAATATGTTTCCTTTGTGAAAGAAATACACATTTCAGCATATTTAGCATTATTCGCTTATAGTTATATAATTGAATAATAAATATTCTTTTCCTGCTGCGATAATTTAAATTTATGACAAAATATATCTTTCAAGCCTTTTCCTAATATTTATGAAATGGTTGCAGCCATCCAATATGTGAATCAATAGAAAAGTCTAAGTATAAAGCTATTTATTAGAAAGTTTCTCCATTGAATATTATCTTATCAGATTTTGACATCCGAGGGTAAAATCTGTTTCTGCTAATGGGAAACACATCATGTGTTTCATACTATCTCCACTTCATTCCTACCGCACGGATATTATAACGCAGAATTCAACTGAAAGCTAATCCTAAACAAATACACAATGTCAGATTTTAAGAAAATTATTTCTTAAACAAGTACGAAAACTATTTAACGAACTCTAGCAACAAAATTTATCCTATTTTCACGATGTTTCAATCATTTAGTGTATTCTTGTTTAAGCGTACCTTTTAATTTTTAACTGCTATTAGTTTTGTCTCACCGAAAAACTTTCCATAGTTTTTAGATAATGTAAAAATGCGTGTATTCGCTTCTTTTCACGGCATAAAAACAAAAAAAAGTCAATATGTTTAAAGCTAAATTTAGCATTTTTTACAACGTTTTTTCTGTATTTCACTTGGTGTGTGTGAGTGTATGTGTCATCAAATTTTCGATCGTTAATTTAACCAATTTTCCATCAAGCTAGAGCTATGAAACTTTGGTAACTGTTCTTAGTCGCCTAACAATGCAATATTTAGACATTTGCCACAAGTTTTAACTAATATTTCAATAACTTTTTTAATTACGTAGTTTGTTTTGCAAGGTGGCTCCATCTATGGAAGATATATTGAATTACGCACAGAGAGTGATCTTAAAGACAGAGATGAGGGTTTTTTACAAGGTTTATAAAACGTTTTTAAGTATTTCACTTGGTGTTTGTGTGTTAGTGTGTCATCAATTTTTCGTTCGTTATTTTAACTAACTTCCTATAAAGCTAGAGCTCTGAAACTTTGGGAATCGTTCTTACTACCCTAACAATGCAATATTTAGACATTTGCGATAAGTTTTAACTAACATTTCAATAACCTTTTTTTAATAAATTTGCCACCATATCAAAACGTTGGTTTTTATCTTGAATTATTCCCATTCAAAGCATATTTCTAGTTTCATATAAAAGAAATATTATCAAAATTCCTGAAGACAAATGTTTTAATACATACTCCTGAAATTAATATTTCATCAAGTTTTTTCTTAAGTTATCTTTAAGTAGATTTTAAGACTATCATCATAAAATGTAAAAATGCAATAACTTTCACATATAGACTTCAGAAGTCTATTGGCTTAAAAAGTACCTACAAATGACATTTTATGTTTTTAAAAATATCTACATATATAATACAGTTTCATCTAAGTTTAAATTTCTGAGAAAAGCTTTTTTTAAAAATAAATTTACCCTCTTTCAATGCAGTCGTTTGCTACTCTAAATTAAGTAGCAGTTGCACGAATTTCTGTTTACACCTCAAAACCAGATGTTTGAAAACGACAGTTTTGAAAACTAGTTTTAATTTCTTCGGTCTTTGATTATATCTTAAATACACTTTTTAATAAAGTGAACAGCAGAGTACACACGTAAAATAATCTAATTCTTTATTAAATGATTATCTTTTGAAAAAAAAAAATTCATAAGTTTTGTATCCTAGCATCCGTAGTAACATATGTCTTATTAAATATTGAGACGCTGAACTATTCTCAATTTTCTCTTCACTGACCACGGAGACTTTATGTAAAGGAAATTGTGTACAGTTGCGATTTCTTACCAGCAAATTAAATGCCATTAGAGGAATGAGATGGAGATTAAAAATGTATTGCATTGCATAAGAGATAGTGATATGTAAGCGAAATATGATTGAAAGGAAGAAGGGAGCATGATAACGACAAACTGATAATTGTTTGTAAATTGTAGTGAGTTATTGCAATTAATTGTTTGTATTGAAATTGGTTCAAAGATACTGTCTTGGTTAAAGTAATAGTAGTCAAATCTGTAATCAGCAAGAGGTGTCTCAATTGGTGGTTATGAGTTAATAAGCTGTGCTGTTGCTTCTAACGCTGTTTTCCCAGCCTGTGATAGGAGACTCTGTTTCACGCAAGCACACAAAGTCTCTTTAAGTATTTTTTATTTTCTAATTGCATTTTGATGCCGAAAATGTCTTGTTTTATTTTTCTTGTATGATCTTATATTTATGAAGATTTGAAAATACACCTAAGAGAATTAAATATTACGTGTATTTATATACAATATGCTGTATCATTTAACATGCAATAAAGGTTAAAAACTTATTTGCTTGTGGACTAAAACTGTTTAGAAAACCGACTATGATTACAGACTGTCAGTCTTCCTGAAACAACTTTTCAGTTAAGATAAGTAACCTTTTTTCTTATTTTGAAATAATAAATAGAATTATGATAATTTGAAGTAGTAATTTATAATTTTTTTAGTATGTCATATTATTTATTTTTCATATATGTTTTTGTTTAATTTAAAGCCAGGAAGTTAATCAATTAAGAGGGATTCTAGATAGAGCATCCCTACTTATATATAATCTCTCACCGTAGTTAAATAAACTATGTTACCTTTTTCTGAAGTACCTTCTGTTGGATTTCGTTAACTTATTGACTGTTTAATTTGACTTTAAGATGTTAGTTGATTTTAATAATGAAAGACAGATGCCACAACATAAAATAAAAAGCCCGCCTAACTTTAATTATGTTGACAGATAAGAAATAGTATATAATACTCAAAAATATGGTCCCTAATTGTTAATCAAAATGTAATTTTAAGTATGAAAATTTTTTGAAGATTTAATTAAATATATTTAACTAAGAGTCTTTTCATAAAGAGACGCTTATTTTTATCTTAAAGGTATAAAAAATCAAGTAATATTTACAGACTAAAATTTTTTGTACGATAAATAAATAAATCTGTTGAATTAGATCATTAAAATTTTTAATGAAATCCTGTTAAGTCAATAATACATTATTAAAGCTAATGCATAGGCAATTAAGAAATAAAACGACATTTATGTAATTAGGCATTTAATTAGATTTTCTTACATGGATGACTTAGTCAAACTCGTATTTTTTTTTCTTTTCAAAATGATATACATATCTCTGACACATCTAAAAGAACATTGCACTTTCAGAGTTAATGATCAAAATGTTAAAAAGAAACGATATTTTTTTTAATTTTTCATTTGAACAAGTGGTTAAAGATTAATTTAATAAAATACAGCAATTTTCTTGAATTCAACTGCTATGCAACGGTAAAATAGTGACCAAAACAAGCTTTCACCAATTAAGTATGAAAAAAATTAGTGATTCGCTTATAAATTTTATTTTCTGTTATTTTTATTTTAAAACTGATTCTTAGCTAATACATTTTTAAAAATATGTTAAAATGTTTGAAAGTATTAATGTTCCAAACAAACAGATTCATTCCTAAGACGTATGATAAACATAAATTAGCAGCAAAAAAAGAAAAAAAAAAACTTGATTTGAAAATGTATAAATTTTACAAAGGACTAAATTCCTGTGATGTCATGATCACATGATATCTACGTGCTATTCTTCGATGTAAACAAATCTAGCGTTCGTTTGTGCAGCTCTGCGTTTGTGAATGCGTTTACAAGCCATTATAACTTATATTTTAAAATAGGTGTACTACTTTTTAATTGAATGAGAAATTATCAAGCAACTCTTTTATGTCTTACTGTTTTCAAAGAAATACTTAAAACTTAACATTAGTTTGCTGTAGCATAAAGTTAATCATTCTTCTATCAGCAAGCTAAAAAATATCTTCAAATTTATTTGATTTACTCATAGTTATTTTTTATAATTCTGAAAACATCTTAATTTAACTGACATTTTATAGCATTAAAAATATTTCTATACTGCTGTGTTCTCAAATCTGAATCGAATAAAATTGAGGAATGATTAGATTTTTAATATGGTAATATTTTTTTTCAACATTGTTTTCAAATTCTCTGATAATATTTGTTGGTTTATACATTGAAAATTTTCAAATTTGAGTGAATAATGAATGCAAAGATACATATATAATTTTAAAACATTGATTATTTGAATTGTTATCTTTAAAACTAATTCTGTTAAACCTTAAGAATTGTTATTGATCAGTTTTGAAAATGATTTTCATACGAGTAATTATTTGTGTATTGACTATATTCGTAATATCGCTAACTTGACTTTTAAATTTTGAAAGTTAGAATATACACTTTTCAAGAATTATTGTAGATCAGTGTAGGAAAGGATCTTTATATCTGTAAATATTCGTGTATTATGCTGACAATATTTGTTAAAAAATGTGTACCATTGTATTGTCTTTTATTTCTTGGAGAAATGCTACAAAAATGTTGATGGTTTAGATTACTTTTATATTAGTTTGTTCAAAAATTTGAATAAAGTCAAACATAAGCTATATTTAATATTTTTATAGAATAATACCTTATGATGTTGGGATATTCGCAATTTTCTCTTCACTAACCTTGGGGACTTTATTGAGCTTGGTTGCATAAAATAACAATTTCTTCTCAAACTAAATGAAATGTGATTATGTTAATTAGATGCAGGTTGAAATAAAGTGAAGTAATTCAGACTTAATTTAATATAAGTAAGGGGAAATTGAGAAGAGATATGGAGGGTGGCGAATGTTAGTATCTTCAGTGAGAGAAAACTGATGACTAGAGAATTGTTACGATCCTGAGGACTGCACATGATCATTAATAAGGACTGTTGGGTAGCTGAAACAGAGGACTACGTAAGAGCACTTATTTTCACTTAAAATTAGAACTGTAAACTAGGACTGAAAACCAGAAAAAAAATTTAGGGTACTAGACATTGAAAATAAATAACTTCGCTTGTTTAGTCTCCAGCTTTCTTAAACTGCTTTCCTATCTCTTAAAGTTTAATATATAAAATTAAAATATCGCTCAAGAGCCAAATTATAACGGCCAACCGTCACAACCGTAGTATTTAAAAGACAATGTTATGAAGTTTTTAGATTTTTTGGCCACTATGCTATACTTTTTTTTTATAAATGACAACACAACAATTATACTTTACAAGAATTCTATTTCTTCTTTACTTCTTAAGTTTAAGTTAATGTAACTTAAAAAATAGCTTTTAAGTTAGTTAATGTAATTTATACACTATTTTTAAACTGACTGAGTAGTATGGTATCATTCCATTAAGCAGGCAATTTTAAAAGGTAACTTAACTTTATATATATATATATACATACATACATATACACACACACACATATATATATATATATATATATATAACATATATATATGTAGAATCCTAACAACAGAAATGGGATTCATGGCTCGTTTTAAAGATGTCTAGAGGTTTTCTGGACTCAATAACAAAGCGGATTTTTAGAAGATGACATTTAATTAAACCATATATTATTGTACAGTATTTACTGAGTTAAAATAGAACTATTGATTATACATATTAAAGAGCTATCAGATCATATGTCTTTCTCTGTTGGTCGCACCCTTCCATCTAGCTTGAGCTTGCCATGCTTGCGCTTTTAACCAAAAGAACAAGCGGTGCCATCTAGTGTTGGAAGGCGTCTCAAAATGTAAAAATCCTAGAGCTCGGCTACTCCTGAGCGTCGATTATCTCAGCGACATCTGGTGATGACCTTACAATTTGATCAAACACAAGTTTACAGCTATAAAAACTACGAAATATAAATATTACAAAAGAAACCTTTAAAAAAATCAAAAGGATTTGCTATTGAGAACATAAGGTTATCGAATTTTTTCTACCCAGGGGAGAAATATTTCATTAGATAAGCAGAGGTAGTAGTTACATTCGGGCCTGCATGATCGCCTACTTTCTCTATCACATATCGATTTGGTATCTGGGCTTAATTTTATCAACTCGATATGGTCCGAAAAATTTAGGTCTGAGTTTGAGGCCTACACCAAATTGTGTACATTGGACCGCTACTAAATCATCAATCTGGTACTGGGGAGCCTTTTTTCTCTTCTTATTATATGTTCTATGGTTCTCAGACTTAATTTCTTGAATTCTTCCTTTTGCTTCAAGGCGAATGCTTTCTTTTTGGTCTTGATAATTTTTTTCCTCGTATTTGAGGAATTCAACACACTCTTCCCTCTAGGTTGCGCCTCTCGTGCTTGCGCTTTTAACCAAAAGAACACGTGGCGCCATCTAGTGTTGGAAGGCGTCTCAAAATGTAAAATTCCTACACACACATATATATCTATCTATATATATATAAATCTTCTTGTTTATCAATAATATAAGTTTAGGTATGTGTCTATCATTAACATAGAATTTTTCAATTTCTGCACTTCGTATTATATTGAAAAAAAAGCAAGTGAAATTTCCATTTGATTAAAAAACATTACTTTACATGAAAAAAAAATTGGAAAAATCATTATTAAATTTGAAATCGTATATGGAATTTACATAATCACATTTCTTTTTCAAGTGGCGTAGAACGAATACAACATTTACTTACATATTGTTCATTCCTTCTTAAAACATTACATTCAACTTATGATTAAATTGATTTTATTTGAATATATTCTTAGAAAAATATATTTATAAAAAAATATATTTTAAAATATATATATATATATTTCAAAGTACAAAATTACAACTGTTTAAACCATTTTGGAACTGTTACAGCTTAATTATGCATTTTGATTGAATTGGAAAATAATTTAATCCAAATATAAAGCTAATGTTGCTTTATTTCGTAAATCAAATCTACCAGATGAATAGAAAGTGTTGATATATGAAGGATATTATAAAAAGAAAAGGCTTCATTGCAGTTAAACAGAAATAAAAAAAATGAATTTAGTTAAAACAAAAAGTAAAAATAACTCGATAAACGTTAACAGTTTAAAAGTGTTAAGCAGAAAATAATATAGAACTTGTATATGATTTTTTTTATATTCATATAGATATTACGTTTTTTTTTTTTCTTCTCCTTTTAATTACCATATCATCTGCACTAACACATTAACTGAATAAATTGATTCATTCCTTGAAAACACCATCAATACCAGATTTATAAGTTGAAAATTTATTTCATAAATTGCTGGAAATTTCATGCCGTTTCTATGACACCATCTTTTCGCCAAAATGAGAAAGAAATATTAAAGATATCGTCCATTGTCAGTTATATAGGTTTGCATTTCTGACTGTGCATATTATGTCTGTAGTAGAACCAATGAAAACTCACGTTCCAGTAAATTTAGAAATAATTTGCCTTTTATGATCCTTATTTTTCAATTGTTACACTTTAATATTCATGAAACGTTTCCTTTCGTGGTCTAAAAAGATCGTGTAGAACTGAAAAATTATTTTTCTGATTCACAATGATATCATGTTTAATCAATATACTATCAGTTAATTTTCTTAATTTTTTTTAAACAGCATTAGAAATTCTTTTAGTAGAGCACTTGCAATTGTTTTTGATGATTTTGTGAATCATGTTAAAAATTTTATTTTTCAATAATCTCAAGTGAATAAAATTACCCGTCAGTGTTGAATCCAAATGAATACATAAGAAAATGCGATGAAAAGTAATCTACTTTAACACTTAGTTCTTATTATAAAGCTTTCAAGGGGGAAAAAAACATATCTATTTACATATTTTGTTTCAGAATACTATTGAAAATATGACACATCTTTCAAAAACAAATGCATATTTGGTTATTTTAAAAAAGATTTAGAACATAAAATTTAAACAGAGGAATATATATATATTTTCGCTCCACAAATATATATGTTTCTCAAAATAATTTATTTGGATCTTGATATAATACTAGGAAGACATCTGAAGTAGGACCCTAATCTACTGACTTCCGTAACACACCATCGGGAGGTCATTAACCTCCGTCAGATTTAATGTGCATCAGCTCCATTATAGGACCGGTTTTGAGGAGAAATGGAGTTCGAACACGTGGCTGACCTAGATCTCACAGAATGACATCTGGCTACTTACTGTGCATGCAAACCTATTCCAAAAATTTCACAAATTATATCCGCATAAAGCATTACTATAATTTATTTATTTGAAACAGTTTGTTCTTAAAACTATCATACTATATACTGATGACACAAATACTAATTATATTAATATTAGTTTACTTCTGTATATTACTTTGTTATACTATTTATACTAATATATAGTATAATAAATTAATACTAATATATACTAATTTACCTCTGAATTTAAAGTATAAGCAATTCGAAATAAAAACCAATGTATTTAAAAACAACGTTTTTATACAGTAACAAAGTATATTAATTATTATACATTAAATTCAAAACAAACACGTGATAAACACTTAAAAAAACTTAATTATAATTTTAATTTAACTAATCAATCTTTAATTTAATTGAATATATTTTTTACTGAAAAATTTTACAGTACATATAAGCCTTTCCTTCTTAGTTTCCAAATATTTTTGGATTACCAGATCTAACCGCGTGGAGGTGAGGTGAGGCTAATTTGAGTATGGTTGGCTAAGGGTAGATAAATCTATGTGTATTACGCGTCATACTCTTCTAGACCCAAAAACGTGGACAAAACACAAACGAACTTTAATATTTTTTGAGGAACATGAAAACATTGCACAAAAATAAGAATAAATTTTTAAAAAAAAAATCTGAAATTATTTTAACAGACAAATATTTATTATATAATGCCTTATTAATATTTTCATAATATTTATTCATACTTAAGGGATATTAGCCTATAATGCACCACATCATTCATCAATCTATCTCATAATTAAGCAATGAATACAATAAATAATTTTTCATATTAAGTTATTTTTAGCATTTTGAGAAGACTAAAAAAATACAAATGGAGCAAATAAAAGTTATGTATCTAATTAGTTTTACTAATTCATGATTTCTACTTGACATGCTAATCATTTAAATTCTACTTCCTTACAACTTCTGAAATGCTGTACATCAAATTCTAGTAAACATAATTTTTAACTTTAAAATTTGCATAAAAAAACATATTTGTGAGCGTATTAAAAATTCATAATATAAAATCAAAACATGCATTTGAAAGTTTGTAAGTCATTCTATTAAAAATGGGAACCAGAATTCAGAAAAAAATATTGTGATATGACATGGCTCTAAATATTGAAATCTTTCTTTCTGCGAATGATTAGTGACTAAAAGTCAGCAACCCTTACTATCTCCCTTTTGAGAGTAGAAAACTTTTACGATACATCATGTGGCGTATGTGGAATTCCCGGTGTTTCCAGAGGGGGAAAGAAATTTTTTTCTGAATCCTAAAAGCATCGAAGGGAAGGGATATTTTGACTTATTAAAATTATTGAAATATTAGTTAAATCATGTCGCATATGTCTAAATATTGCACTGTTAGGCGAGTCAGAACGATTACCAAAGTTTCAGAGTTCTATCCTGATGGGAAATTCGTTAAATCAACGATCGAAAATTTGATGACACACACTCACACACACCAAGTGAAATTCAGAAAAACGTTGTAAAAACTGTCGTAGCGCTTATGTCAAAATTACAGGTTCAGTACAGTTAAGTTAGAATGAATGACTTATTCAGGAAATGATTCATATTTCAATAAATACAGACAACAAATGAATTTTGACTTTTATTTTAATTAATATTTTATGTTTAAAAAAATGAGGGGTACCAAACGTTTCTTCTGCAATACAGAACCTGAAAGGCATCCAAAGAGTAGTGATATATTCATCTGTCTTCTTTCATCTTCTACACGATTTTTTTTTCTTTCTTCGTAAGACTTCTTTAGAAGGATTTATTTTTTTACTCACATTCCTTTTATTTCCTTTTTTCCTAATTTTTCCTGTTTTTTTTTCCAGTGTCCATTCAATCCCTTCCCCACTCTACGGCAAACAACGAAGTATTAACAAGTACTTTTGGATATAATCTGAGTGGAAAGTGAAGTTACTTTTTCTCTTTTACGGGCTGTCGGCGATAAACACCGGCAATTATTGGAGTCAGTGGAAAAACACTGGGTTTATACGGTAAGACCACTGCCTAATGGAATTAAGTAAGGGTACATAATTAGTCAAAAGTCACAACCAAAAGAGATTTATGACTATTAGAAAAATTGAAACTAACTCTAAAAATATGTCATTTATTGTTGTTGTAAATACCTTTTCCTGATTGAAAATCCCTTTTTTTATCTTACAATAATGGAGTTGATACACACTCATGTCTATAAATTAAGGATAATATTAGCTCCAGTAAATAATGGTTCAGAAACAAAACACAAACATGGCTTATTCATAAAGCCTATTTATTCAACACAAAACAAAGAACAAAAATGATGGTGTAAATGTATGATACCATTCATAGAAACTGCGAATTTTTCTTCTTGAAGCAATTACAAAAAATATCTCAATTACAAAAATGTACCATTATGTAGATGGTATAGTGGTTAATGAATTGTATGTCTCCCAGGCTATGAAATACAGTCAACACAACACTTAGGCATGCTGAATATCAATTATCGACCTAATCTCAAGGAAGATTTCTCCACACGGCAAGCAATGCTCTCTGAAAATCTGGTACATATGTAGTAGGTGGTTGGCGGACGTATTCGAGTTAGGTGAGAATGCTAACCATTTCATACGGATGATATCCTCAAATTGAAGGCATCCGTTTGCAATGTTTGCACTGTGAGGACGAATTTTGTCATCCATAAACACAAATTCTGCACCTATGGCACCCCTACATAAACGTACATGTTGTTCCAAAATGATGTTTCGGTAAATTTAGCCTATCATGGTTCCAATTTGAGCATGTAGAGCATTTATGGAACCCAGTATAATTCCACTCAAGTTCTGCACCAATGTAACGTTCTCATTCAATGATGTTGCCTTGGTGGTAACGGGTACTTGACATTCTTCATATGGAAATCCGAAGTGAATTAGACTGCAAGCTAAGCCTAGACTCGTCGGAAAACATCACACAAGCCCAATGTGACGATGTCCACATTTCATGTCCTCTTCTCCAGGCTAACCATTGGCAATAGTGAATTACCGTGGTTGAAACATATAGGACATGAATTGAATTAACGTGGTTGAAACATGTATAACTCCTTGCATATAGACCAATATGTCCCAAATGTCTGTATCGGTTTGCCTTGAAATTATCGTATCCATGACTGAAGATATCTGACGAGAAAAGCCTGATGTTGTGCTCCGTCTGCTGCTTTTTGCAGTCATCATTCGGCGTTGCAACTCGGGGGGAGACCTGTACTGTAACGTCTACTGACATTTCCATCGTTTTGGAATCGTTGCCAAGGCCTAGAGATGTCACTTTGTGCCATTCTAAGTTCCTCGGATACTTCCATCTGAGTGCGCCCACATTCCAGGCAGCCGATAATTCTACCACCTAAAAAATCATCCTCATTCGTACTCAGTGTCATAACAATTCTATTGTAGTAGTAGTAGCCTACAGAACACTTGAGAATAATTTTACTTCTTTGTTACCATTCCTTATCTATACCACTCTTACACTTTCTTTATAGTGTCGTACTATTGGCGTCATCTCACAGATGCCTGTAATTTGCGTATTATTCTTGCAGATACATGCGATAATTCTAAGGGGATTTTTACTTTAGATTTCGATTTCCATGTGAATCTGAATTACCTTAATTTATGGACATGAATATATTCGTTCTGTAGCACCCCAGCATCCTTAGTGTAACAGGGAGGATACCCCAACCCCGAAGCGAGCAACATTATTTTAATCAACAAAACAATATTAATCTTACGCATGATTAAAATAGATTGGGAAAAATGTTTTTGATGTAAGTCATTTATACGATTACTCCAGTTAACTTTCGAAAAGAAGCGCGCCAAATGGAGTTTAAAATAATACAAAAATTATTCATTTAATCCGAAATATCACGAAATAGGGCAATCTAAAGTTAACGTTGCTATGCATTAAAATAATATAAATGCTTAAATGTTATTAAAATGTTAAGCAAATGTGCTGAAATAAGGCGAGCAAATTGAAGCTGCATTAATTTTGACTTTTTTTTAAGTTAATATTGATGTATTTGTTAATATTATTACACTCAGTATTGAATAAATATATTTTTTCCTGTTTTGTATATAAATATTCCGTAATAATTCCTTTATTACTTCGTTTTATTTAATTACTAAGATTCCAGTTCCCATATTTTCAACTGTGGTTCCTTTCTTTTTATAAAAAAATGCAGCACATACTGTGTATAGCATGAATGTGGATTCTGTGCTAATTCGCTGAATATTGATGGTATAAAAATCTTACGATTATTAAATGTATATTTCCTTATACTGTTTACATTAATGTGCTTTCATCAGTATCATTATGGTTCATTTTTAGGGATTGGTATGTTGATCATAATGAAGATGTTATTCTTTACAAATACACATTTATTTGAACGAAAGGCAAACATACAGATTGATGCGCAAAAAGTGGAATTTGAAATACAAAGACACGATTATAATGTTCCAGTGCTCTTGCACTTAATAGAATATATCAGTCCCTAGTTCTTAAGGGAACCAATTCCCAAGTCCTACTGTGGCCTCCGGGCCACGAAAGGCAGTTTTTATTCCTCTTATACTACCCGAATGGCCCGAATGGCACTGCGCCACCTGGGTGCCCGTAGTAATTTCTATACCACAGAAAATTGCGTGGTGTCTCGTAGCGTCATCTGGGAATTTTCCATATCACTCGCGCATCCTGACTAGCAAGTGCTCACTCTGCTGCTCTCGGTAAGATTCTGGAAATACGCACAATTTCTTGATTTGTAGGTTATAAAAACTTTTAAAAATTTTACGAAACACAAACGTTGTACCAGAATGAAATTTTTTATTAAAATAACTTCCATTGACATCCTGAAAAAAATAAGGAGATTAATCATACACTATGTAATTTATCTTAATATACTCAAAATTTCACACACACATATATATTATCCTTAAAATTCACAAAAACATAAAAGCAATTGAAAATATAGTCTTATATTTGCACTATGATAATCTTTTTAGGTAAATAAGAAAAAACTTATATTTACGAGTTTGATTACTGTAGGATTCGCCGGACTAAAAAAGAAAACTATTATCCTAAAAATTTTTAATGCTTCTTAGTCCATCATATTCTTGATGTTACACAATTTCAAAACAATTATCCGAAGCCATTTCTGAAATAGAAGAACGCGCGTACGCTGATCACTAAAGATAATTACAATACTATCCATGCATCAAGAATGTTCCGTTCTGCTTGCCACGCCACCAAGTAAGCCACGCCACCGAGCGGAGGAAATACAACGATGAGGAAGTGAAGAGAGAAAAAAAGAAAGAATGGCGGCTACGACCGGTAGCAGGACTGAAAAATGGCATGAAACAAAAGTCAAATGTTTAGTGTTAGTAAGTTTTGAATATTATGTTAAGTGTGTGTGTTGTGTGGCTGTTAACATTAAATAAAAAATTTAGCCACTAAAGTTGGACTATTTGATTGTGTATCTGGTATTAATGAAATCTTCAGAGTTGAAACTAAGAACCTACAACACGAAATATTACTATTACTATATTTTATTACATCATATTGTTTAATTTTATTTGTTCCATTAAACCTACTTCTTCCAAAGATCTGCTGTTTCATCTCCACCGTTCACACAACTAGGTAGGAACTGAAGATAACCACATTTTCAAATTTTTCAATACAAACTTGCTCGTTTAACAATTTAAAGGATATACAAATATAAATGGATGAATCAATTTAGTATAGGCTTCTTATGGGAGGTTTCAGTACTCCCTGTGTATTCAGAGATTAGCAATTGCAACTTTAAAATAATTAATACTTCTTAACTTAATAGTCACATTTGTATAGCAAGAAACATTATGAATATAGAAATATGAAAACTCAAATTGTAAAAATTCTTTGATTCTAAAAATTGCAATTTTTGATTGCGTACACATATCAATTCATCTGTGTGTCATTGTATTTTTACTTCAATAAATTCAACTGTAATTTAAAATATCGTATTTCAAAATTATATTGCTTAATGTGTTTGTTTGAAACCTTACATATGGAGAATCAATGATTTATTGATATATTTTTATTAATGTGAAAAATACGTATTTACCGAAATGGTTTAAAAAATATATTTTGTTAATTATTCTCTTTTGCAAACATGAAAGACAAGGATTTTAAGAATAAGGATTTTTATTAACATAATATAACTATTAAAAACAAAAAAAAAAATATTTTTATTTTAATAATTGAATGTTGTAATAAAAAAAGAATTTTTAACTTCATACTTATTTGTACATAAAACGTATAGCCTTATAAAAGTCGAAGAAAAACAACGTACAATTTGTCTATTGCTTTTCAGTATAAAACCGTGATTAAAATTCTTAATTGTATTAGAGATTCTTAATTGTACAAGAATCAGAAATTTGAGTGAATAGAAACATATCGCATTTAACAACCGTTGAATTAGGGGAGAGAAAACAAAATTATGGCTTTACATTTAATGCATATACGATGAACGAATACAAATAAAATAATATAATAGATGTTCTTGAATAACCTGTATCAACCCCATCCAGATAACAAATTGGTCGAATACATTAGAGTCGAATGAGATATAGATGGACTTCCATTTTTACTCAATCTAATTTCGTATAATGCTGTGTTTAGTACATATTTCTTAATGAATTTTATTTCCACGAAATACGAGTCTGAAATTTCTGAATTTATCAGAGTTGAAACGTTTATAAGATGAATTATGAATTGAACTTAGGTATAAACAAGGCATTTTTGGATAAGTTAATGTAATCTTACTCTGAATTTTAGTCAAAGGATGACTAGATTTACTACAGATGAAAGCGAAATACATAATAAAGAAATTCCTCTGATAACAAACTCATGTTAAGAATTTGACTATTAAGTAAATGAATGAATGAGTTATTAATGTTTCCAATTTTCTCCCATCATGTAAAATATTACTGCATTAGATAGCAATTATTGCAAATACAAAGGTCAACGAAAAATAACACAGCGTGTTACAAGTATTTGATAAATTTACATAGAAATTACTATATATAATTATCTGTAAAGCGTTTTTATTAAAACTCTATTACACATCATCAAGTGATACATATTTTAAAAACACTGCTTGATATTTTTTGTAAATATATTTAGAACTATTAAAATAAGAAAGTCATGAACTCCGCTGAACATTTTAATTACTGTATCTGAATAAAAGAAATCACATGTACTACTCAGACAATGAAGTGACAATAGTCGCGTATAAAAATATGCCAACTGCTCATGTTAAATATGATAATCAAGCTGAAATTCAGTTAAAAATCACATGTTTTGATTAGAGAAAAAAATAAGTTACTTTTTCTTCTCATTAGTAAAAAAATCTGCTATTATAGTGTAACATAATTAAAAGTAAGCAGGTTACATAAAGAAAGAAAATAGTTTTTTTTAAATAAATGGAAAAAAAGAATCAAATAACTACATAAAATTCAATCCTCAACATTCAGTCAATCCCAAAGCCTTAATAGAGCAACATATATCAAATTCCTATTCTTTGTTTTCAACAAAACCCACTAAACTCAGAAATTTGCCAAATGTTTTTCTTAAAAAAATATTATAATAAAACTATTTTTGTACGAGAGATCATAGAAGAGCAGAGTTCATTTAGAGAAATCAATAGGATCTCTTTCTTATTTGAGAATATTTTGTCTCCATGAAAGGCTGATCCCTGCTATGTGCTGATATGGTTTTGTTCCTGTTCGATGATATATTATCGTTTGTTTATTTATAATATCAGTTACTAATTATATCTTACTTAATTAATCATTTATTAAAAACATATAGATATTTTTATTTGTGTAAATATATGAATCGCAAACAGTTAATGAGTTTTACTCTTTTTGATGTCTATATTTTAGTTTCTTTTGGAATAAAAAATGTTGAAAAACACTTATGTAGAAATTATGTCCATAGCAAGCATGTCAAAGTGGTGTCCTATGGACACAACGAATATCTTTGCAGCTACCAATATAACTCTGTGTAACAAAAATTTAATAAAAATATAATTGCTAAATTTTTACAATTTCTAATTATGCGCTATTACTGATCATTATCATAATGTTTATCAATTAATTATTAATAGTCATGTTGAATCGATGCAACATGTTTCCATCAATAACAATAAGGAATATTTTAGGAGATGATATTAAAATAATACGTACCTCGCCATTCGTCTTCAACTGTTTCGCTTATTCTGGTAACATTGAATCTTTCACTTTCAGAACAAAAGAAACATGATTACTGATTTGGATAGTTATTCTGTGTCTGGTAAGTTAATGTGTAAGTTAAAAAACTGATTTTTGTAACCGCATTTCTTATTTTGTACTTTCCATTACTAATATATTTAGGTCCTTACATTCAGTATGCCTTTATTTAAATCAGATGGCTGAAAAACTAAAAGAGAAATTGTTGGCGAAGATAAAATAAGAGGGAACTTCCAAGATAAGTGGTAAATATTGTATTTTTGTTGTTACAAATAAAATAATCTGTTTGATACCTGTGAATCATGTAATGTACCAAATTTGTATAACATAAATACTTACTATGACCAATATAGGAATTATAATACAAATTGCAATGAACGGAACACCTGCTACGAAGTACATTGAGAGAAGAAAAGCATTATATTTTGTTTACATATAGTACGGTCCACATGATTTTAATTTTTTCGGGAAATTGGCCATTGGGAAAATGAATTTGATACCTCTATTGTACAGTAAGCTTTATTGAACCAATACCCGACGAACTATTTCGCCATTCTGGACAATTTCAAAATTAAATTCAAACCACGATTCGAACTAATATTCTTGAAGAAATAACAAACACAGTACAAGAGAAAAATGAATAGAGTACAATGATAGTTAAAATAAAATTGTGGCAAGCTACATTAGCCACAAGCTTACGGTCATTTCTTACCGGCCCTTGAAGAACATCTACAAGGCATCCAATGCGTTTTACCATACAAAACATTGTACATAAACAATTGTACGAAACAATTTGTTTTTAATTACATTTAGCTTCAATACGTATATTCAGTTTAATAATTTATAGTTTCCTTTAATTTTAATATCGGAAAAGTTTACTATTGTCCATTTCTCGATATTCCATCGTTTATTTTAATTCTTATACTTAATTGAGTAAATTAATAATAATTATAAGAAAAAGCGCATATGAGATGGCTAAATCTATTCTTTGCAAAACTTTTGCATAGATCTTTTTTTCACTTTATTTATTTTATGAGTTGAAACATTTCATGAGAGATAATTTCAATTTTAAATTTCTTTCAGTTCATTAAAATTCTTCTAAAAAAATGTCATGATTTTGATTAAAATAATCAAGTGTGGTACATATTTTGTATTCCCCATAATATTTAAAGTGTTTGTGATAAATAAAAAAGAATAATTAAAAAAAATAGCGTATAATAAACAATATTTTCACTCCCAATCATGCCAAGAAGAAAATTTGAGGGAATTGAAAATCATAATATAAAAACAGTGAGCTCTCATATACATTTTAAGTATCTATTGATTTCAAACTTGTAGTTTTAACATTGTTTACATTTCTGTTACACGGGGATGCATAATTTCACAGTAAAAATTATCTAAATCTTATTCAATTGATTACTATTTAATGAAATTACTAATTATTAACTAAGTTCTATCTGTATATATTTAGTTTAAATTTACGTTCTGATCTAGGTAGGTAAGTTGTTAGGTCTTGCGGCTAAGAAACTTCTTAATCACCTTATTCAAATGTAAGTGATTTTAATAAACCCTGAATTACTTTGCCAACCTTAACTTTAGAGAAAATTGTTCCTTTGCCATAATTGTGTATATTTAATATAAGTTATTATGCAATATGTTTTCAAATTAGGTTAAACGTTTGTAAAATTTATCTTCAAAATAAACTTTCACCTTCAGATTTTGCATCGAAATAGATTTTACTTTTTGAAGGTTATCTGAACTGACTTCGTTTTCGAACCACTCAAATACCTATTTAAAGTACAAAAACAAAAACATCTCGGAATTCGTTGGCATAAGAAAAATTGAAGGAAGGAGGGAAAAAAAAGAGATATGAGAAAGAAAATTCCCATCATGCTTTTTAAAAAGAAAAGTAAAATTGTCAATATTAGATAGGAACGCGTAATCAAAACTATAAATAGTGACTGCTTGATTGAATGATGGTTTATTAATATTATAATAAGAAGCAACACAAGGGAACTTTTGGCTAAACTGTCGAAGGGAACCAGACTCAACGTTTCCAAGTATATCTTGAAAATAAATAAGCTTAGATTCATCGTATAGGCTCCCCGGGAAAATGGAGGATTACAGGCGATGGACCTGGCTGTTTTGAATTATGGTCAAGTGATGAAGACGATATGTACCAATCCAGCATTTCAATTACCTAACTTCCATACCACTCCAGTATAGAGACAACTTTGAGTTTCGAAAGCAATGTGTAGTTGACATGTGATGTATAGTAGAATCACGGCTCTTAAAAAATTTTGAGGTAGAAGCGTCTATGTGTGGTCACAGATAGAAAGAATATGTCTTGACTATTTTATAGATGGCACAGAACGTTTTTTCGACTTAAAATGTCAAAAATTTTACCATTTAAAACAATAAGCCACTGAAGGCTTACAATTGCTTCTATTTTCAATAGTAAAATATTTTATTTTCTCTTATTGAAATTAAATTGCTATAAATCCTTTGAAACTTTTATTTAAAAAAAATTAATAACATCTATGCTTTCTGAACATTTATTTACAATTATTATAATTATAAAATGCTCCAATTCTATGTAGCTGATTGTTTGATTGGTTTATTTAAGTCGCACTGGAAGCAACCTCATGGCCTGTTGTAGACGAATCTCGTAATTTTGACCCTTCGCCAAGTGACGAGGGCGACATCTGAGCTAGCACCTTCCCTTCCAAACTTCCACACCACGCCAATAGGAGGAATTTGATTTTTAGCAGATTGAACATTCAACAGCCTTGTCTACGAGGTGTATCTGAAGTGGTATCAAGTCTCGAACTCACGACTCGACAAAAACGCAGGCCGCAAGTCCGTGACCCTGACCACTAATTATGTGTAGCAAAATAATTGCGGAATATTTGTGAACGTAAGTATGATAACTTGAATATACTGCATCAATAAAATCGAAACTTCGATCTTTGAAAATTTTAAATCAAAAAACAAGTCTACATAATCAAAAAAAAAATTCTGTTTTTTACTTATATAATTTGAATTGACATAAGCAACAGCAAATATTGAGAAATTGAAAGGTTATTTCCTCCCTTTGTTCATCAAGCGATGAAAATACTTATATATATATATAAAATATATGTTAATATTATGATATTTTGTTCTCAAATGTTCGGTGTTCAAGTTTTATTATTTTTAAATGAGACATTTTTAGACCAAAAATAGTAACCAGAATCCACAATACTAATTAACGTAATATTTGTCTATTTTTAATTTTAAGTCTTTGAAAGTATTCTTTTTCATTTGAAACTTTAGGTATAACATGAATTTGAAAAAAGCGTGACCTAGAAGTACACTTATTTTTCTAAAATGTCTGATAATTCTTAAAAATTGAGCATCATGATGTAAAATTTTTGTTAGCAATACAATTGAAATTGACAGTTTATTAACATCTCACTTAGTAGCGGGGGCTGCGGTAGCCTAGTGGTCAAGGTCTTGGATAGCGGCTGGCGGTTTTCGTTCAGTCGCGGGTTCGATCCTTGGCCACCAAAGACCCGCCGTGTAGCCGGGGCTGATGCACGTTAAATCTGTTCGGGGCCCAAAGTCCTCCCGTTGGCGTGGTGTGGATGTTAGGAGAGGGGGGTGCCAGCTCAGGTGTCGTCCTCGTCACTTGACCGTGGTTCAAAATTACGAGGTCCGTCGCCAATAGCCCTCGTGTTGCTTCTAGTGCGACGTTAATAAAAACTAAAACTCACTTAGTAGCACCATAGTTGTTACTGGCGACAAATCTCGTCGTTTTGAACGATGCAAAGTGACGAGCCAAATCTTGTCTCCAAATTTCCACACCGCAACTATTGTGTTCACTATCCAATAACATACAAATAAATTATTGCTGTTGAAACTTTTGATTGTCTTTTATCAGCAATTATACTCGGCTACAAGTTGCTGCTTCTACCAAATATTGTCCAAATTTCCTGATTTAAGAAGAAGAAATATGTTTACAATATTCATGAATCAAAATGCATATATTATAATTGCTAATATAGGAAAAAGAAATATCTAAAAAATCTTGAAGTTTGAATTCATGAGGCTGTGAAAAATTTAAAAACAGTGATTTTAAACAAAAATATCCCATAGTATACGAAGAGTTACTTTAAAAATATACATTTATTTGATACAGTAAATGATTTCAGAGAGATTTCAGTAGTAATATCTGAATGTACCCTGAAAAATATATCCTCTTCTTTAGTTTTGTAACTCTTATATTTAACATGATTGATTAATATGTCAATTATTTTATTTACCTTAAAATAAGGTAAAGGGGGTAAGGTAAGGTAAGGGGATAGTTTTTCACCTTAAGTTCTTTTAAGAATTGATATGACCTTCACAATTTGTCCCATATCCACTGCAATACATACATTAATTTACTAACGTACAGCTTATTTCCAGTAAAATTGCTACTTTTTTCCTTATCCGCTCTATAGCGTCGGTTATCTTTATGCAATGCTAAAACTGTTCACAACACATAGCCTTGCCTTAAGTACCATGCCTCAAAATTTCTGATATGCATCGATAACTGATCTTGTCATCAAATTCGCTACCCCTTACAGATATTCCCTTCTCCCAATCACCGTAGCCATTGCAGAAAATCAATCACCGCAACGCGAGATGAACCTCAATCTCACTAGAATCCAATCAGGGGAATGTTTACTTTATTGACACGCAACCCTGAGAAGCCCCGCCATTTCTCCAGTAGGGCTGGTAAGAGATAGAGGATCTTGGGGAATTTTATGTCCTCCCCTCAAGAGAAAGGACCCAAGATTACTTCAAATCGAATTAATTGAGATTTATAAAGTGACAAACATTCGTTCTGCCCATTGGTGCAAGAGTGAATTTGTAATATGTCTAGTTCTTCAGAAGAAGATTCGCGATTGTTTGATTAAGATGAAATTATTTAATTGAGAGCTTTTAACCGAAGCTGTGTTTTATTTATAACTGATAAATGGAAATGGAAATTCCAGGCGTGTTGCAAAAGTTTAGACAAGAAATATGTTCCTGTAGAAATCATCATTCAAATAACAATTTAAATTATATCCTGAAACGAAAAATGGTTGGTAATAAGTTTACGTTATTATAAATTTGTTTTTATAAGAATTAAGGAATCCGACCATGTTCGGAACCATGATTTTGAAAAAACGTATAAATGAATAACTTTTTTCATATTTGGTATCATCTGAATTAGAATGTACGTAAAAAAGCATTTCAAAAGTTTTATTACAATGAAAAAATTTTAAAATGCAATTTTTAGCATAAAATAAGAAAAAAAAAAAAAGCACATTTTCAAAATATTCTCTTTTCATGAAAATCTTTCTATAACATTATTATTCAACACATGTATTGATATGAAACCTGCGCAAAGCCAGAATTAGGAGTTTTTAATAATTCTCATTATTTGCAGAGTTATTATGAGTCGAAATAACAACACGCGTTTTTTTTTAAATCCTCCACTTTTATGCATTAAAATGTGAATAAATCTATTTATATACCATACACTGTTAAAATCCCAGTTCGGGATCTTATAAATATGAAAAAACATTTATGCCAAATACATTCAATATATAGAAAAAACATTCGAGTTATTACCTTTCAAAAATTGTAAGCAAATTGAAAATTATATACTTCAGAAAATAGATTTAAAGTTAAAACTTGTTCAGAAAACAAAAGAAATAACTGATATTAAAATACTTATAACTTGATTTCTGTGTACCGTAGCTACAAATGGAAGGTAGCTTTAGATAGAGAAGATTTCTACTATTTTAATGGATAAATAAAAAAAAAATCGGTATTTTCTCCGACTTTCGAGTTTTAATCGCAGTCGGATACATTAAGTGATTTTAATGAAAATCTCCCATATAAATACTTATTTTTGAATTTATAAGCCTATATGCTGTCATTCTATTTTAAACATTGTGCAAGAGTTCGTTGAAAATTGATCCAATCATACAGAATGCTAAGAGATTGAGATGAAAATGTTCTAATTAATTATCAATTAGTCAATTTATAGGCTTGTTACATTAACACAAAATACTTTGAACTGGAGAACAAAAATTTAATAAAAGGATGAAACTGTACAGTTTGATATTACAATGGGCAGACCGTCAGTTCTATTAAAGTATAAAGTGATCATTAATTAAAATAAATAAAGTGAAAAACTAAATAGTAGTGGGATGTTATTTTCTTATATTTATTTTTGAATTTAAATAAATGTATTTTAATATTAATGAAAAACGTTTTTAAAAATAGATTTTAATGATTACAAAACGCATAATTTATGAAAAATATCTGTTAGCGATGATTACAAATATTGCACGCGTTTGATGTATATTTTGAGTGAACTTTATTAAAATACTGCTAGAGCTGTTAATGATGAATTCGTAACTTTAAATTAAGTGATGAGAACGACATCTTAGCTAGGATTACCTTTACTGAACTTCGAACACACATGAGAACTTAGAGGTCAAGGTTTGTTCAGCGTAAATTAACCTCTATTATTTTACTCCACATGTTTTAAAGGGAATACCGATTCGAACACGAGGCTGAATTTGAACATTGAGCTGACCGCAGACTAACTACGAAAGATTAATATTTTATGACCTGGATCGACCTCTAGCTTGTTGTTTATAGAAAGGAAGGGGGAAAAAAGCCACGTGATTTTTTTTTTCTTTTATACAAATAAGAATGGTAACAAAATATTGCCAATAATTTAAAAACAGAAATTTTTTGGACAGCTACAAATACCAGTGAATGTCTGTTATAACAATCCATGGACTTATGACTTTAAAAGGGAAAGAATTCCAAGATAAAATCAAGAAGTGTGGGTAAAAGAGCAAAGCATCGAGCCTAAGTAAACATTTTTTTCAATAAATCGTGAAGGATTTGCGTGAAGAAATGGTGTTTTGTGAAGCTTATGAGATATTTGTTATTTCTTTATAATATATAAGCTTATATACTGTACAGTTACTGAGAAATCTTACTCAAGAAAAAAAAAATAAGCTAAATTTATGCGAAGTTTAATTTTTTTTTAAATTAAAACCAATGGAATACCGATTCGAACATTTTATTAATGAGATATACATTTTATTAATGAGATGTCTGCACATTTATGTCTATGCAAAGAAAATCACATTTATGAACATAATAAAATACTTACGAGTTGTCCATAATCACCATCTACATTTATATTTCTAAGGCACGCACTTTAACTTTTGGTATATATCTTGCATTAACTCTACTGCCCTTATAACTTTAAGAATTTGCAGAGGATATATAAACATATTTTATCCACTAAATGCAAATATATTATTAAGACTTAAATTTAATAAAATATTTTTAAAACAATTTAACTGTACTTTTTAAAATTTTATTTTAATTTAAATTTTTAAATTTTATTATTACATAATTTTAAAGAAATTAATTTTTTTTGTATATTAATATGTTTTAATAATAAAAAATAATATAAAAAAATATAATAATAAAAAATTAATATGTTTTATACAAATATTGAGACAAACTAAAAATTAGTAAGTAGAATAGAGTAGTTGGTTTTCTTGAAAGTGTACGAGTACCCTAAAAAAGACAAATAGAAATATTCTTCTCTATGTCATGGCATGTTTGTTCATAATGTTAAAATTCACTTTTCGAAATCCGATTGATCATACTCATTAATATGACGTTTAAGAATTCTGCAAAAGCTCTCTCTGTTTGTTTTTTTTTAGCTGCAACACCTAGAAATGAAATATTTGTAGCATTTTAAGTTCTTAGCTGAATTAAAAGTATAAATTCATGAATTGCGTCGGTTATTGTAAAGTACATATCCGAAATACTTCATCACATAAACATTGTATGAAATATATTCGTATGAAATATATTTACAATATTTTATTCTTAGTTAAAACTTATTTTAAGCAATTTTTATTTGTATTAATTTTTGCTGTTCTTTCAAGGTATACAAAATTTTAATAACCGCATAAATTCTTGATTGCATAAAACAGGTATTTCAATCTAATTGGAAGATAACACATTTTTATATTACTCAAGTTTCAATTTTGCACAAGTACTTGGGCCTGAGCCACATTTTAGATGTTATGATGAGCAGTCATTTTTCTTCTTTACTTACAACTCAATCACTTTAGTTAAATACATTTCAGTGAAGCAATCAGAAGCGCGACCAGTTGTGTTGTATTATTATTGTTTTCATTTCATCACGCTACACTTGTGATTTTTCTACTTTGGTACAGAGTAGGACTAATCATTTAGGAATTTCGTATATTTTTCAACTTATTTTTATAAGACTTATTATAAAAATAAGTGATTATTACTTATCAGTTTGTATAAAGTACATGTCAGAATACTCTATACACTAACCGATAATATTATTAAAACAACTTATTCTTATTTCAAATCATATTGAGTCAAAATTGTATGGAATTGTTTTTTTGAATGAGCCTTGTGAAAATGCCTTTCGCCGCATAGCGAAATTACTTTTCTCAGCAAATACTGATTTCTCTTTTCTGAACAAACTGTCTCAGGCAAATCAACAAAATATATTCCTTAGCCAACTTCAATATTTTTTTCATCTACTATAAGCTCAAAGAAAATGTCTAAAGGAGAAACAGCGGTTTCCAATTAAATGGAGAGTAAAAAGATTTTTGAAAGGAGAATGTCGACAAGTGTCCGTTTCATATGTCAGCGCTTTTTCAGATTCCTGAATTCGTTTTTTCCAGATTTGCTTAACTCTTTTTTCCAGGTTTGCTTTAATTTTTTTTAACAACTTGGCATTTTTACCTTAAAACATCACACGTACAGATCTGTTGTACTTCCCCCCCTTCAGATTGTTGTTCAGTTAACGGTTTTTTAAATATCTTTTTATTTCGCGCTAATTAATACGTATAGGCTTCTTTTATCCCTTGAAACACCAATAGGAATAGAGAGCATAAGTGGAGCTAATTTATTTTTTAATATGAATAGAAATCTTTTGTTTCATGAAAGTTAAAATAATTTCTTTGTCTTACGACACAAATCTTTAATACGACAAAAAAAAAAATAATTTAATAGACTCAAATTTTATTCGCAACAAAAATTGCTTTGAAACGCATAGTTAAAGAATTTAATAAATTCAACTTAATTCGATTGTTTTTAAGTAATGAAAATTAAATAAAGTGGCAATCAATTTTCATTTGGTAACGCTTTATTTAATCGATGCAGATTTATGCTTTATTCCTTAATGTGCGTCTTTTTTAGAAAATGTCAAGTTCCTAATTTCGTCTGCAAAAAATATAATTTTAAAAGAGAAAATAATATAAGTAAATACATTAAATTAATAAAACAATTTTACGAATAACTGTTTTGATTTAAATGACTAAGAAGTACGCTAAAAAGAAGCAATTTTGAATCTTTGAACAAATAAACTGCAAAGCCATTAATTATTTCGCTTCAAAATAAGTTTCGATTCAACAAATTTTGTTCTGTGTGTATGCGGATGAAAATACCATTAATTTAAAACTGAGTGAACCTTTTTTTTAAATGTAAATACATTGTTGATAAATCCAATTATTACATTGTTGATAAATCCAATTATTACATTGTTGATAAATCTAATTTTTCCATTAGGGAGGATAATTTAATTTTTGGGAGGAGTACCTTCGAAGTACCTGTTAAATTTCTGAAAGTTTTTTCTTAAGTTTCAAAATACATTTTAACATAATATTTATCAAAGACTTCCATTTAAGTATAGTAATAACTTTTATAATTGAAATAATTTCATCTTTTCATGTTCACAACCGTGTCACGAATAGATAGTTCAATGTTGATTGGGTAGAACTGAAATAATATTTTTAATTGAGCGCTGTTCTCCTAACACATAAATCCTGCACCACCGTCAAAGACAGATGTATTGAATGGAACAACGTTCCGGTATATATTAACTCCGAGATATATTAACGTTCCGAGATATATTAACTCCAAAATTATTTCATCATGTTTCAGAGCATTTCCTAGAAACATTTTGATGGATCAGTGTGTTTCTCAAAGTACAGTGTCTCCCGGAACGTGATAAAATTCCGAAACCAGCTTCATCTATATATATAAATGCGAAATACCACTGACTGACTCATCACAAGATCTCAAAGACTATACAACCGATTGACTTAAAATTTAGCATAGTTACTCATTTTGCGATGTAGACGCTCACTAAGAACGGATTTTACGGAAGTGTTATCCAAAATGTCATTTCCATCCGTTAATCTAATCTTATCCGTCGGTTATGTAATTTTGGCGACAAAGTCGCCAAAAATGATATGACGACGCCAAACGGAATATATTTTTTATAGGTATACTGTGTATTGTCAACAATTAAGTTTACTTGGTGAGATTTGCGCTTGCGGAATGGAAAAATACCAAATAATTTTATATTAAAGCGCTAATGGAGGATTGGCAAGATTTTGGCGAAGGGACTCTTTATGTGAAATTTTGTACATGTCGAAAATAGAAAACGTACATATTTAGAGATAGAAATAAACGAGTTAGGAATAAATTGAGTTTCTGAATTTGGAATGTAGTTCAGCTCCCAAACTTAGCGTGATTTTGAAAAGTACTAAAATGGCGACTTTTTACGGAGTAGCACACACGCAAGACAATCTTCGTTTACTGGAGGACCTCGCTACACGCATGAACGAACTGAAGAGGCTATGACATACGTAAGATGTTTTGGACGTCCTGACTTGCACGACTTATTTTTAGGATTGCAGTCACTTACTATCCTAAATGGTCAGAAATCAAAATGCCTTGAAGCAAGGACGAAAATCTTGTGATAGACACAATGTCATTTCGAGGGTATTTCATTTGAAAGTTAAGCATATGATGAATATTCTGACAAAAGGTTTCATTTTTGGCAATACTAGGTAAAACATGTATACGGTGGAATGAATTTTATCCATATTATTTATATATGGGGTGACTTTTTACTAATTTTTTTATTGTTCTCACATATTTGTATGTCGAGGATAACCATTATTACAGACATTCAATTTCTTAAAATTTTAAATTTAGATTATCATTAAAGTCTTAAAAATTGAAAATTTTCTTGATATCTTACGTATAGGTTCCAAAATATTGTATTATCGTCCGTCCAGCGAAGCGGGCGGGAATCAGTTAGTGTTTATATATAGTTATTGAAATAAAATGCCAGGAAAACCATTCTTAATTTTTCTTTCCTAATCAGTATTGTCAAAAGCCATAACATATCAAACATTTACGGTCATTAGACAAGAAATACAGGACGATAGGATCATGTATTTATCGTTCATTTTTTTGTACAATCACGCGGAAGATTGACGTCTAATTAACTTTTGTGTAGAAGATCACTATATCCATTCTAAAAGTATCCATTCTAAAAGTCTCGTTCAATTCGGAAGTATGTACACAGATATCTAGCTTATTCTATATTATGCATCTCTTATTTTCCTATTCATTAACATGAAAGAAAACATAGACATTGTAGAAATATTTGTACCATTTTTGAAGGCCGATTTGTGCATTGACGTAGTAACAAATACATAAAAGGAGTCCGAAGCTATTCAATTAGGATATTCTTCTTGAATGAATGCGAAATAATGAAAATAACGGGGCTTTTTTTGTTCATAGAGTCGTAAAAAGTACGATGAACTTATCGTATCATTTAAAGAAAATGTACATCACTGTTAATGATTTTAACGAAACTAAAGTATGGGGCTCATTTGGAGTTTCTTATCGAGAAACCCTAGAAATGAATAGGAAAGAAAGTTTTATCTTTAACATATGATATTTCCCTGAAGAGAGTTTTTTCATTGGTGTTATCTCATTCACGGAGAAAAAAGAAATACTCAAAAAAGAATCTCCAGACGTACACATTTTGAACTGAGTGTGTTTGTATCAGAGTTGAACGTATAGCTTCATCGAATGTAAAACATTACATATATTCAAAACAAAAAAAAAAAAAATGGAAATGAACACTCTCAAAAAATTATTACAGATATAAGGACTACAAAAGTTCCTTTTATATACCGGCTACGCATTTTAAAAATTGGGGTTCAAAAACTAATTAAGTATATCGAACTATATTTCGCATTTACCACGCTAAACGTGGAAGAACACATGAATATCAAAATGAGTACGTACTACGATTCTTTGGTGAGTACGATTCAGCGCTGATTACATTTTTTATTATTAAAAGCATTTTAATTTAACTGTAATTTGTTAATATTTTTAGACATACGTTTCTTTATTTCTGCTGGTAATTTGATTTGGTTGGATCGGAGATTAGCTTACTTCTTGGTGACTGGGAAAAATTGAAATTGTATGGCAATTTGTAGAAGCATAACATTGAGAATTTTCCAATTTGAATGGATTATTAATTTTAAAATACTAAATGTTTTAAGACATTGCATATCTTAAAGGTTATGTTGAAAAAAAGATTCAGAATGATTCCATTATGTTTGAAGAATTGTTATTAATCAGTTTAGATAAAGATTTTCTTATGAGTAACTATTCATGTGTTACAGACTATCCATAATATTACATTGTAACCGTATCTTTAGAGACTTCTTGACTTTAATTCATACAAATCAGAGTTAAAAAAATTTTTCATACATGTGAATATTTGTGTACGATGTGCTGAGAATATTTTATAGAATAACATTTTGGTACAAGTAAGAAATTATACACACAGAATAAAATGTTGACAAAATAGCTTTTATTCCAGATTATTCTTTAATGAATTGAAGTAAATTTCAGATGCTTTATGACAGGAGTAAGATATTTCAGAATACATTTTTTAAAGAACATGGTTTTAATTTAAACATAAATTCCATGTGTATTTTTGAACCAAATTTTCACAATCAAATCAGGCATCCTTCCTGTTAAGTCCCAAATGCTGTTCATCATATTAAAAGTGATTGTCTTATGTTTCATCACTATTGTCTTACATTTTTTTAAGTTATCTGTTTTAAACTCATATAACTTGGGATGAGGAACCACTACTTGTTTGTGTTGTAATTCAAAATTTGATTGTTATATAATTAAGGTTTTAACACAGATATTTCATATCTTGTTTTTTTATAATGTGGCCCAAAAATGTTGTAAAAATTGTATTAAATATTTGGTGCAGTATATTCAGATTTTATTCGATGTATGAACTCCAACATTCATTCACACAGATTAAATAAAACAATTTCTGTTGTATTCGATACATGACACAAACACTATAGTTAAATATAATACATTAAATTATAAAAACGCTTATAAATGTTCACCATAGAATAAGGCCGAGTATATTATCTAGCTCTTTTATTTGTTGATATTTGTATTTTTATTTACACAATTTAACCACTTTATTCATGCACTTCATAAAATTAATGTTTTTAAGAAATATGATTGTGCCAAGATGAATTACGAAGTAAAACCGAGGTTCTGGTGTTGGCTGGAAGAAACAAGAATCACATTTGCACGACAAGGCAACATAACAGATCGTAAGCAGTACTCAAGATTTATAGAATGTAATTTTTTCTATTTTCTCAAATCTAATATTCGTCATAATGTTTCCAAGATATTTGCTATAACTTAACATTAAAAGGATGAACTGTAAATAAACTTTAATTTTCTCCATGTATAGGAATTTAACAAAACTATATATTGCTGCTAGAAACATAAATATAATTTTTAATGAACTGAATTGTTTCTAAAAATTCTAGCTGAAATTTCTTACACATTTGTTTTGGAAGGGATTGAACTCTTGAATCGAATCTACTTTCGTTATTTTTAAAGGTTTACTAAACACTCGAATTGATTGAAATTTGAAGTATAAGTTCAATATACAGTTAATGATCACATAAACAATTGAATTTGTGTTTCTAAAAGTAACAGTTTTGCTACCCAGTAAATGCAAAAATTTTGATTAACAGTTTTGTTACACACAGTAAATGCAAGATTTTGGATTCGAAGCTTTGTGGTAAAAATTTAATAAAGTGTATGATAAATAATATGCAAGATGAAGAAAATGATACTTGCAAATAAAGGAGAGCTTATTAAAGTCCCTCAAAATCTAAGTTCATTCATATTTTTCTGTTTAAAATTCATATTAGACACAACAACAGTTTTACGAACAGATACGAAAACAATATAGAATAACAACTGTATCGAAACATACTCACTTTATTGTTTTATACTCATATTTGATGCAGTAACAGATTCATAAATAAATAGATGACGTACTCATTTTTATATTCCACACTCATATTTGATACACAAATATCTTCAAAAATGAATGTGTGAAGTTTCCATTTCGAGAGCGTACCTGTTAATAAAATTGAGTACGTGAAGTTTCCATTTCGAGTGCGTACCTGTTAATAAAATTGAGTACGTGAAGTTTCCATTTTGAGTACGTACCTGTTACTAAAAATGAGTACGTGTGAGTCTTAAATTTGAATACGTTGGGATCGGAGCTATTTTGAGTATGTGAAGTATTCAAAAGTGAGTACTTTGTATTTGTTTGGAATACCCTTTTTCTGCAGTGTTTTCACAGCGTAAGGCCAAATTTATAGAGAAATCTAAAGTGATCCAAATAAAGCTATTGCACTACATTGGTACGTTTGTATTTCTGACATTTTTTTAATGAAAAAAAAATATTTCCTGAAAAAAAATTTATGCCCCCTGTCTCTTGTTTATTTTCTTGGAGATGACAAATTATCAAAACTCTCAATCCTGTAATTAAAAGAATTAAGTAGTTAAAAATATATTTAAAAATTTCATTGTCTGATGAGATCTAGTTTATCCTGTAATCAATTTTAAAAACTAGTGAGATCAATCAAGTACTTTAAATTCATTGAAATGCAATTCAGTTTAAACAATACATAAAACAGGAAACTTTACATGTAGATTAAATGTTATGTTGTAATTTAAACATAAGATACTGTAAAAAGAGTACATTACGCGCTTTCCAAATTTTTAAATTGCCATACTAATCAAGAATACTCCAGAAACATTCAGCATTTTTGTATCAAAAAGGATTACAATTTATCTAAAATTGTTATGTTTATTACATTACACTGTTAAGGTGTGTGAATTAAACAGATAAGATATTCACATGTGAGAGACAGCGTAAAATTAAATTTACAAATCATATTTATTTTTAGATAAATGACGCGATGAATGTATGTATTGTTCTTAAAAATTCAATTTCGATAGCAGGACGAAACATGAACTGAATCATAATCTTCCATTCTAAAGTTACATCTGAATCTAGTGATTACTAAACTGTAAGAAATTGTTGATTACTAAACTGTATGTAAACATCTGAATCTGTAAAATTTCATTGTAAGAGTTGAAAATTTTGTAATAAGTCATTAATTTATGCAACTGAATTTTTTGTCTTCCAGAAGTTATTTATGTACAGCGATCTGATTAGAATTTCAGAAGATAGATATACGTCTTTCAAATAGTTGCGTAAAATTGAATAAAAAATGCACATTTAGAAAAATAAAGTTTGATTATTTTAAGATTTCTAATATTAACCTTCTTTCATGTCTGTGGTTTATAGTAAAAAGAACATGTAGGGTGAGGAGATTCAAGAAATAATTATTGTAATTATACTTAGTTGCATTTATGTAGAACTTCTTATTTGTAATTTTTCATTAGTGATATATATATTTTCCATTTAATTGATTAAACCGGAATGAGTCGATTATATACGTTAGCTTAATTGATTTAATGAAATATACTTTATTACATTAAAATATTCTTTAATTATTAGATTACCTCCACAAAATATTCAAGCGTTTATAAACATCGCATGTGAGTTGTATAAATACCTGGAACACGATTTCTGTGATATTTTGTTATGAAGAAATTGAATAAAATAAAAATATTCATTTAATTAATATGTTTTAAGTGTAAAACTTTGGGTTAAATAATTTATCCCTATCAGTGTCCTTATAGATTTAATAAATAATTCAATTTTCAAAATCATTTCTCAAATAATTATTAAAAAGTACGTGTATATTATGCAATATTAAAATTATTGAAAGTCATAAAACTTGTCTGTCATTAATAACTAAAATCGCCTTGCGTATTACTTGAGATATTCTTAACATTGAAGTACAAAGTACGTTCTGAAGGCTGTCTTCGTTCAGCGTTAAAGAATTTTGCATACTTTTTACGAGTAGAAAATTTATCTGACTTATAGCTACATTTAGATTACGAGCATGTAGAGTACATTTTATTCCACCCTGCTCATTTTTTTTTTAAAAAAAATTGTCGTGTTTTTCTAGTTTTTCCTTCTTGTATGAAGTATAGTCTGTATTTTTTTCCTATATCGGAATATAAACTAGAGCTATACATGTTTTAATTTAAAGGTCATTAAGATGATTATTTCTTAATTTAAAGGTTAGTATATTATAATCATGTGGCTATGTATTAAATTAGATGTATTATAAATTCCCTTAAACTTTATTAATATTACGATTTTTTTCTCCTGTAAATACTTTTGTAATATGGATTCTATTCTATAAATTTGGGCTGTGGCATCCTTAAGTAGTTCATGCTCGATTTTTAAATGAACACTTAATGAAGCTATATATATTATTTAGCATTAATTCAAATTTATTTTTTAGCATTAATTCAAACAATTTTTATCATCAAAAACTAAATCACAGGTACACTTATATTTATTTCATGCTATTTAAATTGTTTTAGAAACCTGAAGACCACATTTGGTCAAGCTGCTCTAAGCACTCGTCAGTTTACGAGGGAAAAACGAATACCCTAAATCTAAAAGCAAACAAATAATATTAAAAAAAAGTTAGATTCCATTCCTACTTATCAACAAGGAAAATTTTTATTTTAGTTTCTTTTTATTAAATAATTACAGTTAATATAAATATGTATATACATAAAACAGAATCAAAATATTAAGCGGTAAATTAAATGGTTGGAATGCAGTTTAGTCCAACCACCCTTGGTGGTATTTTGACAAATGTGGCAACCTTGATCCGCTTCGAGGACTTAACGTTCTGCCAAAAAAATCGCCATGTTTGGCAATTTTTTAAACTGTGCCAAGTGGTTGGGCTAAACTGCATTTTCGACAATTAAATTTAATTAACGAATTAGTATTTGAACAAACTGTATTAATATCAAGTGTCATCCACTACAAGTTTAAAAAATGTATTTGAACTTGAGTGGATGAATAAAAAGTATTTTATTAACGATTGAAAATTTGAACAAGATATATAAATATATATAGGGAGAGTGTGAACTAACAGTAGGAATTTAAAAAAAAGGAAGGGTAGAAGGTATTGGAATGACTAAGAGAAAGGGTAACAAAATATAAAATTATCTGTGGGCATCTTAGGGACATTTCATCCGTGTTCCTCTAAGAAATAAAAACATCGGAGAAAGGAAATCTTTAGGGGAATTAATATGAAATAAATCAGTACATTTAACTAAATCTATAATCGGCTTATGCAATGTAATTTTCTGATCATTTTCACATACTCGTGGAGCAATATTATAATACATGTATTAACTACAATATACATCGATTAAGTCATTATAATGCTTAATATTCGTGAACTGTAAAATAAAAATTTTATGAAATATCCTGATAATCTCAAGATAAATAGATTTACAGTTTTGCTTTATGTTTAAATTTCCATTACAAAGATTTTAAAAGCTTAACTTATACTTTTAAAGGAAATTAAATACTTTTTCTATGTTTATTTTTAAAATTTTGAGCTTGAATATAAATATATTAACAAAACTTATTTTGAAGAATTTTTTACTATTATTTGAGTTGAAAAATATCCGTAGATTTTTATTTAATTCTTAATTGCTAAAACATCAATTTAATTATTATTTTGAAAATGTTTCTTTATAATCTGCAATGATTTCTAACGGGATCCAAAACAGGATGAAATTTAAAAGTTTGAACTGATCTGCCTTTCATTGATCTGCAAAAATTAGTTTAGACAAAAAATGAAAGCGGAAGATTTTCAGAATCAAGTTGATGGTTCTGAAGTGAAAAGACAAAATGAATGTTTGTATGTTGAGCAGCATCCGCTTGCATAATGAACGCTACTTAACATACAAGCATCATCCCATCCTATCTTTTTAGATAGGGCGGCATAAGAAAGGAAAGTTAAAGATGCCTCTCGCCATTGTTATATATTTCTGCTATTACAGTAGCCTAATAAACTTATATTAAGTATTTAATCACTGAAATAAATAACCTGAAATAAAGCTTCATTTATATATATTTATAAAATAGTATGTTGTGTTACATTTTCAATGAGCAACATTTATTTACGTACTGTACTGTTTTGAAAGAATGAATTCATATAAAACTTCTAGAAAAGTTGCTGATTTTAGAATTTACTAAGTATTTAAACCCAACGGCTATGAGCAAAAATTATATACAGTTCAATTTAATTACAGGATGTTTGGGAAATGGCCGTCTCTTTCGAGTTCTGACGATGGACTGTCATTCGATTACATACCGTCAGCAATTTTTAATTCTTATCAAAATTGCAAAGAATCATTTTCGGATCCAGAAGGATAGGCTGGAAAATTTTGAGACTTTTGCTGCCGAAATAGTGTCAGATGAAGAAATCATTTAACTATTCATGGATGTAACGTCAGAAGAGGAAAAATTATATAACATTGATTGCTTAAAAAGGCCATTAGTGTCAATGTAGGCATGCCGAAACTCAGACACAAAAAAAAACCCGGATTTATAGCAGGAAATGCTACAGTACACAAAATTTCTGACTTTTACTATCATGAATGTTCAGTTCGTCAAAGTATTGCTATAACAAGGTTTCCTGAATAATTATATGAACTTAACTAAGCATTGCGAGAATTTATTTTCAAACGATTCCAAATTTTAAATAGAAAATAATCCCAGTATCATTCAATGATAAAATTATTCACTATTATGGAAAAAGAAAGATTACATTTACAGATATACATTTGTTATTTTATTAATTTAACTATTTTTCATTATTTATTCAAGATATTATAAAATTTATATTAAATTATACTAACAATACCTTATATACGCTCATTACATTTAAAAAAAATGTGGAATTGGACTGCTAAAAACTAATTTTTACATCTCCTTCATTAAAAAGTAATGGGATGTCGCTTATTTCAAATGGGAAATTTATAATTTTCTATTTCATTCTCAGTTGAGAACCTGCAATAATGAATTCAACTCAGCAATAGCGAGCTGTTAATTAGCTTAATAAACAATCTTAAACAAACCGAATTCGCAGTTTTGCAGTGTTAACAGAAAATGCTGAGCCATTCAAGAAATGAACGCTGATCAGCATGAAAGTGGACTGCAGTACCATTCGTTACGGGAAATGAGCATCTTATTCATGAATAAAACTCTTTGTTCGAAGAAAACATTAGGATAAAGAGTAATCAGACGTGGTTTTAAGAAAGAGATGCAATGCTTCTTTATTTCCTTGAAAGCAGGACTGGAGAAAGATTTTTGTGCGGATGCTTAATTGTGTTAAAGGGCTAAAACGAAAAAGGAAAAAAAAAAGAAAAACAACTCAAATATGTGGGTAGCATGAGAAAAAAGTAACAAATGACAATCTTTCTCAACAATAAGGCGTGTTTTGCTGTTTAGTAATCAACTTTTCATTTGATTTAAAAACAAAGTTATGATTTATCTTTAAATTAACAAATATTTACTTTGTATCATTACTAAAACTTTATTCAATATAGTTTTTATATCTTCATTTTCGAAGAAAGAAACGCTAAGGCAATGTTCAAAAATATATATTAACTTTTTATTCAAAAGCAGGATCGTTTACTATTTTTATTGTCATTGTTTTATTCCAACATTTGAATGTATATCATTTAACATATCCAAATTATTTGTATATGATCAATTTACTTTCTATGACCTGTGGATAATGCAATCCCAAATTACGGAATTTGTTCTGATTGGAAGTGAGGGATTGCATCGAAATAGTATGAAATTATTCTTTTCAATTGCGAACTCTTACTTCTAATGTGAATAAGATGTATTGCATGCAACTTGATTCGAAAAGGTATTGAAAGTAAAGGACTTAGTGATTTTCTAAATTTTTGTTCCTCAAATGCTGATTTAGTGAGTGTATCAATTTGATTTATAGTTACAGCAAGCTCTATTTAATGCGGTATTAGATAGTTCAGTATATTCTATAATCTGTCACTAATAAAGTTCAGAATTCGGGTTGAATTCTGTTCCAGTTCACTAAACTTTGTGAACCCAAAAGACGCTTAAGTTCAAGAAATAGTTTGGGATGAAAAATGAGCCACGAAAAATGAAGCGGAAGTCCTGTGGGAACAGACCTCTGGTGCACTTTTAAAACTTCCCGACTAACAAAAAATACCATTCTGCAGATTTCAAAAGGTTATGTATAACTTGTAATGTTTTTTTGAAGAACACAGATCTGAATCTCGGAAGTAAAGTTATATCACAGACAATTTTTTTAAAACAGTAACGATCATTCTTTACATATAATACTTAGTCACATCCTGTAATAACTATCATTGCTTTATGTAACTGCTCTTTTCTGTTGTGTGTTTATCAATACAGTAATATTCAATTAAATGAAGGTTCAATGTTTGAATTTAAATTTGTAGTTCGTAGAATTAAAAAATATTCTGTCGGATATTTATACCATCTATACAGGTTTGAAATATGCGTAAACACATTTTACTCGATTAAAGTTTTATCTGGAGTGATTTATCTTTGGTATATATACCCGTTATAAATTTGTACTGACGTTTAACAATCCATCAAAATCGCTAATCTGGCAAGGCCGTGGTCTCAAACGCATCGGATTAAAAAGAATAAACAGAGAATACACAATCCTTACAGTCCTTTTGGGGTTGTTGAAAATTTAAGGTCTATGCAAACTCGCGATGGGTTATTACATTGAGTCGTGTATTCGAGGCCTGATTCCAACTAAAGAGCAACATTTAAGGGGGAGGGGTGATGCACGTTAAATCCTTCAAGATTTCTAGTCTTCCCACTGACGTGGTGGGTAAATTTGAACAGGAAGGTATCAGCTCAGTATCGTTCTTGTCATTTGACCGAGATTCAAAAATATGAGGTCCGTTGTCTATAACCCTTGCATTGCTTCTCTAGCGGGCAGTTAATAAACACTTAAACACTGAAACTCGAGTTCTATACAATAGACTTCTAACTACCAAAATCACAATTAACAAGGAAAAACAATGGATTAGAAAAGTAAAAATAGTAATAGCTCTATGCTTAGACTCAAAGAATCAGCCACAATTCAACAGAGGATATATCAAACAGCATTGTAAAGCCAAGGACAAAATTCAACTTAAATGAATTTGTAGCACATATTTATTATACAAAATTAAATTCTTCTTCATAAATAGTGTGTACTTGAGTGTATTATCCTGAATGTTAAAGTGTATTTTTCTAAGCATACTCCATAAATTTACTGCATATCTATACTTTGAGAATAGTAACCATTTTCTTTCTCAGTACTTATCAAGAGAGATCGATCATTTTAACAAAGGTCATGAGAAACTGAAAACATTTTTTTGTCAGGTGAAATAAAAATCGTCAGTCAGCCAGTTCCTCCAGATACGAAGCGAAACTTGGCGTCAACGCTGTTAATTTTAAGTTTCTTTCTTTTACAAGTATTTAAACAGTTATTTTTCTTCCTGATTCATTTTAGTATTATTTACAGGAATATTGAATGAAACATTAATTGTCATTTTAGGTCTCTATTCAAGTAAAAACTATAATAATATCCAATTGCTTCCCATTCTGCAAACATTCTAACTTCTACTTCAATTTCCCGCTCCTATGCACAATCACACATCACCATTCTGTTAACAACTGTGGCCGATATAAGACTCTTTGATATTTTCAAATCAACTTCGACTAATTTAATGCGCCTCAGTTTAATATAATTCCGATCTATATTTTATAGTTATTATGTTAAATTAAGGTACATATTTTATGTGAATAAAACAGTTTTTAGTAACTTCACTGTTTAACTCTGGAGTTTTATACCTTATAACAAGATACCAACTAAAGATTAAAATATAATTTATTAGTGACAAAAATTTTATTTAAATTTAAAGAAATCCGTAAGTCAAGTTTAATTTTAGATGGAAACTCTCTCTCTCTCTCTCTCTCATGTAGCCAAATCAACTTTGTAGTTAATAATTGCAATACACCGCTAGATATTTTATAGGTTTGACGCAAGAGCTGTACACTATATTTCAAAATACTTAAACAGCATACTCACTGAATAAATTTTACTCACTGAATCAAGAAAATGTTATACTGAATTTAGATTTATGATTATGAAGATAACGTTTCATAAACAGTTAATTTACTTGAAAATAAGCACCCCGCTTATAAAACAGCCTTTAATCCTCCGAGATTAATTTGCATTCGCTCGGGATTGTTATTGAACGCTTAAGAGGTAAGATGGATGGTGTGTATGTGATAGTTATATAATTTAAGACCTGGGCTTTTACTACACTTTACCAAAACTAATTTTACCTCAAGGAAGCTAAGGGTAAATGACTCTTAAGAATAAAGTACTTATCTAGTTAATAGTTTTGTGCTCAAAATTCGCTTTGTGTCTTGGTGCGTGGGTGACTAGGAGGTACTATTCGACTTGCCTGTCAATCTCTGAGATTTTATTGAGAGAAAAATCAAAATTTATAAATATGAACGCATTTATAGTTCTAACCTATATTCAAAGAAGGAATGTTAATGACCAAATAGTTAAACTACACACGGTGTATTTTTCTTCTTTTAAAGTATCAGTTACGGGGAAATTATAGGGTACTTTTACACGTTATTGTATTTAGCAGATTTCTTGACTTCCTTATATTCTGCCTGAATGAAATCAGTGCATTGATTCTTCAACGAGAAAAATATAAGTCCGAACTTAAAATTAGAGATCTGCATATCGAAATATTTACTCATGTATTAACTCATATCGTAATGAATATAATGAGCAAAAACACATTTTTCTTAAAGAAAAATGTACTCCTCAACTAATGACTAATGCGATTTGCGGCGAAATTACAACCACAAAAAAGTGTGTTTATGCGTTTCAAAAACGGTACTGAATCTCATTTATTTACTACTTACTTAACACTAATCCTTAACTCCATTTCATGTACACAGTTTAAGGATCTATTCGAACTCGAATATAATATGAAAATGTTACTCAAGGTCTTCATTTGTTTTTCTTTTTCTCACCATCTGACTTATATGTCATCGTTTAATTTTATAAAAACTGTGGAAGGTTAGTTTGTCTGCCAAAATTAGCAATTTTATAAGGTTCCTTAGATAAATTTTATATTTTTACATGAATAACACATTTCACATATGTTTCACAGCATCAATCTTAAAAGGGACCGTTCTTACATGAGGCATTTTCCTGTCATGTTATAATATGATAAAAAGTCTTCCAGATGTCACAAAATGCAAAAGTTGGAGTGAACTTATGGTGAAACACTTCTTCTACCTGACTCTTGTGCCATAAGTCAGTCAAATATAACTAACTCTAAAAGTCAATAATCCACACAAGGACACACCATTCAAGTCTAACACAACTATTTATTTATCAATTTCTGTAATATAATGCCTAAGGGCTTTTCGCTCTCTTTGGGGGCCCTTGGATGAATCTACCAATTCAAATATTATTACAATAATATACTTTTACGAAAACGTTTCCAGTCGAGATTACTTTCATTTAATAAATCCTCTGTGACAGTTATCAACAACAACTCTTGATATCATCGATCATTTGCGAGTAATACACTCAGCGCTAATCCCACTCGTCCTCTATCCCTTTGCTTATATACCGTCATAACTAAATCTCTCCACTTTATTTTCACCTGCCTCAAATAAGCATAATCACGTTTCATTTGGGTTTGGAAAAAAATTGTTATTTCCAGCAATCAATCTCAATATTAGTCCTCAAGGTTAGTGAAGAGAAAATCGCGTTGGCGAATAGCCCAACGTCACAAACTTAATACAAGGTCAGTTTTCAATTGTACTCAATTAAGGATAGAATAAATTTATTAGCTATTATTTTACACCAATTAATTATTAATTATAGTCGAATTAATTATTTTATTCCAGCTCATTGACACAATATGGAACTAAGGACATGAGATTTATAGATATAAATTCATACTGACTACATAAGAAATAACATTTATATGTTCAGAAGAACTTGTTTTATAAATGAAAAACGGAACTTAATTAAAAAAATTAATTTGTTCTATAAAACATATTTTTTTGTCACGTAAGTCGTAACAAATTATTATCAAGAAGTGTTTCTAAAATAAATCATCTTTAAAAAAGACAGGAATCGTCTTGGCTAATCTACACTTTTCCCGAAAAGTTTATATTTTTACAATATATACATCTCAATCCTGCTTTCGCCGTACAGCGGCAAACTGCTCTCCCACAACCAGTGTGATGGTATGGGATATTACTGCATACCGCACACGGTCACCCCTAATATTGATCCACAACGCAATAACAGCTCAGAGGTACGTTCGTGACATTCTTCATGCGTTTTATCACAATTCTGATTTGAAGTATAATATGTTAATTTCTTTAAGTAGATTATAATTTTTTAATAGATATCTCATTCAATTTTTAAAAAAAATGAGTAGATTTTAATGAAGTTTAGGTTAATTTTTAACGTTACACTTAATATAAAAGTGTTTCATATAAGTTTTAAATACACAAATGTAGTATGATACGATATGGTTAAAATTGGCATATTATGTCTCCAGAAACGCAAAACTCGATACTTATTTTATAATTTTTAATGCATTTATATGAAACTCATAAAACAAATTAGAATTTTAAGGGATTATATTAATATTGAATATAAAAAAACAGATAGTATACTTGCTTATAAATACATATTATTATAAGGATATTTCTAAATTTTTAGTTCAT
>BMAW01044327.1:688075-830245 GCA_019974015.1 Nephila pilipes
AGGTTTTGAATGTCTTTGTATTATATAGAGTGATGAATTAAAAAACGTACCCGTTTCTCTTTTGTATATTCCACATCTATAATATATTCAGAATGACTTTCAACATCAATAATTATTTAATGTGGCTATATTTAATGAGAGGGTATCGTTTTTTCACTTTCTAAATGCAAAATCTGGTTTTTTAAACACAAATTCTCATGAACATCATTAAACATTTTTAATCTGATTCTCCTCAATTAATTTGAGTGAACCGTCTGCTTCACCAACGTTTCATTTTTTGAAAGCTCATTTCGTAAGTTCATGAATGGCAACAATAAAAATTGACGCAGGAACTAATTCTTAGATTTTAATGATTTCAGAAGTATACTTGGACATAATTCAAAATTTTATTGCTTCACTGGAGATACAGGACAGTTACTGCTGGTTTCAGTTTCACGGAGTCACTCCACACACGTCAAACCTAATAATGAAAGTGCTTAAGGTATTCTTTGATGACCGTTTAATATCACCTAGCCTTTGGCCACCAATGTAACCAGTTAGATTTCTTTTGAAATTATCTCAAAGATAGTGTTTTCCAAAGAAGTAATTATCGATGAATTAAAACAAATCAGAACTGAAGAAATCTCCTCAACAACACCAACAATGTTTCGAAGTACGTCAAAAAATTTGATTCGCTGTGTTCATGTTTACATTCAAAATGATGGCGAACATTTTCGACATTTGCTGTAAAGAATGATAATGTAAAAAATTTGAATTAAATTGTGTTTTTCAAAAATAAAATTATCACAGGATTAAGTTATATTGTGCTTCTCCATTTCTATTTTACCTCACAAAAAGATGTAACATTCCAACAGCTTCTCCCACACTTTAACAAGGTTCAAACAATTATACTTCAGTCATATATATATATATATATATATACGTACAACGTTGATGTAAGTAGGTGATAATAAAATCAAAGCAAATCAAGCATTTATTGTAAGAAAAATTTAAAATGAATGGAAGTTTTAGTATTCTCTAGCATGAATGTATGATGTGAAATGGTTAGGCATTGAAGCATATAAGTCCAGTATGATATTCTGCGACATCTATTTGCACAGTAGCTGTAAACACGCCTTTAATGCGACCAAACTCGTAGGCTGTCTAACTTCTGTCTTAAATGATCCCAGATATGCTCGATTAGTGACAAATCTGGGGATCGAGCAGGCTAGGAAGAGATAGAAATGTAATGGAGGCAGTCATGTGAACCTTTGTTGTATGTAGGCGAGTATTGACGTGTAGAAAAATGGCAAACGTTTCTCTAGGTTGTTATTGTGTTGTGGATCAATAATAGGGATGACCGTGTATGTATGCAGTGGTACCCAATACCATCACACCAGTAGTGGTTGTGATATGCCACTGTACGGCGAAATCAGGATTGAGACGTTCACTAACAGGCTTCCACACACGTACACAATTGTCATTCCTGCCCAAATTGAATCTGGATTCGTCTCTATAAACTACCTGTATAACGACCTGATTTGTCTCTATAACGATGTTTCATTGTGTGTGGAGCATAAAATATTTAAGGAATAAATATATTACATAATAAACATTACAGAATAAAGATATTTAAGGAAATAGCCCTGCTCAGAGGTGAGGAATCTAAAAATGTATTTAACCTTTAAGCATCGGCGGTACATATGCTGTACTAAAATTTTTTTTGTCTCCCACTTCGTCTCCGGTACAACTGCTGCAAGCTATCTAGAGACAGTTCTTTCCCCCTTTTTTTTTCCAGCAGACCTTTTTACATCTTTACCTGGTCTTTTTTACGACTTTGCTTCTATTATCCGTAATTGGGTGGGGATATTTTTCCTCAACGTTATCAGTTGGTGAGAATTCCTTATCATTGGCGACCTTTAAGAACAACCAAATTCGAAAACATATTCCATTAGATGACTTTACGCTGTCTATGATCGATTGAATTTTCTTTTTTCTTGTTTTTTCTTTGAATTTTTAAAATGAATCTGAAATTTCTCGCAGAAATAGAGATTGAGAATTTGATTAAAGATTTAGATGAAGACAATTTTGTTGATAGACACCCAAAAAAATCTGATGGTGACTTTGCTGAATGGGGGAAAAAATTAACCACTTCCAAGCAAAAAAATGTGGCAGATTACCACAAGCACATGGGATATGTTGATTTAGGAGACCGCAGGGCATCCACCTACATTTTTGCTAGACGAACTAGGAAATTGACAAAAAATTATTCTTTAGCCTCATCGATATTGTTGTGTTTCTGATATGTCGTGCCAAACTAAGTTAAAAACTCAGTTTAAAAGAATTTAGAATGAATTTAATAACATCTGTGATAGGAAAATTAAATCATAAAATTGCAGAGCCTTCAGTAATGAAAAAATGAAGACAAATGATAGTAAATTTTCTCATTGCCAATTGACGAAAAGAAAAGAAGAAAGTACACATATTGTGCGAAAAAGAATATACAAAAAAAGAACAACTATTATCTGTAAGGCATGCAATTTGGATCTTTGTATTGACCAGAACTGTTTTGAAGAATAACACACAATTTATTTAAAAATCTCTTAACACATAAAGCAATAAAAAAAACAAAAGACTAGTATAAAAAGTATTAAAACTAATACATTTTTAATAAAAAGGAAAGGGAAAAATAAACAAAAAAGGATTTTTTTAAGAGCCAAAAATTTTAAAAAGTAGAATTTACTTCACATTTTTAAAACAGACATTTCAAAAGTATTGTTACAAGAATTTTTCAACTTAAGATATAAGTTTCATTTAAAAACAAAAAACAAATATTCAAAAAAGAATTAATACTTTTTTTTCCTTCAAGATTAAAGTTTCATAGAAATATTTGACATAAAAAAAGTGTTACATAATATTTTCATTGGAATGCATGAATTAACTGAAGGTTTTGCCTTAATTTGACGTATTTAAGATATATTCAGCAGCTTTAAAACGTGTTCAGTTAAGCTAAAAATTGTTTTTTAAATCTCACTTTTGATAATATTTCATCACAAAAGGGATAACGAGTAGCTAACGAGTAAAAGTAGCTAACGAGTGAGGTAGCAAACTCGTAACCGGGATTGAGTTGTGAATTCGAATCCTGTTCAATTGAAAACCGGCTTTAAGCCTGTCTTGGTTCTAAGTCCTGATGTTGGTGTAATGTGGAAGTTTGGTGAGTGGATGCTGTTCTCATTGCTTGACCGTCGTTCAAATTTATGAAGTCCACCACTAGTAATCTGCACACTAAGCACGCGATTACACACCTATATGTATATATATATATATATAAGCAAGCACTGAATAAATTAATAAATTATTACGAGTTCATGATTGAACTACCGCATTCTCAAAGTGTATAGTCATGAGTCACGAGATTACAGAAGCTATTAATTTAATATTGTTTAAACGTACTTGCTTCTAGAAAATATCTTAGTAATATGGTATAGCTGTCTCTTCCTTTCTTATTTGTTTTGTTTGAAAATGTTAATTTACGCAATACATGACTCTAAGTTATGATAAATATACATTTGAAAGTTTGTAACTCACTCAATTAAAAATGGGAACTAGGAACTCAGAAAAAAGTATTGTGATATAATAGGGCGCCAAATATTAGGATCTTTCTTACTCATTGATGATTACTGACTAAAATTCGGCAACACTTACTATCTCCCCTTTGTAACTAGAAAACTAACCATACCACATGTGGCACACTCGAACTTCCCAGTGGGGGAAAGAAAATTTTTCCTCAATCCTAAAAGCGCCGAGTGGAAAGGATATTTTGTCTTAGAATCAGCCGAGTTCTAAAGGTTCAATGCACAGTAAGGTTGAGTTACTTTGAAATACATTTAAAAAGTTCGAGCAGCTGTATCACTTGGTGTTTTCTCCTTTTTTCAGTAAGCAAATCTCTTCTTTCTTTGTCAGCTTTCTTAAGGCAAACATTCGAATAGGTAAGCATACATCATTTGTCAAATTGTGAGCAATATTGTAAACCTTTTAAGTTTTCTATTTCTGAAGAAAGAATAACAACTTTAAGAAATATAAATATAGCTTTCCTCCATTAAATATGATTCACATGAAAGAACAGAAGATACATACCGAAAAGTTTTGTCCGCTTGTGAAGTGAAAAGAAATAATACATTTTTCATGCATGTAATAAAATATATTGAGTAATATTATTTCCGTTGCTATTACGATTGGTCCATAAGTATTCCACAGGAGTAACTATGAATTAAATTAGAAACATTTTCTTAATTGAGTCGTCATCTGCACATCCCTGTTGGCTTGGAATAAAAACTAACCATTCTTTGACAGGATCATAACTAGTAATAAAATCTTTATTACCTATACGAAAACATCGTAAAGAAAGGAGCCATACTGTGAGCAAGGAGAACCTACCTCTCCATCTTCGAAGCGAGGATGTGTTTGAAGAAGAGATTGTTGTGTATTGGGAGGGCCGTCCAAATACTAATACATTATGAGCTTGTGAAATTTAACGAAAAACTTAATTCGGAGGAGTTACACAAAGCTCGAAAAGAAAAGAGTCAGGTTATTTTAATTAGAAAGACCATCATACCACATTTCGATCATACCTAACCATATGTTGTTTGATGACTAGTCTGAAAAACGCAGAGCCAATTAGGGAAATTATATCGCCTCCTCCGTACTCCACATACCGAACACCCTCCGATTATCACCTTCTTCTTCGTCTACAAAAATTTTTGAAGGGAAAAAAAATCAAAATTGATTTAGTTGTTGACAAAGCCTTTCCCCACAAAAGATTAAGTGTTTTTCAAAAATAGTATTTACAAATTACCATCATTCTAACAGAAAATCAGAAACGACGAAGATTTTATTGTACAATAAATCATAAACGGACAGAACATTCTGGTAAATCTATTACTTTTTGTAATTACATCTCTATAACATGTCTTTCTAAAACATTTTTCCGTGCTTACTATAAAAGATTTCAACTATTTAGTGAAACATTTATAGCTCCGTATAAGGTTTTAGAGACATTAAAACTGCTATAAAAGTACATGTTCTTATCCAGACACTTACTATTGTCAAAATGTACCACTGAAAAATCAATGTTGGGCAATATACATCGCGTAAGTGTAATCTTTACCTTTGAAGAGATATTCTCAATATAATTCTTTACAAAAACATTTTTCATCTTATCCGGTCGGAAATATGATCCGGTCACGTACTTGATATATTTTCTGTTCAAGGACAAGATGATGATAAAAATTTAATTTTATATCTGGAGTCTTCTGATAGCACAGAACATCCGGTTGGGATTGTTGATCGATATCTTTTCTTCGATTTACTCTTTGAAAAAGAACTTGGAGCATTCTTTTTTAGAAGTTTTCCCACTTCCTTTTATTGTACTACCGATTTATTTCTTTGACAAAAACCATTGCCTATCTTGACGACAGAAGACACATTGTTTTTCGTTCAAACTTCTTTTTTCTCTTTCACAACTTTATTTAGAAAGAGATTTGGCAACACTGGACATAAAAGACGTGGGAATACTCTTTGTGATTCCCAATTGAGAATCTCTAAGTGAAATAAATGTAATTTCCAGTTTCCTGACAGACTTGCGTAAGTTAAATATTTTGTCCTCTTCTTTACAGGTTCAATTGAGTTGATATCAGCTGTAGAATCAAACAGATTACAGTGTTTTTTTAAACTGCTGCTACCTTTCAAAAATACGAAAATAAATGGATTGTTATAAATATTTCTAACGTTCTAAATATGGTATTTAGGTTTATTATATTCGATGTACTTTGTTTTTTTTTTTTTTTTTGAAATTATCTTTTCAAGAAAATATTTGAAAGATATTGCACTACTCTATACAACGAGATTGTTAGTATAGTTTGCACTAAAAATGCATCTGACGAAACTGCTCCGAACTCTTGTTAATTTACAAAAATAAGTGCATGCGTTTTGGGGCGATGACTAGGACTTTAAAGAAGGAAACAAAACGTCCATAGACAACAATAATATTGGGAGCCCAAAGATGATAGAATCTCACAAAAAATTTAAGGATTTAGTTATAAAATGGTAAGTTTTTGACACATTTTCAGCGAATTTAGCTAGGGAAGTAGAAGTGGATAGCTTGTACGAACTTGATTGTGGCTTAATTTTAATAGTAGAGTGTAAATATATTAATTTTTTGAAATTTTTATCAATACTCTACAGTATAATTTTTAAAAATATTTAGGGAAATCATTCAATGGAAATATATAGATAATTCCATTAAAAAAGTGTGACTTGTTTAAAATATACATCATCGAAAAGAAATTTGCCCAAATTGTGGGTTTGTGAGATTGTTGAAGGTCTTTTGTGAATGCCATTACAATACAAAATATACAAAGAAAAAAATACAGGTTGCTTGTGCTAGAAAGCATTGAATTAAGTGTTCAAAGCAACACAATTATATTAAAAGAGTTATACTTTGTAAAATACATTTCTCAAAATCATCTGTTAATTCTCTATTTTTTAAAACCACATTAATTTTTTAAACTTTTGTTTGGCTCTTTCATCCACCTTAGCTACTATTCTTCACAATTCTTGGCTACTATAAAACTACATCTACTGAAGCGAGTCTCAACAATTTGCTGTGGTGCTTCACGGAACGGTTAGTCTCGATGCATGAATGTAACCACCGTGCCGTAATGCATTGCAGTAATTTTTGTGCATATTTTCGCTAAATAATGTTTTCTGAATAAAGAAATTAAAAGAAGGATAATTAGAGGATTAGACAACTGGAATTTTACACAAATGCTTTGTTAACCATTTTTTTCATGGAATAAAATTTATCTTTTTTTCCCAGAAAGACGGGGGAGGATTACCGCTGTGACGCCGACACTCTGTCTATGATTAAGATAGAATATTGTAAATGTACAAAGAGAAAAAAAAAGAAATCAGGAGAGGAGCAGAAAATATAGAAAGATCTCTAGTTTATCCCTTGGGTACGTCATGTGAAAGAAATGAATGGTCATTGAGATAAATCTGGGTTGTAAATCCCATGCATTTCTGTGGAAGGTATGGCTTCGAAAGGTCAATAAGCTGTGCATTTTTGTCAGTGTTTTTATAAAATAACATAACTGATAAAATCTGTTGTACCGAATTCAAAAATATTATCTGTCTATAGCGTAAATATTTCTCAGAATTGTGAAAGGCATTTTGTTTACAATCGTTCTAAAAGCATGTTTGTTTTCAAAATATTCTGACCTTTAGCCATTCAATAGAAAGAAAAGATTCATAAGAAAATGGTGCAAGAAATTGTAAAATCTATACAATATAATATAAAGAAAAAAATAATACAATCGAACTATAATTCGATTTTTAAACTCTTGAAATACTTTGCTGAAAATAAAGTTTTTAATAACTGAACGTAGTCTTGGAATTACAGTAAACTCTCTCTAATATGACATGTTCGAGATCACGGGCAAACCGGATTACCGATTATGCCAAATTATCGAGCGCAACATACTTTTAATAGAGATACGAAAATTAAATGATTTGTCATAAAAATTTAAGCTATTAATACAAGTATTTAATGTGTTTATACACATTCCGAATCTATGTAGACAATAAAAACATATTTGGTCAATCTAAAACTACAATATTAAATATAAGCAATGTACAGGAATTAAAATGAATATTCTTGTATTTGTAATAGATTGAGTGGAAAAAAGAAAAATTAATACAACGTAAATCAAGTTAAAACGAGTTGGGACTAGCTGCTTGAATTACATGGTCATATTTATCTGTTTTATTAGTACTTGAAGAAACCCTGCTGCGCTTCAAGAACGTTTTACTGTACAGAACATTATGCGTACATAGTGGTAAAGTGTAAACATAATATGAAATCAGCGAGTGAACAACAAACACTGGACTGAGTGTAAACTGAAAATTTCAATAAATACTTCTCGAAATGGGCACTATGTCATGACCTGGCGATCAAAGTCAACAAATGTTTGAATTCACACGAAAAAATCAGAAACGGAAAGGCTCGTTCGGTTCCTGATTGTGGAATGTGGGAACCATTAAATGCGGTTGAAAGAGAAGTAACTATACTTATACATCAGCAACGTATTACAGATTTGCGTAAGGACTAAAAAAAGTTATTGTCGTTATACAACGTAGTGCTTTCGTTTTATTTAGATCTGATTATTAATTATTATTCTGCGCTATTTTAAAATAATTTATCTAATAAATAAACATATCTTCAGTGTTACAGAACAATTGAAAAAGACAAGAAAAAATTAATGTCATTTTTGCACATTCAGTGAAATCAACTTACTCTTAATCACTAAAATCATACTAAATCCAGTATAATAGTTATATCGTTATTAATATAAAAAAAAACTATTTCAGGTATTATAAACATTTAGATGATTTATTACATTCAAATACAGCTAAAAAACGCAAGTATTTTGTTGTTCATACATCATGCTATATGGAACGAATACATGGAATCCTAAAAATTTCCACGAATACATGATTCATAAATGCATTATATGAAAGCTGCCTGATCAAAAGAAATCATTTTTGTGAAATGAAGATAAACACATCTAACATACATAGAAAATATTTTTAAAATACATTCATAAAAAGTGCTTAAATTATCCGGGGCCTTTCTTGGAGCTGATATTATGAAAAATGCATTTTCCGAAGTAAAAGCGATTTATTGTATTATATAGAGATTTTTGGATCATTCAATGTTAGGGGATTATTTTCATAAACTTGTTTTCTTAAAATATCCATACAGAAAGATGTCAGAGAATTCTTAGATCAGAAGGACGAAGTTTTTGATTCGAAGGAAACAGGGTAATTTGCTATATGAGTAATAATGTCTAACATATATGATGCCTGTGAGAGAGGAAAAATTGTGGTAAGCCCTCCTTTATTTTGGAGAGGAATTGCTTATGTATTGAAAGAGACACAGCTTGAACTCGCTTGTAAGAGATAGGGGACGAGTAGAAAATAAACATCATTGTTTTTGTCAAAGATACGCAGTTGTCCTTATGCCCACATGAACACTACTCAGTTATCCAGTAGTTAGTTAGGAAGTAAGAAAGATAAATTATAGATAGATAAGAAAAAAAAATCCCACTATGATTTTGTTTCAATATATATTTAGCAGATTGCCTCATATCAAGAAATCTTCGGACATCTTGGTCCCCTGATCTGAGCCTTCTCTAAATTTTCTTTGAGGAATTTTATTAAGATTCCACAACGCTTAATGCAATTTATAAAAAATCCCCAATCAATGGATCATAAGACTATCCTTACTCTAAAAATGCAAGGAGTCCTCATAGTCATAAAAAGCGTAAGCTCAAGCTCAGTTTTCCTTCCCAGAAATGGACGGAAATTTTGAACATTTGTTGTAAGTTAAGAAATGTTTTCTGGTTATGCTAACAATTAGCATAAAAATAATTGTTTTTAAGTTTGTTGTATTTGTATGGTAATAAAATTTAAGAATTGTCATCACGGGAACTTTTAAGACATCTGATAGTAATTACAGAAATGCAAGTTGCAACTGAAAATAGATGCAAGGTATAAAAACTGTATATAAATCAAAATTTTCTGCGTACATTAATCTGAGTTACTTACAATAAAATTACTGTCAATGTCTCGTAAGCACTGCCTAAAATCATCTGATTTCCCCGTAAAGATCTCCTTTCAACTGATATGTTTGTAAAGGATATTATATTAAACAAGAAGATGCAGTTCCCTTTGCTATGTTTTGAATATATTTACCTAAAACGAACTTGGCTTGTATAAAAGCAGAATCGACAGCGCAGAACAAAATCTTCTGAATGATATCTCTTTTCTTGTTATTCAAACAAATATCAACAGTAAATCATAAATAATAATGGAATTATAAATAAATTTTAATGGTAAGAGGAGCTGACTAATTAAAAGCGTCTATTTTATATTTACGATAAGATAGGTGACATTTCAAGCATATTATGATTAATTTTGTGTATTATTTATTCTAGTTTAATAATGAGATTATTTTTTCAAAGTATTGAATATAAAAATTCAAAATTCCTACTAAAATCCTTAGGTTTTATTGCTGTAATGTCATACTAAATGTAAAAATACTTGTTGTGCCCCTGACCGCTTTTGTGAAAAGGCGCTGCTGTCGCCTTGCCTTGCAATGCAAAAAAGAAAGAGACGCGACTGAGAGCGCAGAGTATGCGGTTGAAATAAAATGTGAGAAAATTTAAACAGTCCACTTAGTGTGTTTTTTAATGAGATCAGTTTACAAAAAAGGAGCTATCGAGGGACTAACGTGGTCCATCGAGCCGGAGTAAGCCGGAAATCGTATGACTATTGTGATTAACATTACCGAAGGATGAGTTTGTGTTTGTTAAATAGAATTGCGTCTATTTTAGTGCTCCAAACATAGAGGATTTATAAAGTAATACTTCCTGGTCTCGTGACAACAGTCCTGGTAATGAGGTAGGAGCAATTTTAAGTTTCTTTTGAGTAAAAAACTAATTAAATTCCCAAAGTTAATTTTGTTTTTAATGAGTTTTAAAAAATGAAATTGCTACTGATAATATTGTTCTTGAATTAGTGTATTTTTGTTATAATTTAAAATGTCGGGTACAGCAAAGTTAAAGAAAGATGAATTAAAAATCGTGGCCGAGGAAATCGGTTTAGTTGTTAACGAGGGTATGAAAAAGAGTGAACTAAGGCGTTTAATTGAGGATAGTGATGTGTTCAAAAATGACTACGAAGCTGTGAAAAGTGCTGTAGAAGATGTTTTAGAAAACAGAAATAAAAAATCCGATCAGGATAGTGAAATAGAAATAGAGCGTTTAAAAATTGAAAGAATTAAATTGGAATTACAATTAGCGCAAGTGAAGGCTAATGAAAATAATACTTCTTTTGATCAGGGGTGTAAAAGCGAACCAGAAGAATCACTGGATAGCTTAATAAAAAGTGTGAGGACGTTGACTATTAAACCGCCAAGTAAGTCCCAAGATTGGGGTTTCTTTTTTACTTCGTTAGAGAGAGCATATAGTACTAAAAAGGTACTTGAGAAATTTAAAGCTGAGATTTTGTTGAATTTCTTAGGGGATAGAGCCGCTAATATTTTAACTTATATAGAGGAAAAAGATTTAAACAATTACGACGAAGTAAAATCTATTGTTTTGAGAGAATTTGAGCCAACCGCGCAAGCAGTATTAGAGAATTTTCGAAACGCTTCTAGGGTAAACGAAACTCACGTGCACGTTTACCAACTAGTTTCGAATACTATTTGAAATTGAGAGAAATAGCGGACTTCGAAACCTTGCAACTACTATTAGTATCGGATAAATTGTTCCAAACTTTAGATACAGATATAGCCACGCATATTAGCATAAGACAGAATCAAAAATGGTTTACCCCTCTCGAGTTAGGCAAAGAGTGTGATTTATATTTTGCATCAAAAGCGAAGCCCTTAAATGAGACGAGAAAAGACCAAAAAATTTATAATAATAAATTTAAAACTGCATCTAAAGTATTTTTTAATGAGGTAAAAAATAAAAAATGTGATATATGTCTGAAAGATGAAAATCATCCGGTTTATGCTTGTCCGCGATTTAAAGCACTGTCGGTTAATGAGCGAATAGAGGTAGTGAAAAATAAAAAACTTTGCTTCAAATGTTTAATGCCCAATTGCAGTGTTAAAAGATGCTCGTACAGAAATTGTTTTTGTGGCAAAGCTCACAATAAATTAATTCATTTTACTAAAGAAGCAAAAAGTGTTTTGTCTACGAAGGCGGATGCGTCGGATGTCGTAAATAATTCGCCGTCGGGGGGAAAAAATACTGAGCAAAGTTCTACTCTCTCCCCCTATGAGTGGATTACGCCTTTCGTTGGAACAAATTTAATCCAAAATAAAAATGTAATCTTGTCTACTGTAAAATATTTGATAAAAGACAGATGTTCGCAGTGGCAGGAAGTGAGATGCATGCTCGATGTAGGCTCGCAGATTTGCATTATGACTCAGCAATGCTTACAAAGGTTACAACTAAAAAGTGAAAGGATAAATCAATCTATTTCTTGCATTAATAATGCTTCGCTGTCAGTTAATCGCAGAGTTACAGCAACTGTGGCGAATAAAAATAAAAGTTTTGAAAGACATATTTCCATGTTAGTAGTACCAAAAATAACGGATTTAATTCCTCATCAAAAATTAGATACATGTGTGCAAATTCCAGAATCTATTGAGCTTGAGGATTCTAATTTTAATATACCGGAAAAAATAGATATTTTAATTGGTGCTGAATACTTTTATGATATAATAAAGCCTGGAAAATTAATTGCAAAGAATGCGAATATGACGTTACAAGATTCGTTTTTTGGGTATATTGTTGGAGGTAGTATTCCAAGATCAAATAAATTAGATTCCAATTATTGCGGTTTAATATGTGGGGCAGATGACTTAAATTCAAACTTGAGAAAATTTTGGGAGATTGAAGGAAATAGAAAACGATTTACCTAAGAGTAAAGAAAATTCTGTATGTGAGGAACATTATGCGCGAACGCATAGGAGAGATAAGTCAGGAAAATATATTGTAACTATGCCATTTAAAGAACATCCTTCATGTTTAGGGAATTCAAAAGATATTGCTGTAAGGCGACTTGAATCGCTATGGACTCGTTTGTCTAGACACCAAGAGTATTTAAACTTGTATTCCAATTTTTTAAATGAATATGAAGAATTAGGACATATGACTGAAGTCAGAGACATAGACATAGGCTAAGGTCGGTGTGACATATTATATGCCTCATCATGGCATTTATAGGCCTTATAAAAGTACAACAAAATTGAGAACTGTATTTAATGGTTCCACCTTGACTACCAGTGGAAAATCCTTAAACTCCATTCTTTATAACGGTGGAGTTATCCAAGATGATTTGTTTACATTATTAGTGAGATTCCGTAAACATATCTTTGCATTTACGGAAGATACTCATCAGATGTACCGCATGATTAATATAGATGAAATTCAAAGAAACCTCCAAAGAATTTTGTGGAAGGAGGTCATTAATGAACCGGTTAAAGTATACCAACTTAATACCGAAACATATGGTACAGTTAGTGCTCCCTTCCTAGCGATGCGAACTTTGAAACAAATTTCGCTTAATGAAGGAAAAAAAGTTTCCAATTGCTGCATCGGTCCTGTGTGAGGACTTTTACATGGACGATGTTTTGAGTGGTGCAAATACATTAGAGGTGGCAAAAACTCTGCAACATCAGCTCATTGAGATTTTAAAAACCACTCAAATGTCATTACACAAATGGTGTGGGAATAATTCAGAGCTTACACCAATAACGGAAAAGGAGTACGAATTCTCATCAACAGATGAAATAAAAACTTTAGGAATTTCCTGGAAGTCTAGAACGGACTGTTTTACCTTTAAGGTAGAAGTGGAGCAAAATGCTCATCCTACTAAAAGATCAGTTTTATCCATCATCGCTAGACTTTTTGATCCACTTGGATTGCTTGGTCCAGTGATCACGAAGGCCAAAATTTTCATGCAACAATTGTGGTTGCTGAAAATTGATTGGAGTGAGGCGCTTCCTACGAAAGAAGCTTGTGAATGGAAAGAATTTGTGAAATCTTTAATGATGTTGAACGGTCGACAGTCCACATGGTGCTTCATAAACGGTTGTCTCTCTGTGCCTATAAGTTATATTTGTTGTAGATATTGTAACAAAAAAACAAACCAAAACGAGCGGAATTTGGCATAAAAATGTTACACAATATCAACGCAGATTAAAGGTTCTTCAAACAGGAATGCTATAGTGACGTGTCAATTCATGTGTCTGGCCAGTTTAATTGTCATAATGTAGGAATTTTTTACTAACATTTCTTCAAAATTCTCTATAAATTTGTTAATTTTCTGAAACTTTTAAACTGAGTAATTTATAGCAAATATGAATTTAACATAGAAATTGAAGTTAAAAATGGTATAATTTTTCCTATAAATGAAGTCTTTTTAAAAAAAAGTACTCCGAACGTATAACATAAGATAAATTAGGAAAGTAATTAAATTTAAGAGATATCATTACATATACATACATATTTACACACATCACGCATGCTCATATATATATATATATATATATATATATATATGTGTGTGTGTGTGTGTGTGTGTGTGTGTGTGTATTTTCTAGATGATATTAATATACATTGATTTTCTTACATTTTAAATTTGGTATTAAGACAATTATGTCTTTCAAGATTTTTTTCAAGTCCAGATCTTGCAAGCTTTTAATTTTTTGGGTTTTAGTTTTCAAACAGAACTTTGTTAATATACAATGTTACGTGTAATCTGTGCAAGTCTTGGACAACTGATTTGTTCATTCTACAGTTTCATGATAGAATTTTGGCAACGGTTAAAAGTTGTTGCACTTCACATGGAAATTATGTATAATGTCGTAGATTTCAAGACTATAGTAAATCATTTTTTATACTTTTAAATTATTTGCATGACCTTAAATATATCATTCATGGGTTCTATAGAAGTTAGTAAATCTTTATTCAAAATTTAAATTGCTTCTGAAATGTAAATTTCACACATTCAAGCTCATATTTACAACGTTTTTCTGAATTTCACTTGGTGTGTGTGTCATCAAATTTTCGATCGTTAATTTAACCAATTTCCTATCAGGATAGAACTCTGAAACTTTGGGAATCGTTCTGACTCGCCTATCAATGCAATATTTAGATATTACTACTAGAATTTGATGTACACCATTGCAGAAGTAGTAAGAAAGTAGAATTTAAACGATTAGCATGTCGACTAGAATTCATGAATTAGTAAAAATTATTAGATACATAACTTTTATTTGCTCTATTCGTAATTTTTTAGTCTACGCAAATTTCTAAAAAACCTTAATCTGAAAAATATTTTATTGTATTCTTTGCTTAATTATGAGATAGATTGATGAATGATGTGGTGCAATATAGGCTAATATCCCTTAAGTATGAGAAAAATATTATGAAAAGATTAATAAGGCATTATATAATAAATATTTGTCTGTTAAAATAATTTCAGAACTTTTTTTAAAAAATTTATTCTTATTTTTGTGCAATGTTTTCATGTTCCTTAAAAAATAATAAAGTTCGTTTGTGTTTCGTCCACGTTTTTGGGTCTAGAAGAGTATGACGCATAATACATGTAGATTTATCTACCCTTAGCCAATCATACTCAAATTAGCCTCACCTCACCTCCACGCGGTTAGATCTGGTAATCCAAAAATATTTGGAAACTAAGAAGGAACGGCTTGTATGTGTTGTAAAATTTTTCTGTAAATAATATATTCAATAAATGATTGATTAAATTGAAACTATATTGTAATTAAATTTTTTATGTGTTTATCACGTGTTTGTTTTGAATTTAATACATAATAATTAATTTACTTTGTCATTACATAAAAACGTTGATTTTAAAAACTTTTTGTTTTTATCTCGAATTATTTTGTATGCCATATTTGCTGTTTTCATACATGTGCTGTGTCGTACACTGAAAATTTTGACTCTTTTGATTTACATTTTGAGCTTTTCATAACTTTTTTTGTTTGTTTAAGTTAGTATAGCTTTTGGTTTTGAAAGATCTAATATTGCATATATTGAGTGTTATATTTTTTAATTTAAAATTTAGGTCTTAGCTCTCAAATTCCTTTCAATTTATATGTTTTGCTTTATAACCATTTCGAATAGTGTATTTTGTTATTGGGGATTGTGTGGATAGTAATTATGAACAATGCAGCTTAACAGTCTACAACCTGTTACAACTAAAATATTTTACTTTCAACTTTTCTATTTTTCCAAAAACATTCTTAGCTGTACATGTTTTTCAAAATATCTTGTTTGTTATTTCTCATTCTTGGTGTATTATTCAAAATTTATTTTCTTTTGAATTCATAATTTTTCTTCTTCTGAGATATTACTAATTGTTTATCTAAAATTTTTAGTTTTGTAATATTTCTCGTTATAATTTGTGTTTGTAAGTTAATTTTAAAATAATTATGTCTTATTCAGATTTATATATATGTGTGTGTAATTAAAATAATATTTTAGTTTTAAAATAATTCAAATAACTAACTAAAATTATTATAGAATTAAAAATTTCAGAGAAGTAAGAAAAACTTTTAAATTACAAAGAGCGCTTACAAATAATTGTGCGTTTGAAGTAATCAGAGCTTGGTTAAGACATTTCCTTTTAAACAATTACGTACATATAAATATATTAAATTAAATGAAAACTTACAATTACAGAAAACATATAAAAAACTTTAAAAACCCAGAACAAAAGAAATAAATTATATTGAAATAAGAATTCCTATGCAAAGTGTTTCAAAGATCATATTTAGCCACCCAATGTGTAGTTTTGTATAATTATTTGTAAATTACTCAATTAAACGTAAGAAATTAAGTAAACGATGAAGTATCGAGAAATGGACAATAGTAAACCTTTCTAACAGTAAAATTAAAGGAAACGATTTATTAATAAATTGAATATATATAAGTTAAATGTAATTCAAAATGAAGCAAACGATAAGAAAATGAAAAGTGATCTGGTACGTCAAAAAGGATCTGGTACGCCAAAAGTGATCCAACTAAAACAATTGTCCTTGGGGGGCTAAAAAAACACTAAAGCTAAAAAAAAATATGAAAACTACAAAATTAATTGAAAGATTCATTTAAATATAAAATAAACAAAACAATCAAATTAAAATATTATCTTAATCTAAATCACACAATTTATTATAATTGGAAATGCCATAATTGTACTGAAATACAAATTATAAATAATAATTTTTTTTCAAGACAAATATTAACCATTAATGAAAAAATATAACCAAGTTACACAAGAAACAAAGCCAATTTCACGAGAAAAGAATTGAGGAAAAACAAAAATGGAGGTAATGTAATTTATATAATGTCCCAATGGACTATGGATTGAGAAAAGTACATTTAAACAAGTTAACATATCCAAACATCACATTTCACTTCACTAATTCTTCTGATTCTAATTAACTTCAGTAGTTATATTATCGTTAATGGTCTAGACCTAGAACAATAAAAATTTCGTGACGGAACAGAAATTTAAGTAAAATAAACAAAGTAAGTAATACATTTAAACCAAAGTAAATAAATTCAAAATTAAAAAGTAATCAATCTTTATTGATACACACTTAGAATATATCTTTTTAAACTAAGAAAATTTTAACTTTTACCTTCGTAAGAAATTTCATGTGCACTTCTCTATTCCAATATGGTGCCATATTTCACTGTTTATAACAGCAAAGCAAAATGTATTAATTGAATGACTGCGCAAAGCTAAAGATATTTACTAAAAATTTTATCCTACTAAACAAAAATTATTTAAAACATAAAAGTTATCGCTTAATTTATTTTATTAATGTATATATATAAGCAATTACCTAAAAAGAAACATCTTAACTAAACTTAACTCAACTCTGATTACTTCTTAAGTTTTGAAGTAATCAGAATTTAATTCTAATTTCGTAACATATATATATATATATATATATATACAGAGAGAGAGAGAGAGATCACGAGATTATTACGTGAAAAAGAATCATAGTGTAGCTGTTCAAGCTATCTTCTGTTTTCTCGTCTGTTCGAATTTGAATTTTTGCAACTGCAATCGAGAATGCAACATATTTGGCATGTCGAGAGCTCGTTCTCAACTTCGTGATAATCTTGCTAGAAATTTTAGTTTTCCTTCTTATATATTTATGAAAACGTTGAAGGTGAAATAAATAATGCAGTTTTTACTAGCTATTTATAAATTCAATTCCTTATCTCAATTATATAAGCTCTTAAAATAAATTTAATTCAAGGAATATTTTTCTTTTATTGAAAATGACAGATTTGAACCAAGACAAATAAATGTTTTTGATTACATTATTCTTATAGATATGAGAAATACATTTAATGGTAAGAGGAAGTGTAAGTATATCCTGTAAGGAAGTGTATATCCTGTCTTGTGTATCCTACATAAATGGCAAAGAATCATTTTAAAATGTGGTGCCATAGTATTTCCTTCAATGGAAATGCATGTCTGGACAATTTTACAAATAAAATAAAAATACAATCAAATCCTCAAATCCTTTTTATTTCTATATTTTCAAGACTCTCAAATATCTATATTTAGAATACTTGTATAAGAGCATAAATAAAAAGATTCTTATTAAATTTGTTTTTGAAAAGTGATTTTTTAATTCTTAGAGAATTGAAATCAAATTCCTTTTTTTTTAACTTTAAAAATGTACTTTGGTTTCTTACATCATCCGGAATTTTCAAATGACTATTATCCTTAAACAAAAATGTACGATTATGTGTATCATTTCTTAAATCTTATTAAATATATATTTCATTTTTAATTCTACCAATCTTCATTTCAGTATTAATTCTACTAATCTTCATTTCAGTATTAATTCTACCAATTTTCATTTCGATTTTAACTCTAATGATTTTTCTTTCATTTATAAAGCCTCTTTGTTCAAGATGCCACTTAAATACTTTTTGAACTTAATATATGGTTGTATTTTTACCCTGAATTTTACGCTTTTTTCAGTTAGAAGATAGTTGTTACATAATCTTAATATTTATTCTCATTAATTGTGGTTAACTCCATAAGAAAATATTAAATAGAGGTGTGATTTTAACAAACAAAATATATTTATTTATTACTTTTTAACTAACAAAAACACATTTAATTTGATAATTATACAACGATATTCAATATCAGTTAACATAAAGAAAAATTTAAACTGTTGATCCGAATTTCTGTATCTAATTTGCTGTGACTAAATGAAAAAAATATGCGGTTCGTTTTCATTGGGATGTTTTAGTAAAACTTCTTATTAAAATCCTTCCTATGGTAATCGCGTCAATTACGCAAAATTTCGTGCATTTATATCGTTTTTGATCAAGAAATTTGTATTTTTTTCTAAGGTGTGCTGTGGTATACCTGTTTTAAAATCACGAAGCTCGGATGAATTTACGCGAAATAAGGACAATTTGTAATTCACATTTTCCGTTTTAACAATTTCATCACTGATTTATCTAAAATTAAAACTAAGATCAAGGTTCTATATAATTGCAGTTTTGTATTTTAAAATAGAAAAATGTTGTTCTAAAATCGTGTTAATAGGATTAAAAAAGGTGGTTGACAAGATGTTAAAAAGAAATTCTTTTTCTCAATAAATAATGATTTTTAACACCACTAAAAACTTTCTATTCTTTAAGCTTAGTCACATTTTTCTTTCTGAGTGTCTGTGATAAGCAGGGTTGGATAAAAAGAAGAAACTTTAATTTTCATATAAAAGAAAATAACAACGAGTTGTTCTCAGATGAAAACATCAACGAATTACCGTTTTGTATCAATTTCCGCGAGATCCTCTTCTTTCGGTTTAATAAATAAGTAAACGAATGTATAAATTAGTTACTTTTTTCTTTAAGAAATTAAGCAACTGCTTTGTTAGCTGCTTCTTTTCTTTTTTTCTTGATTAAGTTGCTCAATTAAAACTTAGCCGTTTTGTGTATTTAATTTTTCATTTTATTTTTATGTAATTTAAAGCTTTATGAACAGCTAGAGCAGTTGTCTTAAAAAACTATTACTTGAACTTTTTTAAAGATAATCTTTGCTCAGGTAGAAACACTTAATGGGTATGCATTACTTGTGTACATTTTTTCATTGAAATAAAAGTCCTATTTTTTAATTCGTAACTAAGTTCAGTTCAAAATTATTTTATTCTATTAAAGAGACAAAATTCATTTGGTATTTCTTTTCATTACTGTAAATTAAGTAAAAGGGTATAATAAGAGATAGTCTTTTACAAGCATAGTAACAATAAGAAAAATTATTAATTGTTAATATTTTCTTTTTATAGATAATCTCTGCATCTCCAATTTCTAATCCTCTAATGAATATCCTCGTGTCCCTGATAATTAAATTCTTTCACTTTTAATGTATTTAACATATTCCATAAATACTGCTTTAGCTCATAAGCTTAAAAGATAAAAAAAATAACTAATTTAAGATTTACAGTACTTTAAAACTTAAAGATTTATTCTTGATGTATGGCATACTTTCAATGCGAATAATCCAAAAATCTAGATGACTTAATTAATTGCATTTCTGTGACTCAATTTAAGAAACTATGTGTTATTTACTGCTAAAATATGTCATAACAAAGTCGTGTTCCGTACTTTAATACATCATTTATCCAAATAATTAAACACAAAAAAATCAATATCCACAAAACTCTACTTTTGAAACCCGAAAAAAATGAATCAACATTCGAAACGAGTCAATTATAATTAAATCGTGGGAAAGTGAGTAGCAAGCATAGATTATTTCGAAGAATTAAAAAAATATGCAATATGTAAAAAAGCACTTTCATCTGTAAATGAAATCAGATTCGATGGTCTACAATTTAATGGTCTAAGCAGAGAATTATGTCCTTAAAAATATATATAATGATTAATTTCGTTACGGTATCTTTGTATTATTGTAAGAACCACTATAAATATTATTTTGGGAACATCCTAATGAAATACAATTGTCTTTCACAAAAGAATGCAAGTTTTAACCTCTTTGTAGCTTTACTTCAGTAGAAAATCTGCAGTTATGTAGCCAAACGTGACACACAGACAGTTTTCATATACATGTTATGAAAGTTAAAATACTAAAGTAATGCTCTAAGACCTTATACAATATAATCTGCATTTCCTAAATTTCACGATGGAAAAATGAATGGAAATTATTAATAGTGCTTTTTATGATTTAGACAGGTAAATCAGTCTAGAAATCTAGACAGATAAACCTGTCTGGACCGGTTTCAAAACCCCTGCGCTATCTGTCAAATAGATGACTAAGTGAACATCTTTCACTTAATCGTTGTTAATCCAGGAGAGCAAAATCGTCGAATGATTCCAAATATCTTCTTCAGTTTTCCCAAACGTGACTCGAATACGTTCCAGCTATTTAATTAGAGGGAAGATTTGTTGTGGAGAAACAAAAGATAGTGTGTCAATCGGTAAGCCAGTTAGAACAAAAGTAAATTACCCATTTTTCCGAACCAAAACAGATCATTAGGCATCGCGATTTATTACCGTGCGTCATCTTTGTACTTTCAGAATTAGGCTATTTTTCTCATGAAGGAATGACATGAATTATTAAAGAGATGTTTTTTTGTTTTCTCATTAGTATGTCAGATTCCTCGACCCGAAAAACAAGTTTGATGTTTTTAATGATGGATATTGTTAAAGTACTTTTGCAGTGTTAATATAAATTTCTGAATTTAAAAATGAATAAATAATGAAATATTTAAAACAGCGAATAAATATTAAAAATATAAATCAAAGACATATTTTATACGAATGTGTTACTTTGTTTCGAATAACTACTGATGGCCATTGTTAAAAAAAATTTAATCAGTCTGAGTAACTGAGTTTTCTTGATTTAAACAGAAAAAAAAAGAAAAATTATAAGAAACATTTTGCATATGAATTTAGGTGAAGAAGTGAATTTAAAGAATCGGAAGATAAATTATTAACTCAAATTATAAACATAAATTTCAGAAAAAAATCATTGTATGAAAAGATTGTTTTTACATAAGTAACAAACATAAACGCCTTCGCAAAGGGAAAAGGAGCTTAAATGATGCCAAGTCTAAATAATCTTCTCCTATTTTTCAAATTAAAAGCAAATAATTATGTTTGCGCAAATAATAACAAATAGTATTATTTACATTGTTAAATCAAGATCTATGTACATCTCGCATAAAACTGAGAGTACATTTAAATATAACATCTTTACACTAAAAGCAATTATAATTTCAAAATTAGACTTTAATAAAATTTTAAATAGTTTTAATCTTACAATTAAATTTCCTATCATTTTTATACAAATGTTATGCAGTACTTAAATGTATGAGTGTTTATTAGAATAAAAATTAAGTTCATCGTACAGGAAATCAATTCATTCCATAAAATAGAAAAGATAAACTCTATGCATAGAGTAGATTTCAAAAGTAATATGACATTTTGGCTATTAAAAAACGAGACTGACCCTGAAAAACATTTTATTTTCATTTCATACATATTTAATTATTATAACCTACAATATATATCCCTCCTCTATCCCTAGAAAACTCCAAGTATATTTCCCATCGTTTGAAACATCACTGCGAAAAACGGGTATTCAAAATCGATTACGAAGTACTCGTTTTTTTGCATTTACTATGTATAACAAAACTGTAGCTTCTAGAAACAAAAATGCAATTGTTATGTGAACACAAACTGTACTTTGAACTCATACCTCACATTTAAATCAATTCGAGTGTGGTTTAGTAATCTTTAATTAACGAAAATATATTCAATTCAGGAGTTAAATTCTTTTCAAAACAAATGCGTAAGAAATTTGAGATAGTAGTTCCAGGAGCAATTCAGTTGATTAAAAATAGCTTATGTTTTAATGTAACGTACAATGAGATATCATTTAATATGTAGGAAGTTCTAATATGCAAAGGTAAACAATTATACAGATTTTTTACTTCTTTCAAATCAACAACATCTCATAAAGTAACACAATATGTGTGAAAATGCTTTACAAGCAGTGCTGTTTCAAATAAATATGCTATTTATGCATCGTTATTATGTAGACAATTCTTTATTTTTTTTGTACATTTAATACTTAAAAATTTAAAATATTTAATAATACAGTATTTAAAAAAACTCCCACTACAGGATGCACATTTTTTGTAGGGATAGTGTTTGCTTTCATATCTCATACTCTAATACCTATTTTTATATATACAACAGTGGAGATCCAATTAGCCGTATAATCCTGGAATAATGAAGCGCAAAATGCATCTTTGGAGTGAGATGCCTGTCAGGGAACAGCAATAAAAAGAGTTTATGATAGTCAGGAATTTTTTTGCCAATGCATAAATTTCTGGTAAAAAAATGACTGGAGCCATCAACGCATCAATGATCGTTAGCATTAAGAGATAAAATCGTTATCGAATGGTATCTTCTCTTATTAAAAGTGGCAAGTTTTTCAATATCCACATTTGGGATGCACTTTGACCATTAGATATATCAAAATTTGACAGTTTCTCTCGTTTTATTGGAACAAGTTTGCAACGGGGATCGTATTTACAAAGTTAAAATTTGATACTCGATCATTTGAAGCAGACAATATTAAGAACTTATCTTTAAAATATTTTGAGGTAAGATTAAATAAGTATCAGTTACATACCAATCTTCTAACAAGTCATGCATAACATCAACAACCAAATAATTAGTTACGTGACAATAGCCTAATTCATTAAAAGGGCAGTTGCTTTTAACATCACTCATTGCAGTTCATATATTTCTATCAATGACCTCCCTAACATATGCATCATTCCGAGCTTTATGGTGCTTTTATAAAATAATACAATGTTATCACTTTTATCATCTTCTGCATTATATTTTTGAACAAGGCAAAAACTACAATAAAAATTGACAGAAAAAAACTCTACTAATCCAAACAACTTATTTAACCCTAATTTATGACCTGATATTTGTCAAAGCAATTTTATATGCCTTTCCTTGAAATGGAATACTTTGGTCTAAAAGCTGTTTCAAATCTTGAATAAGTGGTTGAAAAATCACCTTATACCCATATTTTCAACATCTAGGGAATAATGAACATTTGCAGGAAAATAGAACCTAATGAGGGCTGCAGGGCCACAAGTAGATCTTTAATTGTGAAATAGACAAATCCTAACTTACGTATACCAGTATGGACCCCAGGCGGATGTACTAAATATCATCTATATATAACTCAATGGTTATTGTATCCATGGTTGTAAAAGATGGATTAGAAAAGTAATAAAATCCATCTTGGATGCTACACAAAGAAGAGTCTCTAGCGCTGAAAAAAATGTTTATTTATATTACCTAAATTCTTTTGTTTGAAGCAAAATTGAGTTAATTTCAAGCACATTGCATAAACAGATCTTATGAACTACCGTTGAAGATTGCAAAAAGTTCCGAATATTCCAATGTCTACTGAATACACTAGATAGTACTAACTTCAGTAATTTTAGTACATAACTAGTACAGAATTTGCTATGTCTTAATTACGAGACTGAGAATTGAACTTTTACTCATAGATATCAGGTTATATTCTTAACATTTACAAAAAATCCATGCTAGTTGGTTCAAAACTAGCAAAACGAAACATATTTAAATATAGCGAAGCAGTTAACGATATTAATAACTAAAATAGTGCATTTTTAATGACAAAAGACTAATTCCAAATAATTTTGATTTGTAAAATTTTAACTACAAAAGTTAAAAAGAAAAATATTTTAAATGTAATAAAACACAGGAAAACTGACCATCAGTCAAAGACAAATATCAGTGAATTTGGTGTAGCTTGTAGCTGCCACCCAGTGTCTTTCATTCCTCCCCTCAGAAACATGAAAACACTTCATTATGGAAACATAATAACTTCATAAAAAATTACTTACAAAACCTTCACCTTCTGCTCCTTTTATAGCTGGAAATGTATTCACAATGTCTTTTGCTGAGTCAAGCTTATTTTTGGAGGGCGGCCTACAGTCATAATTTTCTGTACATATTTTTATCAATAGTCGATTAACACGATATTTTTGCAAAATATTGATGTTGGTTGAATCACCTTCTTCTAACTTAGCAAAAATAGTGGGAAGCTTTAATATCTTCATAAATATATATTTCCCGCAAATATAGCTGTAATAAAAACAAGACCAAAATCTCTATCTACTCGAAAAAAATGAGCAGTCTATTATTATTCTAAGAATTATTTATTTTATTTATTATTATTATTAATTATTTTGTTTTTTTTTTTTAAAAAAACAATTTGGTGCTTCATCCTGTATGTCATTAGATTTCAAAGTACTATGCTGACGTTAAATGTTTATTATTAAATAGAAGAACAATATGTTAGTGAATTAAAATTTACTTAGGCAGAGCTTGTATCTTTATGATTATAAAAAATATAAATTTAATAAGTTTTTTTTAGAGATGTCACAAGTGTTTTCAATTAAAGCAAAGCAGTATGGTCATATGAAAGCATAGTTTTCTGCATTACGTATTATACAAAAAGATAAATCTTATTTGAACAATGTGGATCAGTTCATAACTAAGACAAACTATCCATTATACATTAGATTGTAACTACATTTAATTTTTATACGTAATGTCTCATATTGTAGAGAAATTTTGGATTATGAAATAATAAAAAAGTATTGAAGTTGATTAGCGCGTTTAATTTTACAAATTCATTTTGCTCATTTTGTAATTTCTATTCAGAAAATTCTGATCTAAGAAAAGTATATTAAAATTTACAAGAAATTACTCTCTTAGAAAGATTAATTGCTCACAAAAATATTTTGTAAACCTCTATTTGATTTAGTTTATTGATTTAGTTTTTATTATTATTGATTTAGTTTTTATTATTATTGATTTAATTTTTATTATTTAGTTTTGTGATTTTAGCAGAAATATATGCCTCATGATATATACATAAATATTTTCAATTTTGTTATGATCTATGTTATGTTCTACTGTATCAGCCACTGCCATAATGTTTTTAGTGTTTACACATGTTGCTTAAAGTTGAGTTCATTATTGACCTGAATGAATCAAATAGTATGACATTAGGAGTCTAAGGAAATTGCATTAAACTTATAACACTATCTTTTTTGCACAATTATCACATTCACCATATCATTAAATTGATCATGAAAAAGATTATAATTAATAATTTAATATATTTAAACTTGTGTAATATTAAAAACAAAGCGCTTGCTAAATTTTTTTTTCACAAAATCCATATCGATCAAGTGTAAAAATCGTCACTGTAGAATTTTTAACGAACACTGAATCGTAGTACGCACTCATTTTATTATTCATGTGTTCTTCCGCTTGTGGTACATATGTGTGTGGTAAATACGAAATATACTTCGAAATATTTAAGCGAACCATATTTGTTTTTGAACTCCATTTTTTAAAATATGTAGCCAGAATTTTAAAGGAATTTTTGTAGTCCCCAATATCTATAATAATTTTTTGAGAATGATGATTTACCATTTTTTTCTTTTTTTTGGTGATGAAAACATGCAATGTTTTTTTCAATAAAGACTGTTCGAATCTGATATAAACATACTGACTTCAAAATTAGTAAGTCTGGGTATACATTTGCAAGTATTTCTTTTTTCTCCATTAATGCTGGAAGTCTTTCAGCTCCTTCAAGAAGCGTGCCGCTTTCTCTTTCACAGCTTCAAAGAACTGAAATCTTGTTCCTTTTAATGTAGATTTTACTTTATAAAACAGACAGAAGTCGCATGGAGTATGATCTGGTGAAAAGATCGAAGAATCTACTCTGGGATGCTATATTTGGTTGGAAACCTCTTGAAAGACAATGAAGAATGACTTGTCTTTCCACAATTCGAGTAAATTTTTCCTCGATCATTTACGGAGTTAAGCAAGAATATGAAGGTAATAAAGTTCATTAATATCTTAACCTTCAGGAACTTTGTGAATCCTATGAATATCAAAAAAAAAAAAAAAAAAAAAAAGAAAAAAAAAAAAAAAAAAGAAAACAGTCATCATTGCTTTAAATTTTAATTTAATCTTTCCAGCATTTTTTCTCTCGGTGAAGATGGGCTTTTTTAATGTAATTTTTTCAATGTGAAAATGGGCTCACTGATATATCGGCGCTTTGTTTCAAGATGATAAGTAAAAAATTCGTCCCATGTTTTTTTTTTTATCCTTTCCAATAAGTTTGGGTCACATTCAACAACATTAAAAGTGTTAGTACAAACATTTTTGAGAGCTTCTTGCTGCTTAAAGGTGGAAATTCCAACCTCTATTTTGGCATACGCTTTTTTCATGTTATAATTCTTATGTAAAATTTGCCGTACGAATTCTCTGTCAATTCCTGCAGTCTCATCAATCGCATGAATATTTATCCGACGGTTAGAGCGAACCAGATTATCGATTATTTCGATATTGTCATCCATATTTGACATGGAAGAACAACCCGGGCATAAATCGCCCTCAATGTCTTCTCGGCTATCTTGAAAACGCTTTAACCACTCAGAAACACGTGCACGTGGTAAATATTCATTGATTTACTCTTCTTTTAATCAATTATAAGTTTCAGTAATAGTTTTTTCAAGTTTCAAGAGAAATTTCACAACAATTTGTTACTTACTTATCATTTTTCAGGCAAAACAAAAAATAACAAATGCGAATGAAGGTACGACTAAACGAATTTTTTTTACGGAAGTGAGATGCAATGCATTCGAAAGAGAAGAATTCACACTAAACAACTGCCGGTCACTGGCATTAGGCACATACGTACTTCTTCTGTAGTAGCGCCAGGCTCGTTAATTAATCGCCTCACATCGAATACCAGTGTCTTAAAATCCACGTTTTGGGAAAATAATATTGTACATATTTTTCTTTATACGTGACTTGATTGTACTCAATTTTAAAATTCTACAACTTTCTATTTATCAATTTCTCCTAAAAAATAGTACATTTACATAATCAGCTAAGCCCTTCTATCATTTAACAGCAAAATAAAAAGAATGTAAATTTTTAAGAAATTTAGCAACTCAATTACCTTATCCACATCAATTTTAACCGACTAGCCAAACATTTAATACATATATAAATATTATTAAACATATTTATACATCGAATCAAATATTTTGGAAATGAAGAGATTTATTAATGTATTACATTAAACAAGGGTAGTTTTAAAACTAATCAGATCAATATTACAAATATACATATTCTTATAACCTTCTTCATCTTAACTATTTTCATAAATTAATATACAATCTATTTTCATAAATTAAAAACATTGAACATTTCAAAAATACTATGCTGTTGATGTATAGAAACCGTACACACACACGCACACACATTTTCATTAGTTGTGGTATGAAATCTAACGGAAAATATTCAAGATTTAAATTATTTACGTTTTCTAATTAATCTCCTCTATGGTCTTTATTCTTTTGGTAAGCACAGGATTTACAATGCCGAGTATCTTTCTTTTCTCTCATTGAGTTTTCTGTCTAAGGTAAACAAGGTTGACGACGTACCACCAATAAGCCACATCTGTACTACACTTTATACGAAATTACTTACTGTCATTCTGTCACATCCGTTTCATTCTTTCTGAAATGTTACAGTTGTTTTTTATGTCGCCGAGGCACGTTTTCTTCCTTAAATTAACGAATGTTTGGAGTAGCTTGGTTTCCTTGAGCCAGTAAAGTGAATCCGCCAACTAATCAAAATAATTCAACAATAGTAATAAATAAGTTAAGTTGAATATTTCTATGATTTTTTTTCAATAATTAACAAAGCGTGTTAAAATTTAAAAGCATTACCCTTACATGACTTTTTAAGGTCGAGTACTTGATACATCTCTTGTTCTTAATCGGGATGATAAATAATATACATTCCTCATTTGTTAGCACAGTTCTTGTCTTCTTTTGACACCAATACCCGGATCTAATCGTTGATCGAAAGCTTTTCTCCGATGCACATCAAAAAGGATGCATCTTTTTTGGAACGTTTCCCACACCTTTTTGGTATGCCTTAATTCTATTTATTCGTTCTTCTCGAAAAATCGCTGTTCTTTTTGATAACAGAAGACGCATTGTTTTCCTTCAAAATCTTTTTCTTTGGAGAAACTTCATTTAGGAAAGAAATCCGGCAACTCTGAGTCTTAAAAAAACGAGGTAATATGCATCGAGAATCCCAAATGAGAATCTCGGATTTGAATGTTTTTGTCAAGTATCTCGAAAGGAAATTTGTTCCCTTGCTTGAAAACTAAATGAAACTGAACTTGGATAAAACATTTAGTGAACAGCAATTTTATTTTCAGTCTTTACTGTTATAACATTGTAAAATGACGAGGCCTATCGTGAAAGTCCTTTTGTTACTTCTACGTATAACGTTAATAAACAATCAATCCAACAGGGCAAATTTAAATAAAGAATGTATATGGATATTTGAATCATGTATGCTGTAATTAGAATTTATATTTTATTCATAATAACTAATTTTGAAGTTTTCATATGAATAATATATTTTAACTAATAATTAATATAAAAATATTTTACTTAAATGAAATATTTATCAACGTTCGTGTTATAAGTGTGTATAAATATAATTTTACAAAACAGTAACACTTCATTTACCGTTTATCATACATCCCTAAACGACAAAGTGCTAAATGAAACAACTTTCCATAAGGTCATTTTAATACATAGTTCAATAGAGAAACACAACCAAAAATACGCACGTTTTTACTTTACTTTCATTTTAATGTTAATTTGCAACACGTTTCACAACACATAAACACAACAGATAAACACTTGGAAACAAATATTAGGTTTGACATGTTATATACAAACAGGCCAATAAAATTGCCACACAGGGAGCAAATACAAATAACCAAATGATATTTATTGGAGAAATATATTATATTAAATATAAAAAGTGATTACAGTTTCAAGAAATGTGGAAGCAAGAAAGAAAAATGTGTTTCAAGAAATGTCATGAGAAATCAGTACTCTGAATAATTAACTGTGGCAACAATAACAACTCTTATACCCCTAGGCATTGGCTCAAACAGAGATTGGATGACATGTACAGATAAAGCTGCATATTCAGTTTCAATACGATGCCACAGTTCCTCGACTTTAGAGATTGACGTATGGTGACGACCGAGTCACTCGGCTACCATTGACTAAACGTTTTCAGTTGTGAGAGGTATGAAAAATGTGTTGACAGAGCAGCAGCCGAACATTTTCTTTATCAGATTGGTTCGTACATTATTCTGCTGAAACGTAGAGTTTCATAGGGCTCGGAGAAAGGGTAGAACCACGGGCCTTAACTCACCAGAAATGTAACGGCCATTGTTCAAAATACCGTCAATGAAAACAAAAGGTGGCCGAGACGTATTTCTAATCGCACCCCGTACTGTCACTTCAGGGCCAGTATGATGATGTCGAATGCACGCTGGCAATATGAGTTCTCCACGATACTGCCAAACGCGGATGCGACTATTCTGGTACTGCAAATAACACCTGGAACACCTGTAAGAACCTGGGTTTGTCTGAATAGACAACTTCACGTCCAGGTTCACCATTGAAGGTCACCCTGTCTATGATGTAGCGTCAACGGTAAGCGAAGCACTTATTGCCAATCTGACAGTCCAAGCTGCAGCAAACATCATCGAACTGTTCGTGCAGACAATTGTCTTGCAAACGATCCCTTTCTTGACGCAGCCAACGCCTAATCAGCGTTAATGCGTTGAAAAGCTAATCATCTGCATATCACAAAATCTTCCCGCCGTGTAAATTGCACATGTGTAGAGTATCACCTTCTTGATGTAGAAATTTTTATGGCGTAATAAAACTTTGAAGGATATCCGTCATTACTCAGTTCATGTGCCATATCTCAATCAAATATATTAATCAAAAACCATTGAACTCCAATTGAAAACAAGCAAGATCAAAACTTTTTTTTATTTAATATCACTGTAGAGTATCTAATGTGGCTCTTCATAGGATCTTTATCTAATTTTCAATCATAATTTATGATTTAAATCAGAAATTTATCTTACCAGTCCACTCTTACTTAACTTCTCAAATCTCTTCTACTGTAACTTAAGAAAAACTTTAATAACTTATATCTTATAACTTAACTATTATTTTATCTAAACATTACTTTGTAAAACTGCAAGAATAATTTTTTTCTCTTTAAGTCAGTATTACGATTTATAATTTTGTAATCCTATGGTTGAATTTTGTATAAAATACACAGGTTGTTTAGTGGTAATATGCAAAAATATTTTGAACACATTCGCTGTCGTTCTCATGCTATTCCGTGATGAGGGGTTTTGTTGAAGAGCCAATCATATAACAACATGTAGTGTCAGGCGATTCTTTACTGGTGTGGAAAGATTTTTTATATTTATTTTAAAATACTAAATGTTATTATTAATTAATGTTAAAACTATAGGGTTTTGATTTTATTGATTTCCATTTGATCATTGTCTTCCTGTTTCTGATCTACCCGAATACTTTCTTGTACTAGTTTTGTTTATTGTTTTAAAAGTGCTTACAAATTATCGCTGAAAAGAGTAAGTACTAGTTTTATCTTGTAAACTTATTGTCGTTAGATCGTTAAAAATATAAATTTTGTTTTTTAATAAAACAATTTTTCGTCAATCTGTTTTAATATTATTATTTTAAGTAAATTATTTGTCAATTGTTTCCGTTAACCTGAATCTTTTATAATCATGTTTTTCTTGGGGTTTGGAATTGTTTGGATTTGCTTACATTTCAATCTTATTTGTTATCGAAAATAATTAGGAATCTAGGAACAATCCACTTTCATTTCAGGATCTTAACTGTTAGCACGTGACCGGAAATTAAAGATTTAAGAGTACACATATTTTGATAATATTTAGTTAATATTTTGAAACATAGGAGTAATAAGGAATCCAAATTTTGTGAAAAGTCCTGTTTTCTTTTTCAATTGCTTAGTGATACAGTAAAGTTACTTCAAGTTGCTTTGCAATTTTTTTTTTTTTTTAAAAAAAAGGCAAATTCTGAAATTGATTTCATGATACTCACTCTCTTCATTCTTAATAGTTTAACAATTTGATTTCCCTAATATGACTCCCAAAATGTATGTTACGAAAAAGTTTGAGCTTCAGAATAGGCAATAAGCTTTTACTTCTAGACAGCTTAAAAAGAGCAATAATAAATATTTCAGGTTTACCTTGACGGTTGTCATATGTATTTTAACCTGATTCTTAACCCGTTCACTTCCAGAGTATCAAATGCGATACCCTCGCGTTTCCTCTCCTGTGCCCAGCGTATCAATAGAGAAACGTTTGAGGAGAATGATTTATTTGATTTCTTAATGTTACTATATGGCGCTACAATACCGTGAAATCCATATAGATAGCTTATTTGGAGTGTTGACAATGGTGATATAGGCTTCTATTTCACTTCTGGTTATCAGGAGGGGGGGGGGTAATTGTTAAAAGCACGTGTTGTGGCACGGCTCTTTAAAGATAATGACATGATTTAAAGGATGCACTTCCTTTCGGTTTGTTTTTTCTTTCTTGCTTGGTTACTAGAAGTTCGAATGAGAATTTATAAATGTTTATAGGGGTTAGGCTTTTGGAGCAGATGCTCCCAGCTGTTCGTTTCATTCGGTCGGTTTTTGTTTCAAGCAACATTCATCATGATGAAAATAAAGTATTTGCAGCGGTTCGCCAACAGGCAGATTATTCACTGATTGTGGAGACCGCCAAACAGATTCTGCGGGCGCTGCGAGGCGCTCCTCGCCAAAGGCAGCAACCCTGGTGCGCACTCTCCTTCCCTTCCGAAAAATGACTCATTCTCGCTTTCGACTTGCGCTCTAGCTTGATGCTCGCCCAAACCTCGTTGTACGTAGTTCAATGGTGTGTAAATAAATAAATATTAGAATGTCCAGCATGTGCCTCTGTCCAAACCAACACCCGCAGCATATTTATCTGATACTGAGATGTGTGAATTAAAGAAGGAATCTGACAGTGATGTTAGCGAAAATAATCCAACTCTGTACATAGATATTAAGGAGGGAAAAAAAGGTTAAAAAAGATGTGCCCTTTGCTCAAAATCTTGCGTGAAGCGTCAAAAGTTGACAAAATATGTGTGTAAGATATGACACGTTGAACTATGCTTTGAAGATTTTTTTTTTATAAAAATGATATACAGCGAAATAAGATTCATTTTTAAATATCTTAATATTTTATGTACTGATACATTATTACACTATAAAATTTATGTAACAAATGTAAGTATATTTTGTATTTTCGTAAAAGATATGATTTTTATGTAATAATTTTATGTATAAAATATACAATTTTGGATTAAATCCTTTTTTCTTTCGTATATATTAAATTTAATGCATTTTAAATAAAATATTTAAAAACCAAAATATTCTAACGAATAGCTGATTTTGAGGAATTTTTTCGCGAATTAGGCTTAATATCTAAAATCGTCTGGGCACAGCGTAACACTCCGCGGTAAAAAGCCGCGGGCCCAGGGAAGCACTCCTTTTTTCTCCCTCCGGTAGTGAAATGGTTAAAAGTAAATGATACGAAGCAAAGCTGTCAAAATTTACTATTAATTTTAATAAGGAAGGCAATTCACACAGATAGGTTGTATTAATTCTATTCTTAATGTTATTAATTCTATTCTTAATGTTATTAATTCTATTCTTAATGTTATTAATTCTATTCTTAATGTTATTAATTCTATTCTTAATGTTATTAATTCTATTCTTAATGTTATTAATTCTATTCTTAGAATTGCCCTAGATTATTATTCGAATTGCGTAAATTTAGCAACGTCAATAAAAATTGACCATTGTTTTCCCAAAAGGTTTTTTGATAGACCCAGAAAAAGTTCTTAAAAATTATGCATCTGTTCTGGAAGTAACGTGCGGTTATATAAGCAGTTTTGGAAAATTGAAACCGGTTTGAAGGAATGACTTGTTAAGTAACATTTAAGATAATTATGTTGAAATGTGATATTTTAAAATTTTTTGAAATAATCAATCTGATCATCCAACAATCACAATCTGTATAAACAACACATTTAAGAAACTTTTACGAACATTTAAGCCACAAAATAATAAAAAAAACCCAACCGAATGAAAATGGTACTTTACCTCATAAGTTGTACTATTTTGTAATGTAGTTGGATACATTAGATAATCATAAGAAATACGTGATCAGTATCTCAAAAATGAGAGTATGAGAAATGAGTATGAGAAAAACAGTATCTCAAAGGAAGAGAAGACTAAAATTATGCAATTTTATTGTTGATACAGTTGTAAAACCAGTGTTGAAGCATTTCAAGATTAGATATAAAATAATGTCCTAAATAAAAAATTGAACTCGAAAATAGAAAAATGTAAATTATTACTAAGGACTTAAATTCAAAATAAAAGTTTTAAAATGTTTTGAATTCTCATACGCTCTCAAAATCAATACGATAATCATAAAGATAAAGTTATGTAAATAACTGATTGTTCTTTTGAAGAGTAATATAAGGAATCAGAACGCAGCAATTAATAAAGTATCTAGGAAATAGAATTCTTTTGTTTAAAAAAAAACTTCAAAGGAAGAAGAACGAAAAAAAAATCTTATATTAACCTCACCTGAAAGTTGAAAATAGATGTACTGCCATTAGAAACTAATCAACTGTAAGAAAACATTACATTGATGTGAATTATTTCAAAGATAAACCTTTTGAAAGATGACTCACTGAGTGAAAGAAACATTGTCTGTAAACAAAATCATATTTTTAAACGTCATAATCATTCCAAAAGAACGAAGTAACGAAAAAATATTGGTTTTTCTATTCCGATTTCAAGTCTGGTAATCTTTTGAAGAAATCCTTACTTCAATTCATTTTTGAAAAGTTGCTTGTTTCCACTTCGATTATTTCTATAAATTCTCACTTGAAGTGGAAATGTGCTAAATTTTTATGCTATAGCTCTCCATTTATACTAAGAATTGCTTTCTTTAAAAAACACTTACACCAGCAGGATTTTTAAAATTCAGCTCTAGTTTCAAAAAAGAATTTTGTTTAAGAAATATATTTTTCATATCCAATTTTTTTATATTTTAATTTTAAAAATATTATTTACGGATTATTTTCGATCAACGGCATTCATTTTAAGTTTTTCTCTTCTCTAAACTGTCACACTGGTTATTATGAAAAAAATGTAAGCTTAGAAAAATTTCATTTTGCTTTATCTGTAATTTTACTTATAAGCGAATTTTTTAATGTTATTAAATTTTAAAAAGTTTTCCTGACTGTAATAATATTAATTTTTCACGACAGTTAAAATATTTTTATTCTGCAAATTACTGGCTCACATTAATATACTTCTAGGTTTTAGTTTCTTTTTATATATAATGTGAATTAATTACCGTATATATTTCCAAACATAAGCTAATCCGTTTAAAAATCGAAATTACATTTAATTTTTAAAAATTCTATCTAAAATTCAAATCCAGTATATAAGCTGAAATGAAAAAAAAAAAATCAAAAATAATTAGTTATTATTGTTCTAACATGTTGACTGGATGGCAACAATGTTGTCAAGCAATCATAATAGGGGGTATGATTTCCGATCCATTAATTCTGAAGTAAAACTCCAAGCATCAATGAAGTTAGATATAACTCTGTATACATGTGCTATATATATGTGCTAGTGTCTTTGTCTATGCACCGAAACATTTTCGTCCAAAAGGCAACAGAATACAGAAAATCTTATCTTTCACGAAACAAATGCGTTTGCTACAAATGTTATCAACAGTAGAGCAGCTCAGCATTTCTTGCTTTGATGAGAAATGTGGAGGAAACAAACCAGTATTATTAAAACCTCTGCAAACCCTCAATCAAAGAGTAATATTAAAAATTTTAACATTGATTTATGAACACTAACTCAAAAAACCCTTAATATTGCCATACTTTTAAGATAAAATACTTCACATTCATTCGCAGTTACTTTATATAATTTCATTTATAATTACTTTCCTCTTAAACTTAAGATACATAAACTAAAGAGGTAAACTCATGCTATATTTGGCGATTTATTGCTTACGCACAGCTAAGAGAAAGTATCTAATATTTTTAATATTAGATACTTTCTAAGTAGAAAGTATCTAATATTGATATTTTTCACTGTTTTAATTGATTATTCAAACCTTTTAAATGTATAAAATAAAATTGACATTAATAAATTTGAAATAAGGTTATCGAAACACTTCTGTGAGTTGTTTTAATTATGAACGTGAACTATTTTATACCATTTCACATCTGATAACTTGTTTAATACAAAAAACGAAAACGAAAGAGGAAAAATATTAACAAAGATCCCTTTATATTCAGCGCAATATTTTCTTTACAAAATTTTAGAATGAAACATCTCTGATTATTATCTTAATTTATTTTATGCATAGGATCAAAGAGTAAATGAAGTAATTTTACTGGTATTGGTAGAAATAGTATAATGCCAAAGTATTAGTAGAAACTCATAATAGTTACACGAAACATTAATACTGATACATATTAATTGAGTAAATATATTGGTTCAATAAAAAAGTCCCTGTTAGCATATATTTATCGATATTTTGTGATAAAATATTCGAACTTATAATGAATATAAATTTAATTTAGGTACCTTGTATATCGTTTCTAAATATTTTTTTATAGTTTTTTCGAGAAATTTTTTACCTTTGAGACATATTTTATTCAATTATTAATTTGATGTATTTTATTCAGTTAAATGCTTATAAAAATATTTCGGAATGCATTTTTAAAATACAAGGAGAATATGTTACCACATTTTAAAATAAAAAAAAATATTTTCTTTTAGGAAAAAAAATATTTTTGGTAAATGAAAGAAATAAATTTTTGGTAGAACTCAAATCTTATAAAAAAAAACTAAAGTATATGTTTGTGAAATTAATGAAAAGTTTTATATTATAAATGATTCATTTTTAGAAGTACAGTCATGTGTAGTCAACAGTGTCTTAGAAGTACAGTCATGTACAGTCAACAATGTCTTAGAAGTACAGTCATTTTCAATTGTAGCAAGAAATTCTTATAAGATTTGTCACTCGACATATATTTTCTAAAAGGAATATTTCACGAAATTACATCACCTTTTTAAGGAACGATTAGAGTAACTTTATGTTTTATCTTTATTTTTATATTATATATTATGTTATATATATATATATATATTTGTGTATATTTATATATATATAGTTATATATATATATATATGTTCAAAGATATGAAACTTTATAAAAATTTTCTGATTGTGAAGGTAAAAAAACGAATTAAAAATTCTAGACATAATGAATGTATATTTCTTTTTGACCTCCAAAGTGTCATAAAGTGCGCGATATGAATTAACTACTTTAAAAAATAAGCCTTTTATAAGCAATCAAATGTGCAGTTTATGATTTTTCGTTAAAATTACTTTACGAATTTATTTAATGGTTTATTTTGGTGATAATACGTTTTTTGTGCATATGTTCTGACGAAAATTTCATTCTTCAAAAAACACATTTAATTTTTTTCATAGATTAGTTGAGTCAATATTAAAAAAGCAACTTAAAATTCTAAAGTTTTATATGCTATTCGATACGGCATGGTCAGCTTTTCCACGACAGTGGTGCTTTTTTCTTATGTTCCAAACGCTTTCCTGGAAACTTTTACCTGATGTCAATGAGAGGCATTTTGTATCTTCAACGCTTTAATTATCAAAATTATTTGTCACTATACATTATAGTAATCAGAAACAATACTCCTTTCATTTAATACGAATAATCCATTAAGGTTATGATTGTACTACACAACAGCAATACAAGCAACTAAAAGCAATGTGTGGTACTCAAAAAATATTTCTTTCGGCAGCATCGGCCACAAATTGCATTAAAAATTCATTAACTTATTGGATTAGCATTGCAAATCTTTCGCTAGGAGTTTATATTTACTGAGAAACATAATAACTGACTCAACCATTAAATGTTTTGTGACAATTCTAATTATGTTTCCTAGTATAATTTATTATAGCTTTCCATTTCGATACGGCATTGTCAGCAATGAAAAAATGCTGCTTCAACTGCAGAATGTATTTTATTTAAATTTCTAATATTACTTAGAATAGCAATTCTATAGTAATTTGCAATTTGTTTAATAGTTTGTTAGTCAATTGTCTCTTTTGGACAACACGAGAATAATTTACTTTCTCCCTTCTCAAGTCCTTTTCCAGTTTTAAAAGTCTCATTCCAACTCCTTTCTGTAAATGTCCAATACATTCTGATTTGGATACAGTCTTCAACATAAAGGTTTTTTTTAACGCACCAAATGCTTTAGAGTCCCCATCATCATTATAGTTAGTGTATGGAAACATTTTATGATTTTCAGAACCTTCAAAAATAGAATAAGCCCCAATCGGGTCCACGTTCGATCAAGGCCATTTACAATGCTTACAATGAATCATGACACTTTGTAGTTTAGAAATACATTTTCTATAATAATGAGACTAAGTATCAAGGTTCAAAATATTTCTACTGGTGAAAACTATCACTTTCATAAAACCATTTAGAGATTAAATGTTCAATCTAAAACCCTGCTGAAGATAAAATGTTTCGTACTACACTTCTCTGTTGGACAACACAAGAATAAGAAGAATAAGAAAGCAATAAAAAAATAAACAGTCACATCAGGACGTTTCCATTTAAATGTTATAATTATTATTTTAATGTTAAATTAACTACATTGTGACTGAATCCGTACTCATATTTTCATGATATATTAAAGCAGTTCCAGGAGTTTGATTTCCATGAAGCGTTGAGGACGATATGATCAGCTTATCGCCATATTTTAAAGAAAAATAAATTTTATTTTAAATTCAAAAATTAAAAAACTGAAAATAAAGCAAAGTATGAAAAAAAAAATTAACTTGTATAAGTATGATACATCTAACGGACAATGCAAGTAAACAATAACACCGATTGTAGAAATGATGTTGTCAGTCATTTATAGTAGAATATTATTTTTAAAAAATTACTAGTAAACTGTGGCCTCGTAAATATAAAAAAAAAACTAAACTAAACGACGGTTTTAAAGTTTTATTTTAAGGAAATAATATCTAAAAGACTGGAGGAAACATCCTCTCCCTGTCTAAATGTCTTTATTTCCAGTTTCTTTTTCTACACTGATTATTATTAAAACTGCTAAATCTCAATTTTTTACCTTGCGTAAAATAAAAACAAAGACTGTTTTGAAATATTAATGAGTATGTGTTTATTTTACAATCAGTAAAAAATTTGAATTTTTCTCATGAATTTTCTTTTTAATTTTTCTCTCATCCTAAAAAGCTACCGATAAATTATAACATAAATTTTTCAAAATAAAATAATTTAATACTGTAATCGAAAACAAAAATAAACTAATATTCATCACGATCAAGAGAAAAAAAAATCTTATATTTACTTTAAAATACCTTACAGAAACTCCAAATATTCTTTTTCTAATGTGATTGATTTAATAGTGAATTTCTTTAAAGAAAATCCACAAATACATTAAAATCGCACACACTTTTGAACAGCGTTCCTATCATAATTTCAAAAAATGCTACTATACTCTTAGTGGCCGCAGTAGACTAGTGTTTGCAGGCTCTTTCATGGTCGTGGCTGACGGTTTTCCATAAGTCGGAGGTTCGAGTCTTGATGCCACTAAAGACAGGCCGTGTAGGTGGGGCTGATGCAAATTAAATCTGTCGAGGCAAATTAAATCCATGGCGTGGTGTGGAAATTAGGAGAGGGAGGTCCTGTCCTCGTCACTTCACCCAGATTCAAATTTATGAAATCCATCGGTAAAACCAACCAACCAACCGCTTTATACACTCAAGTACAACTTTGCAAAACATGTTTAAGTTTAAGCATTTAGAATGTTATCTTGATTTTCTTGATTGATCTTTATGCTTCAGAAATTTTTTTTATCTGTTTTAAAAAAGCTGGAAATGAATCACTTTTGAATAATTTCGAATTTCATTTCCATGCAAAAGCTCAAGAAATCAAAGGCATCTTCAGTTAAGAAAATTAAACGATATGAGAAAATACAGCTGCTGTTTTTAAAGAGGATGAGAGGATGAAAACAGGTTTAATGGCCAGAAAAATGTAATACATATAATCTCATTACAAACTGAACTAATATTTATTTATTTATTATTCTTAAAGAGGAGTTGGATTGTTACTAAGAAGGAGTTGTCTGATGAAGACAAAGATTGGAGGATAGGAACATTATGTACAGAATAGAAAGTGATTAAAATTTCAAGAAAATTGAATGATTTATTTCATAGTTACAAAGCAACGAGCTCAATAAGGTGTTGATCCACCTCCAGCCAGGATGCAAGCTGCCACACGACGTGGCATAGAGTGACCCTGATGGTCTCCTGTGGTATTTCTTGCCAAATTTGCTCCAGTTGCCGGGTGAGGTCATCAACATTCCCTGGTAGATGCAGTCGCCTTCCCATCATATCCCAGACATGTTCGATTGAAGAGAGATGTGGCTGGCCAAGGAAGTGTTTGACAAACTGTTAGACAGTTCATAGCAACACGTGCCGTTTGTGGTCTGGCATTATCCTGCTAAAAAATAAGGCCAGGGTACTGCAAATAGAACGATAGCAAAACAGGTCTCAGAATGTCATCGACGAACCACTGTGCTGTAAGTGTGCCCCAAATAACGACCAAAGAGGTCAGGCGATCAAGGGAAATAGCACCCCAGAGCATAACTCCTGGTTGGGGTCTAGGCTGCGTGCAATAGTGAAAGTAGGTCCTGCAAGCTGCAATGGGCGTCTCCAGACACGTGTTCGATGATCTTCAGGACACAGTTTCGTCGGTAAGTTCTATACGTCCCGGTCAGCATCATTCCAACCAAATCGAGCCAAGCACCACTGTAATCTGTCTCGACAGTGTGCAGGCGTGAGTGGCAGGTGGTGTAGTGGTCTGTACCAGCGTAATTTTGCTCTATCTGCCCTCTGTGAATGGTCATGGTGGCCACTCGTTTGCTGGTCACATGTCCGATGGTTGATAACGATGAATCAGGTGCTGTGACAGCTCATCTGACAATCACTCTGTCCTCCTGATCTGCTGTGGTCCTAGGTCGACCGCTACCATCATGTCGCTGAAATCTGGCATTGTCCACTCATTCTTGCCAGAATCTTCTAATCGCCACATCGCTTCGACCCATATGACGAGCGATTCTCAGATTTTCCCAACCTGCCTCTTGCAATCGAATGATACGACGTCTTACAAACTCTGGCAGTTGCTCGTAGTGAGCTTGAATCCTTCGTCGAGGCATTTTTTCAGTCGTTGAGAGGTATCCTAAATCGTAGTGCAACAGAAAATTTGACCATCAGATTGAGAATCAATTCTTATATACACCTGCTGAGTGCGCAGTTTCGATGCCCTGTAGCTCCTGCTATACATTCAGTTTCTTACATACACTCCAAATTTTAATCGTTTGCATGTTTAGTTCAAATGTCTTTGCATACGAAATTTCATTAAAATCGGGCAACTCCTTCTTGGAGCGTCGTTTTCTGTTATATATATATATATATATATATATATATATATATATATATAAGGAGATTGGCCTCCACTGGATATATATAGCCTTCACTGGAGCGTAAAAAGCCTCTTTCGCTTTCCTCCCATTTTTCGGGGGAGCAGAAAAAATATTTGCATCAGAAAACTTTCTCCGTACAGAGGCTAACATAATAAAGATATGCACTAATTCCATCGCTGTAACCTTTAGAAAATAAAATTTTAATTAAAATTAAATTAAGTTCTTAAAATTCTCTCTCTGTCTCTCTCTCTCTCTTATGTTACATGCAATGTTTTTTGTTCTTTTCCTTCTGGAATTTTAAAGTTTTCTTTTGCTGAATAGTTCTGAAGTAAATACTAACATCTACATTATTAACATAGTGTAATGAAAGTTAATTTTGACAATTGTATTAAACTTCTATATTTTGTAGGGAGCAACAAAAAAATTCAAAGATATGAGAGAAAAATGTTTTTATTATAATTCGTAATGAGATTAAAACGAAATATTTACACATTTACATCAAATTAATACATTCTTCTTTTCATTTTCTTTTTATCTTTATTGAATTTAATGCAAGATTTTATCAATTGAATTTTAAATCACTCTTGCTTATATTGTATGAATTAGGAAAATATATTTTTTGATGTACGTCTTAAATTCCCTGTCTTCATACAATTACAGAAATTTCGTTCTGTGAATTTACAATTAAAACAATTCAAGAAGGGGAATGATGGTTAATGTCGCTGTAATCATAAAATATTCAAGGAAATATCGAAACACAAGTAGTAAAACTTGTACAAATTCGCGACACAACAGAAACAAAAGCAGCCTTTACAATGATCAGCAACACGAATAGATACAAAACAGTACTTACTACAATAGCATGTATACGATATTATATGACATAAGTAAGCCACCCAGTAACGAGAACTATGGAATTCCAAGACTTTATTGAAGGCACGAGGTTTTCTTCATAAGGAGAACACTGGGATAACGTATTACAATGCTTGGTAACAGTCAAATGAACCCCGACTTAGGGGGACGACGATATTTAAATAGGGAAAGTCAGAAGAGGTAGAGAATAGGCAAATTCCCCAAATGCCATGATTTATAGGGTTTTCCAAGACTCCAACTGGTTCTGTGCTTCTAGACAGAAGCAGTACTATGTGTACAGGGACGGTTTAGCTTCTGAAATTAAATAGATGACGAAATATTTAAAAGACGACGTAGGCTTTACGTTAAAGATTACGAATACAAATATTTTTTTTATATTACATATATATATATATATATATATATATATATATATACGCAGACAATACTCCAAAGTATTGCCTTGTATTTAAAAGCAAGCTCAGGGAGATTATAATATTTATCATGAACTGGAATATCATGAACTTTCATTTTTTGCAAAAGCCACCGAGGTCGAAGGACATTGCTTCAGCCATCTTCGATTTAAAAAAAACCTCTTTATTTGACTCTTTCCAATCATGAAAGTAATATTACAGGATCTTAATATTTTTTCCTTATCCACAAATTTGCGACTCGGCTATCTTATCACATAAGATTATAATCAGTTTCCCGATTTGTTGATAATCTAAACTTTTTTTTTTTATTTAAGCTTCTGTACTGCGCATAAAAATCAACTAAAAAAAATAAGTTTTTTTTGCGAGTTTGAAATTGATCAATATGTGTAATTTGATAATTAAATATAAAAATTTATTTTTTTTAAAAAAAAGTGCTGTATTTTGAAGACTTGAATTTTATTTCTCCAATAAATGTACGAGGCATGTTTTTTAAGTACGTACCGTTTTGAAATTAAAAAAAGACGTGCAAAGATATCGCAATAATTTTATTTTTACATGAAAGCCTGTACCTTAATCTACTTTTCTACATAATTTCCGTGAATATTGAGGCACTTGTCATAACGTGGCACCAGTTTTTGAATACCCTCCTCATAAATTTCTGCCGCCTGACTTGTTAACCACTGTATCACAAATGTTTTGACTTCGTTATCGTCTTGAAGACGCTGACCGCCCAGGTGTTTCTTCAAGTGTAGGAACAAATGGTAGTCGCTGGGAGCCAGATCAGGGCTGTATGGAGGATGATCTAGAGTTTCCCATTTAAAAGATTTGATGAGATCTTTGGTCCGATTAGCCACATGTGGACGGGCATTGTCATGCAGCAAAACGATACCCTTACTCAACTTGCCACGTCTTTTGTTCTGGATTGCACGACGCAGATTGTTCAATGTCTCACAATAAGACGCTACATTGATTGTCTCATTACAAGGCAGAAACTCCACTAGCAATATTCCTTTTCTGTCTCAAAAAACTGTGCACATGATTTTCCGGGCAGAAATTGTTTGCTTAAACTTCACTCTAAAAATTCTTCACCTTCATTGCAGTACCGCTCAAGGAAAGTCAATGCACTGTTTAAACGTTGGGTTTTGTGCAAATCCGTCAACATTTTTGGAACCCAACGTGAACACAATTTCCGGTAATTCAAGTTCTCGGTCACAATGCGATACAAAACACTACGAGAACATTGAGGAAAGCAGTCAGACAATGATGAAATTGTAAAGCGTCTATTTTCTCTCACCATTTCGTCCACTTTATGCACCAAATCTTCATTAACGACCGAAGGACGCCCACTCCGTTCTTCATCATGCACATTTGTGCGGCCATCTTTAAATGCTCTCACTCATTTCCTTACCATTCCATCACTCATAATGTTTTGTCCGTAAACTTCACAGATCTCACGATGAATATCGATCGGTTTTACGCCTTTAGCACTAAGAAATCGTATAACAGCCCGTACTTCACAATCAGCGGGACTCACGATTGTCGGAGGCATCTTAAACACTCAGTAAACAACGTATACAATGAAGAATCAGACTGTAATGGCGTCAGTGCGTAGACAAGAGATGTAGGTAACCAGCGAGCATGCGCGGAACGCCGACCGGAGCGCTGCGGCGGCGGAATCGCAAAACGGTACTTACTTAAGAAACATGCCTCGTATGTTACTTTCATTTCAAGTTAAACGTACATTTTAAATATTATGAAAATAACACCAAAATAGTCTCAAATTAGACTTAATATTTGCTTTCAGGTGCTGAATCTATATTTTTCAAAATACTTTATTATTTTTGAATAAAAGGTGAAAATTTAAAAAATCGTAAATTTTTGTAATTTCTTAAAACTAAAATTTTTGAAATTTTTTTTATGCAATTACTTCAAATTTAGATTTACTTTCTAGGGAATATTAATTAAAAGATATGTACAAAGTACAGTGAACACGCAACCAATATAATTATTTGTTTTATTTTGCAGTACTAAATGATAAATAAAAAAGCAACTTCGCAGCAGTTTTGATATTTTGATATTTTTATAAAAACATACATTGCAATAAAGTTATGCAGTGTTATTATAAAATATAAAATACAAATCATACAAAACAATATTTAAACGCCTATTCAGACAATTATTCATAAATTATAGTATGGTATATCACTGTGATATTCAAATTATGATAAGCAATATCACGTTCAAAATGAAAAACCGGATATTTAACCATAAGAAATAGATTTATATTCCAATAATGTGAATAAAATCTTTAGAAACTTCCTGGCACATATATCTCCTTTCATTTTCATGTTTTCATTACCTCTTAGAACTTTCAATCTTTTTGCTTTCCGAACTGCATGCTACTGTTTTCTTACACATTTTTCAGCTTTCCTGACTGGCAGTATATCTAAGTTTTGGAAATGCACTTTCATCTTCTTATCAATGAGCAAATCTAATTTTTTTGCTACTGAAATCAAGGAACTTTGTCCATCATTATAAATACAGGTACCTAAAGAGACTGCAATTTCTACCACATTGAGGTCAAATCCTGCAGCTATTGGGTAAAACTTCCAAATTAACAAGTTGAGTGACTCATTAGGGTCGTCACTTGACCGATGTTCAAAATTACTAGGTCGGTCACCAATAGCCCTCGTGTTGCTTCTTATGCAACGTTAATAAAACCAACCAACAACCGACTCATCAGGTTTGTGTGTTCTCCCACCTAAACACTTTTTAGACGTGAAGTATGAGAAAGATCCTTAAAAACAGGCTTGATAATCTCCATCACAGCTTTGGGGATTGAATTCTTGTTATTGTATGCATGAATTATATTATCACAAACTGCATTATTGTAACTACGCAAAGAATTCAAGTTTTTAGGGCAGAACCAATGCATGGGTTCCTTATCAATGCAGCCCGAATGTGCCCAGATATATCAAATGGTTATCCTCATGCTTCTTTCATCAGTACTATTCTCACGGACGTCGTTACCATAGTAAACGGTCAGTTTATTTATTAGAACGTTAGTGAGTCTTCCTTTCTTCCAATAGTTTATCAATCAGAATTTTTTTTTAAAATTCTATATGATGTTTTCAGTTTTCGTAGCCTGCTGCTAATCCTCTTCTGCACATGGTCTACATTCGATTTTATCTAACTGCATATCTTACCCATACTGATATACATTTGACAGTATAAAAAAATTTTACTGTCTCCATCACTTATGCAGTGCAAACATTTGCCATTGTGCTTCTGTTGAGATCTGAGAAAAATACGTTTCATACCATCTACTTCCATTTTACTTGCAGAGCGAGAGTGATATTTTTTGCAAACATGTTATGCTTTGACAACCACTGTAGGTCGGATAATCCAAATTTCAATCTCTTATATGAAATACACTCTTTACAAAATGACGACATCACCTCAATGTCAATAGTCTTGCCAGTCTCGGCACCAATTAGAGTGCATACAATAATCAACCACATATGCCTTACGTCTTCCAAATACCATCACCGCTAACTATGAGTGCATTTGGATTTTCGATCAAAGATATTTCTTCGGAAACTGCGTTCTCCAAGGAGGAAAGAGTCAAGTCTTTAGTTGTACTCAAAGATTTAGAGTTTGTGTCATCATATGCTTTTTGTTATATGTGGGAAGGTAACTTCATTACATAACAAAAAATTTGAAGATCAAACAAACCTTCACCTGTGCTACACATAGCTGAAACAGATCTTCTCTTAATTTCTGGTGCATTCTTTTTTCACCAATCATGAACAACTTAATAATAATCTTAGCGAATGAACACAACCTAAACACTGAATTTGAAACAATAATTATAGTCCAGTTTTCAATCGCGTTTTATTACTTTTTCTCTTATTACCCATAGTAATTGCTCTAAAATTTAAAAAAGAAAATAGGTTGAAACAGTTGTAAATGATTAGATAAAACTCTACTCGAAAATTCTCACACGCACGTAAGAAAACCAAGAAGAATAAGATAATTGGAGAAGTTTAGTTGTTTAACTCCTACTCTGCAGAAAAACATTTATTAAAAACTGTGGCTAAATTAATTGCGAAAAGTCTTAAAACAAACTAAAGTGCGTAAAAGCAAAACAGGAATTAATGTTTGTGCGTCAGCCGCCATGTTTCATGACCATCAGATTTTTTTCACAAAAGTTACTTCACTTTGAATGGCTATATATTTGCAACAAATAAGAATATCACAAAACGGTTAGTGTCAAATTATTCAGATTAATCTACATTACATAAAAATATTTTTTTAAAAGATCGAGATCTATTTTTGAAAGTTTTTGAGGCTATTGATACAAAGCGAATTACCTTTAATGTCACGTTAGGCGTTTTCTGAACTCTGTAGACGCCAACATTTAGTTTCTCGATAACAGCCTATATTATCTCCTAGTTCCGTTGTATTTTTTGACTCGAGTCTCTGCATCAGTTCCAGATCAATCGTTTGCTGGCCAGTTTCCTTCGCTTTCTAGAAATTGCATGTACTCTTTCCAAACGTGTCTCTGAAACACTAATGAATTCATCTGACTAGAAAAACGCATCACACGGTCATCTTTTTTAGGATATCATAGAGCAATCGCCATGTTCGACCAAAAAAAAAATCGCCGTTGTAATAAATATGGTATCCTCATACTCTAGGGTATCACGAATATGCTGGCTGTCTGAGTATGTGGTAAATTCATCCAAGATCTTGCAAGGAATTCTTTATTTTTTTAATCTATGATCTTGGTTATGACATCTCCATTCATTTCCTATTCCGAGTGATAGTAGATGAACTTCCACAAAAAGCAAATCTTTAATTTCCGTATGTGTTTCGTGTTTGAACAGCAGCTTGAACTGCATCAACAAATTCAAATTACTTTATCTGGAATAATGAACATAAGCAGTTCTTTGCTCTTCTGTATGCTGGGAATTCGAGTAGAGCCTCTAACTAATATTACGTCAAGGATGCATTCTTCTACTTCTTAGCATTTTTAAAGCATGGTTAACGAGTACCGAAGTTGAACGCACTAACGCGCGGAAGATATCCGCACACAGTTCTTGAAATCTTACTCTGGTGATCCTTGATATAGAAATCGATGCTTTCAAACAGTGTTTCAATTTTACAGCTAGCTTCTGAGCTGTTGAAGGGTGTGCGCTTAGTTCTTTCTCAAGCAGTTCTATATCTTCCTAGAGCTCTTTGGTTAGATTTGGGTTTTTTACGATGTTTATATTTGAATTTCTGAACAAAATTGGCAAATATTCAGTTATCAAAAGTTCACTTTCCGCCTGAGTGTTTTCGACCTTTCATCTTTCAAATCATCAATGGTTAGGACAGATACTTGAAAAGTTCTATCACCTAAATAAGTGATGAGGATATTCTTCTCGCCTCTCAAAGTATTATTCAGCCTATATGCCAAAGCAGCGGATTCTGAAAACATCCAGACTTCCATCTTTCCAACATCTTTATTGGCTTGTCTCTGAGTATAAGTGAAGTAAACTCTATGTTTGACGACTTTGAATGGCCAGTTCTTGATTCCCATGAGTCTTTGGATCTTCTACTCATTCGATTCTTTCTGAACTATATGTTTCACGTTTTTATTCACACATATCATATTCTGGACTTGACATCTCAACTTTTCCGAGCATTTTTCTCTATTCAACTCTTCATTTCCGATATTATTTCTATTTTGCGATTTTCATTTCCATCATTTTTCTCTTGCCCAGTCTTCATCATGTTCATGAAAGCTCTATATTGTTCTTCCATAGATTTTTCGTGAATGCGAGTTATTGGTAATCAATCTGAAATTCCACTTATGACACCAGTGTTACAAAAGATCGTCCTATGGGTGTACGGTGGAAGCAGTTCAACAAAAGGGATAATGTAGAATGGTACTTTAATTTCATAAATATTCAGGAAATGATGAAACAGAAGTAGCAAAACTTCGAAAGGTTATCGACACAATAGGAACAAAAGCAGCACCTATACAGATCAGCAAGACAAATAGATACAAAATAGCACTTATTACAAGAGTAGCACTTTCGATAATGTTCAGCTCATCGGCTTTCTAGTTCATAACCGTAGACAAAATCCCAAAGTGTTACTTCATATAGACAGATTACTCAGGCAGATTTCGGCAGTTTTTGAAAAAAATACATTTTCCCTCTTCAAAATAATCCTTAGGTTCAAAATAATCCTTAATTAATTTAGAATAACAATGTAGATGTCTTATATTTATGTATCAGTGTCCTTAAATTTATAAATATTCTTTTGAGATTGCTTAAAAATTAAAAAACTGAACGTTATGTATTTAAACTTTGAAAACAAAAGCATCAAACAGCATCAAAAATATTAAATGTTATTGAAATTTAGAATTATAGTTAGAAATTTTATCTTTTTTTTGTTATATTGATTATCTGTGTTATTGGGGGTACACTTTAAACACTTAAAAATAATTTTAAAAGGGTTTTGTAACATACAATAAAGTGTATTTGCAATTTGATATCAGGATATGTTTTTTCGACATATTTGAATTTCGAAATGTTATTTGCATCTACCTTTGTGTCTACCTTTAATTAGACTTTAGAATCAATAAATACTATTTCAATTAATCCAAATATTAATTGAATAATAAATATTCTTTAAATGACATTAAATATTGTTAATATTATTTCAATAATAAATATTATTTCAACCAGAAATTTAGAAATTAATCTCGTAATACAGTCACGTGTATGCATAGGAAGAATTCTAAAGGTTTTTAAAAAGTTTTCTCCCTCTGTAAGATACAAAGAATATAAATAGTGAATGAAATGATTTAGGCTGAAGAGGAAGAGCTGTAAAATTTTAAACCCAAGAGAAGCAAAAAGAGCGATGATAAATATTTCACATTTACGATTCGAATTCTTGGAGTGTTCGAATTCCTGAATGCTTGGAAGCTATAAGAGACCTTTAAAAAATTACCTGCATTTACATTAATTTTTAAATGGGAATAAATGTTATACATAAAATTTCCCTGTTCTTAAGGATAGAAGATAAAAGGGAGAAATGATATAGTGCATATCGTTTACATTTACAAAAAAGTTGCACAATGCACAAAAGTTGCACTCAGTAAAAAATTGAATTTCACTCAAAGTTGATTTGAAAATTTCAAGATACGTATTATTTTAAACTAAATCACGTTATGATAGAATGAAAATAAATTTATTTATTCCTTTACAATGATTTGTGTAAAATATATGTAATAAATGTGAATGATATTTTCGTAATACACAAATTTATTAATATTTGTATTTAAATTATCTATTTCAGGTAATGAAAGCTGCACAAAATATAATAAGGAAAGCAAAAATTGAAAAACATGTTCTACAACTTATTCCCTCGTAATCGCTGAACTGTGTTGATACTTTTTGTTTCAATAATCTGAATTCTATATCTATTCGATTTCGAAGATTTCTATACTAGCAGCAATAGAAAGTTTAAACTAGAAAGAAAGTAAAGTGTCAATACATCTAATGCGTCTATCAAAATTTAATTTTCTTTAAGTGTAAGCCTATATCGAAATGTTTTTAATTCTCTTTTCAAAGAAATACATAGTTATAAATGCCATAGTGAATTGTATATTCAGGTTTTCGACACAGATGTATTACAGTGCCTTCCAATGGTGATTTTAAATTTAGCAAATTTTTACATGGAAGTCTAAATTTTCTAATAACCTTACCATGTTCAAAAAATCACTTGAATAGGTTAGTTTCAAATTCTGTCAGTGAGGGGCAGAACAATATGTATTTCAACATTTTTTAATATATTTTAATTGGCCTCACTTATTTATAAATTTATTTCGATAAAAAAGTGTAATAATGGTTTGAAAATCTTGCCAAACTGGAGATTTAAATTTTATTTGCTATATTAGATGTGAACATTATTACAACTACGTCCATTACTAAGGGATATTCCTAATCCATCAAACATCAGATTAGGCGAAAAAGACAAATGATACTCGCTAGTTGGCGTCCACACCATATTCCTAAAACGCCTTAGTTTTAAGTCTAAATAAAAAAGAATTCAAGATATCGAGATTTTATAAATGCTGTAGAAATATGAAATCCGTTGATGAAATTCTAGTGTTTGAATTAAATTTCTCTTTTCTGGCAGGGCATTCAAAAATTGTTGTTAGCGAAGAAATTGTTATTTATTTTTGGCCGTGGAATTATGCTCTAAATAATAATATTATGTAATCACATATTCCATACATTGTTTAGGTGGCCGCAGTAACCTAGGGATCAAACTTCTAGACGGCCACTGAAGACCCGTTGGGTAGCTGGGGTTGGTGCTCGTTAAATCTATCGGGGCTCAAAGTCCTCCCGTTGGCGTGGTATGGAAGTTACGAAAGGTGGTTGCCAGCTCAGGTGTTTTCGTTACTTGAATGAGGTTCAAAATTACGTGATCTGTCGCCAATGGCCCTCGTGTTGCTTCTAGTGAAACGTTAATAAAACCAAACTATACATTATTTAGTAGGATGTGAGTATATATGAAAACTTGACTTCATGGTGAACACTTTTATTTTCTTAGATGTTATTTATTCTTGGTAAGAAGGAGATTTTCGTATACTCATATTTTCAGAAATTCTTCGATAGTTACTTCTGTCCAGTGTCGTTTATTATTTGTTCTGTCAATTTTATACCAACAAGAACGGAAAATTATCATGCCTAATAGAGTTTATTACTCAAAATTCCATTTTAAAATTGTTTATTACAATTCCTCACAAACTCTTACACCGAGCAGGATATAGGCAAACAAGAATATAAACATTCTGTCGGCCAAAGCCTACGCACCATCTTACATGACCGCGTGAGAATATTTCAGATTCTCTTTTGGAGCGGGATTTCAACAAACCTTTCTCTTTCACTGGAAACATTTAGGGTCTTACGTTGATACATGAGCGTCGTGTTAGAAGAGATCGGCGCTAGAAAAGAAGGAAGGGGTCTGATTGGGTGTCGACATCGTCACCTGATTGTGGGTGGAAATAATGAGAAATATAAATCGTATTAACAATATACTTTTGAATCAGGAAAGTTTGAATTTGTAACTCTCAAACTTAATTGAAGTATGCATAAATAGGTAGGATTACTTTACAATGATATCAATATATAGTAAAAAAACTACGTGTTTCAAGATGAACGGGTTATAAAGAAATTCTGATGGAACGTGGATATCTAAGAAAAATAAGTTATACTTTATAAATGATAGTTATAAGTAGGAGTTAATGAGAGTATTCGAAAAATAGAGATAAATAGTAAATAAATAAAAGAAAATACATTTGCCCTTCGCTAAAGTTTGAACTGAAATTTAAAGAGATTTCAATAAAAATCATTAGGTTTCAAGATAATGTATCACAGATTTCGAATTTTGCAAAAAAATAAGTACCAGAAATACAATTTAAGAATCGTTTCAATGACTCTGATAAAAATATAACATTGTTAGGAAAAAATAAAGATTGAAAAATAAATTCTTGTTCGATAACTTTGAAGTAAAATGAAATCGAATATCTGATAAGCGATTCGCTTCAAATTTAGAAAATCGGAATTGACATCAGAAAGTAATAAACTGTAATAGAGAGACAGTATAGCAGCATCGATTATTTAAAAGATAAATGATTTTGAAGTATTATCCAAGGAAGAAAAATAACTTTATTTGTAAATAAAATAGTATTTTATGATGTAATGATAATCCCCGAAGCACCGAACGGTAAAAGTGAAATGATTTATTTATCCGTAAGATGTCTTTAATTTAGTAATAAGGGTTTTTAAAAACTATTTCTTCTATTGCGTATGGGAGTGATTATTTTCACTTCGATTCTTTCTAACAATACTTAAGTGATTCATGGATTGGTTCTATGTATTCGTTATACAATGGTTCACTTAGAAAGAATTATAAATTTAAAAGGTTTGATATCTAATTTTCGATTTCAATCTGAAAATATCATTTCAGTATACAAATCAGTTTTTGTATTTTGATAAATCTTTTAACGCTTAAAAAGAATTGACAAATTCAATAAGTAAGTTATTATTCATAAATTGTTTACAAGCATGCGAAACTTTATACAAATAATAAGCGTATGCATGTTCAGTAAAATGATACAGTGTATTTATTTCATTTTCAAAAACTATTTTGATAGTTTTTATTTCCACATAGTATAAGAGACCTATTGGTGACAAACCTCATAATAACGGTCAACTGACGGGAAAAAAGCACGTACCTCTAATTTTAATAATTTATTTACATTATTTATGTAAACTTATAATATTGTATATATTTTATTATTAGTCTTTTTTCTATTATAGGTTTCTTTGAGTGTCCCCTTTCTTTCAAACAATACCGTTCTTTATTAGCACAATATTTTTTTAATTACGTTTCACTTGGAAATATCTTTTATAGTTTGACGCACTTTTACTTAACCATTTTTAAAATATTGCCCATGAAAACTTGTTTCGAATTTTCACTATAGCGGAGTTAAAGAGAAGATGTAGGTTGATTAATTATAACTTTTGTTTCGATTTCTTAAAGTTTTTTCAATCTGTTATACCGTAAGATGATATCGAATTTGTCACAATTCTTCCGTTTTAGTAGTATCTGGAGTAATATTGTCGAGTACAAGAGTCTAAAATTTCACAATGATAGAGAAATCTTTATATACGAATATTTGTAGAACATTTAACACTATATTTTGCAAATTTTCCTTGTATATTTGTTAACTATTCCACGACCACATCTATAACTTGATCAAATTTTGCTTGACTTCTTAAAAAACGACGAGTATAACGCGAGAAAGCAAAATCTACTTTTTGATGGATTTATGGATTGGTCTAAATTGCGAAAACCGTTTCAAATAAAAATAAAAAGTATTTTTGTGGTTTGATGGCTCTTAAGACCAATGTTTTTTAGAATAATGCTATTATATTATATATTTGTGGAAAATTAATTTAATCAATAGCGTAATGCAATGGTGTATTTTAAAAGAAATTGATATTATAATAACACTTATTAAGAAAAAAATTGAAACACATAAAAAAAATAAGTTACACATATTTGAGTATTTTTAAGTCAATTAATATTGTTTATTTTAGTTGTTTCGTTGTTTTATTTTAAAGACGGACCAGCTACGCTTGCTTCCTTTTTACTTTTTATTTGACCACACATCTAAAAGCTATTTACAAACGCAGCAAATTTTAATCATTTAATAATTGTGAGCTTCAAATTATCAAGAGTTCCATTATTGCCCACGTCAACGTATTACAGAGAAATTTCTCGTCTGCCTTCTTTCACAGAAAGTTCTCATCTGCCGGTACATGGCTCAAGAGCCGCATATCTGCATTAGCGCGCATGACGTTGGCGCACATGCGCCAACAAATATTAAGTTGGACTTTATTTCACTTAAATTAAGGCCTAACAACTCCTTTCCACGGAGTACAGCGATTTTCCTAAGCAATAATTAAGACATTCTGGTATAATATAAAACCATGTCTTAATTATTGCTTCTATTAATTCGATTTTGTTCTTAGTTTGTTTCCGACTAGCAATTGTCTTTAATCGATTCCATTGATTTTCGATCAGATTTAAGTCCAGACTATTCCAGTGTCTATCGAAAAGTAGAATACGTTTGTCTTTAAACCGAATTTTGCACTGAACAGAAATATAACAAGAAGCTGAATTTTACCGAAAAATAAATGGCTTATCATCTTTGAAAGGGTCAGGGTGGAAAACTTCAATTTATTCTGAAGTATTACATTTGTGTATTTTTGTGCATTTAAATTCACAGATAATATCATTAAACGTATGTTTCATACATGCAAATCTTCTTCGTTTGTATTCCTTACGCATTTTATATCTCTACCAAATTGGCTGATTATCATTTAATAACTCCTTCCAAATTATATTTTCTTATTATTTTGCAGTCCAATCAACGTGGGGTTTAACCCAGTTAAAGTTTTTCAACCTTCGCTTGAAAGATGAAAATGGGAGTTTTTTGAGGAATTGTAGCGTTAAGATTAAGAGCCTTTATCTTGAGATCTTCACGTTGCATTCGGCCATTTAATTCTGTACGCTCTGAATGTTTTTTCCTTATAAATCTCTTAATTATTCCACATTGTTTGCTATTTTGTACCTTTTTATATTTTTATCAGTCCAGTTTGGAGTGACTGAGTTTCCATATTCCTCTTCAAAAATTAGCAAATGACACCTTTGGTAATTTTTGCTGCAATTCCTCTTTTAACTTTTTCATAATTTTAACCTTGTTCATATAACTGATATATTGCTTTCTAGAGAGAATAATCTTCCCTTTGCTCGATTTACTTCATTCAATTTGGTTTTATGATATTACGTGAAAGAAAATTCTCTTATAACTCCTCTTATTTTAAGAACAGAAACAAATAAACCAACTTGATATCAATCAGCTGGCACACTGACAATTCCTGACAGAAAACTGTGTAACATGCCTGGCTCATCCTCTAAACCAAATGACACTTACCGGCTCACTAAACAGTCGTGCGTCTGGATTCATTCAAATGAAAGCTACACAAACTGTGCATCTACACAAACTGTGCATCCTCTTTCTGTTATTAGCTAGAATTTCTCTAGAATGGAGATAATTAAAAAATTGCCTTGCCTTAGAAGCTTGATTAAATTGTTTTTTGACTGACGTATAATTTTATGGTATTAGTTTTAAAATAAGAGGAATTTGGAGAAATTAAGTGTTCAAAAATTCACTTTTATCAAAGGGCTTCTACAATTTTGGCCACTAGTATAAATGTTATTTTGATCATATACCTTATTTATAAATAATTCACTGTAATGTTATTTTAAAAATAATTTACAGTGCATATTGAAAGTATTGAATGAGAGCGATAAATTTGCATCTCATATGCATCATGCACGTCCGTCCCGAACAAAAGTGGTACAAAATTAACTTGAAGAATCTTGAAATAAAATTTCGTTCAATGAAATAGTTCATTCCATTTTGCCATTGATTACTTTGAACAAATTAGTATATAAATAAAGACATAATATTTTTATCTTATAATTCTAATAAATTACATAAAATATATTAATAAATAAATTATTTAAAACATATTAATTAAGACATATTAACTATAATTAACATATATTAATAAACATAAACTGCTGTTTGTAGAAAATGCAACACCATGAAGGAATCATCAGAATCAAATGAAATTCGCAGCAAATGTCAATTATAGGATATTATGCAAATTAATAAAGTTTCAGAGCCATCGCGCGTGCGCGGCGCGCGCAGCGCCCTCTGAATTGATGCTGAAAGCGTATAAATAAAGTGCTGTAGCGGGACGTTGAAAAAAGTCTATGATTATTTGTTAGTGGCAAACGTTTAGTGAGACCTGAGTATGCCTCCACGACGGAAGAATAAGAAATTCAAGCAACTTACGGAGTTTGAACGAGGGAGGATAATCGGCCTTCGAGAAGGAGGATTTTCATATCGCGCAATAGCAGCTCGTATGCAGCGGAACAGTTCCACAGTGATGCGAGTTTGGAAGCAGTGGACCGACGAGCACCGAACAACTCGAAAAACAGGCACTGGACGACAGAAGGTGACGTCAGAGCGCGATGATCGACACCTGCTCCGCATGGCGGTGAATGATCGCACAGCTTCCTCCAGGCAGCTGGCAGCACGTTGGTCTACTGCTACAGGTGTACAATTGTCGGCTTCGTCAATTCGTCGTCGTCTGCTGCGCCGTGGATTGCGTGCAAGGGTGCCTTTATACAGGATTCCCCTCACGGCGAATCATCGACGGCTGCGTCGGCAGTGGGCTCTTGAGCACAGAGACAGGCGAGCTGATTGGCACCAAGTTGTCTTTTCAGATGAATCACGCTTCAATTTGTGGACCCATGATGGCCGTGTTCGTGTTAGACGTTATGCCGGTCAACGCTGCCTTCCTGAGTGTATTATTGAACGACATAGTGGTCGAACACCCGGAGTTATGGTCTGGGGTGCGATTTCGTATCATGGACGATCCAATTTGATACGAATTGAGGGTAATCTCAATAGCAACAGGTACGTCCGTGAAGTGCTACAGCCCGAAGTCGTTCCTTTCCTTCAAGGCATCCCTGGAGCTATCTTTCAGCAGGATAATGCACGCCCACATGTTGCGCGGACTGTTCGAGACTTCTGTTCAGCACAACGCATGCAACTTCTTCCTTGGCCTGCTTATTCACCGGATATGTGGCCTATTGAGCACGTGTGGGATATGGTTGGTCGGTGTCTCGCTCGTGATCCGCGTCCTGCAGTTTCCAAAGACGAACTTTGGTTGCGCATACAAGCGATATGGAATTCTCTTCCTCAAGCAGATATTCAACATCTGTTTGACTCCATGCCACGTCGTATAGCAGCACTTATTGCAGCGCATGGTGGCTGCACCAAATACTGATTTTGGACGCTTAATTTGTTTCTTTTGTTTTGAAAATTTCATCATTTATTTGTATCAGTACAAGTCGTTTCTGCATTAAATTTCATTTGATTCTGATGATTCTTTCATGGTGTTGCATTTTCTACAAACAGCAGTATATATTAATAACATATATTAATATAGTGTTAATATTAGTATATAAACAATGAGTATATAAAATAATGACACATAAACAAATAAACAACTCAACTAATACGTGAGATCAAGATATTTGATCTGCATATGATAATTTCGTAGATACTGTACCAATTTAAATAGATTTTCGGAAGGCAAGTGATTTTTAACAAAATATCATAAAGAAAATGTATTTTCCTTTGTCTTTATAATATGTATATTTCTAGTTAGGTTATCCAGTGTAGAATCCAATAACATATTGCATTAAGGGCTTACCTTCCCTTTAAATAGAATGATTCATTTCCATGAATCACAATTCTTAGAGCAAATGAAATTTATATTACTATTATGTTGCAAAAACTGCCTTAAAGTCCATAAAATAAATCCTTTCGAATGATTTATTGTAATGATTATAAAGTTATTTTTAAGCTTTTGGAACACAGTTAAGGAGAAACAAATAATCCTTTACAATCACATATTTTTGGGTCACATGCTAATAACATAATCAAATAAATTTCTTTCTCGAATAAAGCTACAAACAAGAGCTCCTGAAATTAGTGTCGTCCATCCACTTAGTAAACAAATTCTGATAAAGTTTTGGAAGTTGATAGTTTTAAATTGTTAACAATCAGAGCTGACCCACTCGCGTGTGTTCAGAAAATAAATCATGTTAAGGGATGCAACGACTTGTATATTGAAAAAGGAGAGAAATCTCTTCTGCTGAGACATTTTCTCTCACTTCCATTTTGATTTTATACTCAGCTATTTATTCTAAGACGCATGAAATGCGGAGAAATCAATAGCTTTACAATTACCTAGCCTCAGAATCACCACGATCGAAATGTTATCTATATACAATGAAATTAGTTCTGACGAGTCTTGTAGTTGTGGCGCGAGCCATCTATTAGAAAAGATCTAAATTAAATGACCCAATAATTGACTGAATTATTACGGCCTAATCCAGATTAATAGTTTTACATTTGCTAAAAAATTGTATGAAGAAGCAGAAATTTATTATGTATCATTTTAAAATTCAGTAAACGCCAATGAAAAATAAATGACTTAATTACTCTTAGAACACCGTATATCGAACCCTTTCACTTTCTAATGATGAAATTAATACGTTGACGATTCAAAAAGTATCGTCTGTGAAGGGAAATTGGGTAACTCACTGTATAATTGTAAATTGATCGTAATTCCTTTTCAAAGAATTTGACGGCCTTCGCATCCGAAAAAATTTATCGTCATCGCTTTTCCGGTCATTCTTGCCTATTTTGATGCAGACCCACCAGAACCTAACCATGCTTTGATTATTGCTTGGTTTTCGGTTATATTTGATTGTTGCTTGAGGAATCCAGATCTCATCGACATTGACAATTCGACATAAAATTACTACTGCAACTCGATGTGGCAGCAATCAAATTTTGATTTAGCAGCCTTTCTAATCAAAAATAACAAATCGCTGTTTAGCAGATAACCTCCCACAATGGCAAAGAAACAGTTTACTTTCGCATTGGCACCTATCGCAAAAAATAGGTACTTTTTGTATCACCCTTACATGATTATTATTCAGCTTTTTGTATTTCTTTTATAATTTTGAAAGGCATTAAATTGCTACTAGGAATTCATTCCTTATAATATTTTCATTGGAATTATTCTTTGGAGAAAAAAATTGCCTGTTTTTGCGCAATAATTCTTGGTTTAGCAATGGATATTTTTCGCCACAAAATTACTATTTAAAATGTAATAAGTAAATATTTTTCTTGAAATCTAGAAATAAGGGACGCAGTTAGGTTTTGGAGTACAATTTTCTTTTTTGTCTAAATTTATCACTTTTTCAGTGTAAAATGGGATTATCTATCGAATATGAATGATTCATAACTGTTTGCTTCTAAACTGAATTTTGTATTTTATATACACTGCCCAACCTAGTAAATTCAACTTCATGAAAAAGCGAGAATAATGCGAGGAGAATTACTGCACTGATAAGGATTTCAAATGTAATTAAATGATTTTATTTACGAGTAGATAATTTTAATATAGCGATAAAAATGCAGAGGGATCAACAGGAACTTTTCGCAGCGATGCAAGTAGCAGCCCCACGAGGTACAGATTCAATAAACATACTGACAGTTCATTAAAGAATGGAAAACCATATGTTTTCAATCATTCCCCACAGTTCTTCCTTCGACATAAATTGGGCAGGTCCCATATGGCCCACATATGATAAAGCAATCGCTCAGGTCCCATATGTGCTAGATCGGTGAAATATCAGGAGATTTTGCAAGCCAAGGAATCATTTGGGCCTACACACTGCAACGCTTGTCTATTGACAAATGAAGTTTGCGTTCGCGTTTTGCCTTGGTAAAAAATACCATTTTGCAAATGTTAGATGTTTTTTGTACATCTAGCTGTGAGATCTCAATAACGTATCGTCTTGCCGACAATGTTCTTCTGATACATACCAGTCTTGACTAACGATCGAGTCAAATTGAAAACGGTACGACATTCTACGATAGCGATCGGCTTAGCTCCAGACACTCATCCGGCGACTAACAGCATAAAAACAGAACACAGACTCACCGCTTGAATTTACTACTTTGTAACAGTCGATCATCCAAGTGGCTGGGTTCCGACACCATTGCATTATTTCACATTATTCGCACTCATCACAAAACTCAATTTGTGTTTACGCCTCTTTCAGCCAATCGTCATGAAACTGTTTTCTCATATATTAAAGTATCCAAAGCTTTATGTCCATTCTGTAAGATCTCTTGTAAGACTAGGTGGACTTGGGCTTTTGCGACGTCCAACCACTTGTATGCAAATCTACAGTCTGAACTTTTTAAAATCATCCGACTGACAAAACTGTCTTTGGTGACATCGTCCAGATATGTCTCACTCCACATGTGTCTTCTGGAATGCAAAACTTCTCGAAATTCCTATAAGGTAGCGTACGTTGGCTCATCCGCAGTTTCTTTCCCTTTTATTGCCGCAGCGTAACAACGTTATCAACTTATATTCCAATTATTTGTATAAATTGCTTAGCTACTTGCTTCCCGAAATTGTTTTTTTAAGTATTTATGGGGATCTAATCCGGAAGAGTATCAGCTAACGGTTTTTCTTCTTTCAAAAAATTATTTTTGTTCTATCTTCTTGTTTCCGAGGTTGGATGTCATGAGTCAGTATGTATCCTATACTTTCTAACATAATAATTCACGAAAAGCCTTTAGGACGTATATTTAATATTTTGGAAACCAAACATTTATTCTTATACTTTTACATGATTAGATATATAGTGAATGTTATGCATGAATTTCCTGTTATAATTATTGCTTTTAAGTATACATTATATGTTTAACTGTCTTATGTATTAAATAAAAAAAAAGGCGAATTCTATCAAAAGACAAACGCTTTTGTCGTTTCTCAACATAACTTTTAAACCGTGAAAGTAGATAAGAAAATGTTGCCTGAGCTCTTGTCATTAGGATTATTATTCAAATATTAATTTAATGGATACTGAATAATTAGGCAAATATTTATTCACTTAAATCTGATCCTTTTTTCTGTGTTTAATAGCAGACAAAATATTTTTATATCCATTTTAGGAACATATTTATATTAATGATGTTTTTCTTTCATTTTTTAAGCAGTTCTCGTCATCAAACATAATTAAAAGCATCTCATTTAAGCTTATTTTTATAAAAATTCCAAAAGAGAATAAATATATTTCTTTTCTAAAAGAATACTCTTATGAAAATAATATTAAAAAAACATTTAATTTATTTGTAAGTTAATTATGCTGTACGGTCACATCAATTATTCATTTCAAAAGAATATTTTATTTAGTCAGCTTTGTTAAAAAAATTTCAAAGCATTAGGTATGCATTTTTTTCTTCAGTAGAAACTTACACATTTTTAAATTAAGTTACCAGAAATTTTTGATCCCAAAATATTAATCTCTTCCCTACAATTACAATAATAAAAGTTCTATAAATTAATTCTTTGGGCATTTAAAAGAAAACTATAGTTTTTCACAAATGTAAAATTGTGTTAAAGACATTTTATAAAAGAAAATGAATACTAAATGGTTTCGTATTTTCAACTGTCATTTCCTATAATGTTAGTAATAAATGTGAAAGTAGTAAAGGAACTATCTGAATTTTATGAAATTAATTGGATTATCGTACAATTTTTACTCAGCATCGTTTGGAGAGTATAAAAATAGAAATAGAAAAAGATAAAAATTTATTTGTCTCAAATAACTTTACATTTTCGAACTCCAAATATTTTTATTCTTTAATATTTTGTATCTAAATAATATTAAAATAATGAATATCTCCAAGCATTGATGTTATTAAAAAATTAAAAGTTAATGCTCAATCGTCACGACAGGTGACTTTGATAGCGTTCACTGAAATACATTATTAGTAAATAAAATTGCTACACGAAGAATATGATACAGTACATACGTGAAATTTACGCGAATGGAAGGTGTGATATACAAATAATTAACGTTTCACCGCATTAATGAAAAGAAGGATATGTAATGTATTTACATGAAGTATTTATACAGCAGATATCTCATAAACAAATTGTATTTGAATATGTTTTTCAGGTGAAAGACTGCTGTAATCCCTCGTATGAAAAAGAAAATGATACTTAACAGCACATTTCTGACTTTGATATAGGTCAAATTGTAGCTTATCGGGATTTCGGTTTATCGTATCTAAAAATTACTCCGGTCGAGATCCCATGACTGTCTGCAGAATATAGAATCGATAACTTCAGAATGGTTATATGGTACACCGTACTGGATATCAACATCCCACTGTACCTGACAGTCAAGAAGAAAGATATGTTACCCTAATGGTCCAAATGGATCGTACATCCACGTCACGAGACCCGAGTCAAAGGACTGAATGTTTCACAAGGCAACAAGTGTCTGCTTGAACAGTTCGATGATGCTTGCAGCGGCAAGAACTGTCAGCTCGGCTATCATGGCTTCGGTTACCCTTATCCCTACAACACAGGCAGAAGAGTCTTGAAGGGTGGGATCAACGGTGAACCTGGCTGCAGCAGTTGTTGAAGTCAGATTTTCTCACAATTATAGGTTATGTTTACAGCATCAGGATCGTCGCATCCGTGTTTGGCGGCATCGCGGAGAACGCATATTGCTAGCGTGCTTTCGACGTTGCTATACTAGCTCATCACCTAGAGTGATGGTATTGGATGCCAATGGATACACGTCTCGGCCTCCTCTTGTTTGCATTGACGGTACTTTTCTGTGATTGTTACATTTCAGGTGTGTTAAGGGGACTCTGTAGCCTTGAACCATTTTTTTTATTAATGGATTTAAGAATTTGGTTTTAGAGAGCTATGAAATGTTTCTATTAAGAAAATGATTTTATGGAAAAATTTGAATACATTGTAAACACAATTTTAAGAATTAGAATTTTTAAAAAAAAATTTGAAAAATTTCAAAATTCTACACCTAAGCTATTTATTACTTTTTTACTATGAAAATGTTTTGTAACATTCTCAAGGATATTTTAAACAAATTCAGCAATTGATTTTGTAATAACTAATTAAGTTTTGGAGAAAAAAATAAAATGTTGGTTGGCATGCTAAAATTCAGCAAAAACACAGATATCTCTTACATTATTATTTTTTTTTTAAGAAAATTATACATTTCTTTGCAAAATTGATCTCTAATTTTGATACGTGTAAATATATATAACACGCAGAAAAAATGGAAGTGATTTATTAATATTTGTGGGAGGAGTAGCATTTTAAATGCAATGATGTATCGGAAAAAACACAAACTCAGAAAAAACCTTTTAAAGTTTAAGATTCTGAAAAAATAAATATTATATGCTTCAATTAATTTAAAATACCCTTTTATATCATAAGTTACATGTTTTTCTTCTAAATAATAGCATTTTCACAAATTTTCATTACATATTTTTAATAACTGATAATATTTTTCAAGGTATTAATTACAATTAACGAACATGAAAAATGAATGAAAATATAAAACAATAATAAAGGCAATCATTTTTAAAAATGTTTACTTCATATATCACCTATATTATATTTATATGAAAATATATATTGAAGAAAAAAACAAATTATGAAAAAAAAAAAATGATATTAATTGCCTTAATTTAAATATTTTACATGCACATTTTATATTGAAAAAAAATTATGATATTTATTATTTGCACCTCAAAAGTATCCTGATCTATATGTAACACCTTCCTTTTTTTTATCATTAATGCTTCTCTTTTTAAAACTGCTTTCTTTACTAGTTTAAATGCAGACTGATATTTGTTGTTTCATTCTTAACAATTTTTTTCGCAATTATAGTATACCAAGATCATGCTCGCATTTTCCAAAAAGTATGCACATAGCTTTTTGTGTCTTCCTGACACTTCGTCTCTTTAATATGGCCTTCTGATATTAAGAAATTAACTTCTTTATGGTAGTTTTTTTCAATGTTCCATAACCTTTCTCACCTAACGAGATGCCTCGACCTCTCAAATCTTTCACAGCATTCCGCAAAGCAGTACCTAAACTTTTACTCATATGGTTTATGCATTGCTCTTTGTTATTTTCACATTATCTCCATAGATATTTCTTTCAGATAAGTAATTGAAAGTTTTACAATTTCCATCAGATAATAATGTAGAATATCGAAAACCTAATGAATGCGATATTTCCCACTTTATGAATACTGCCTCCATTTTCATCGAACCCGATGAACCGGTGTGATTGATATCACACTCATTCTTATGCCCTTCAAACTACATATCATATTCTGCACTTGACTTTCCACGTTCTCTTTTTGCCATGGAACAATGTCGACATACTTTGCACATAACTTCAAAGTCAATGACATAGCCAGTAAGTATATCGATGTCGCAAACAATGCTAATTAAAGATGTATGGCCTCGTATCATCCAAATACTATCGAAAGAAACACTTATGTGACAAATGGGACATCAGCAGGTACTTCATATGCATTTCGTACTTCAATAGATATTTCTTTTAGCATAGTCTTTGCAGCAATACCATAGTCCTTGTGAAGAAGTTTAGTACATTTGCTGTATGTCCTCAATGAAAAAGGCAAGATATTTATTGCCATACAAAATTTCTTGATGGCTGAATAACCTTTCTCTATGCTGCAGAATGCTTGTATCATCCATAAATTGATATCAGGAACTGTATTTCTTTGCCTTTCATTCGATAGTTCTACAGCATAAACTTTAAAAGCACAAGAACCTTTTTATTGCATTCCAGGCACATCAGTTTGTTAAACAGTTTACTGGATTGTAGAAAGAATACAAACAAATTTCCAGTATCGGAACAATCAGTCTTTTCAACATTTAATAACTGTTCAATTCTGCTAGTAGGAACAGCAAATTTTTCTTATGTAGAATCAGCTTTATTGTCAGCATCACTACACTAATGTTTACTTTTCATTTGCTTTTAATGACAACTCCGTTTTACGCGAGGCAATTTTTATCTTCAATTCTTAAGAAAATAAACAACAAAAACTTCATCAGATTTAGCACAAACAATAATGAAATAAAGTCTTGATAAAGACTGCTTTTTTTCTCAATATAAAACGTGTTTATAATTAGCTCGATAACGACACTACACTCAAAACACGAAATATCAACAAGAAATCGCTTGTAATGAAAGTTGTAACAATAAAAAAGAACGCTAAAATGTTACAGTTATGATTAAAAGGAAATAAAATTAATTTTAGAAAAGGATTGATAAAAAAATAACATAAAATTACTGATATCTCTAAAAAAAGAGGCGTGGTAAAATCACAATTTTTTTTTGTGTACGTTTTTCAATTTCATTTTTTTCAACCTTCTCCTGTTCGTACTTACAAAAGTAATACATCAATCGTAAGATAATAATTCAGAGAATATTTTTAAATAAAAATAAAAAAAAATCAATTTCTTGGTTTTTTGGGGGGTACCGAGTCCCCTTAAGGCCAGTTGTTCTACTTTTCTCTTAAATACCCGCGAACCACTACGTTTCAATAGGATAATACTAGTAGCATGCGTTTCAGCAAGACCCCATGTTGCCGGTATTTGCAACTTCCTTGATACAGAAAATGTTTCGCTGCTGACTTTGCAGTAAATTCTTCACATTTACCACAAATCCAAGATGTTTGGCCAATAGTTACCGACTGATAGACGTCACCATATCCCACTCAGTACAGTCTATGAACTGTGGTATCGTGTTGAAGCTTCAGAGGCAACTGTACCGGTACAAACTCAAGCCACATCTGGAGGCAGTAACAGCTTTTATCACCTCAGCGCCGAGGCTTTAAACGCTATTACTGCAGCCAGAGGTGGCTGGCTATTCTAGGTTTGGTTTCTCAAGATGTATATTTCTAAATTTCTAGAAAATGTAAACATTTTTTTTTATTTTCAGTATAAAATAATGACCAATAACTATCATTTTGTTATTTATGTTTCTTCCTGGCGTAACAATTTTAAAGGCCAATAGTATATATATATATCACGATCAGACAGATCACGATAATATTGAAGTTGCCATCGATTATCCAGCATGAATTTCTGATGTATTGATTCTCCTGCAGAGTTTCTTACTTCTCTTTTCAAAACTAGATTATTCTTTTAATTATGTGGATTAAAATTCATTGAAAAAGGAGAAAAGGAATGTTTTTGCGTGATTTTCTTACTTTTCTGACTTTCAAATTACTTTCAAATATTTGTTAAGGATCGGAAACAGGCACACTTGCATTATCGTTTTTTTTAACAGGAGTCAATGGGATGTTTTATTTTCTGAAAAAGGGATGTCATGTAACTTCTCTTTTTTTGTGAAGAGAGCAATGAGGAAATTTTTTTTCCGAGAAGGAAAGCAAAGCTAAAAGTCCTTTATTTACGATGATCAAATCGTTGAAATTTGAACTAAAATACATGTAATTAAATATGAATTACGTCATACTCGTAAACAGATTCATATCAACACATCGCTTGTAATATGCATATTCTGTTTTATACGGATTTAAATAACAGAAAAAAATCAAACTGCATAAATTTATCTTTAAACTAAGCTCCATAATTTCTTTACGTTTCCTCAATTCATCAAAAGAAATCCTTATAGTACATAGGTCGATTTACTAATAAAAATTCAATTACAAATTTTAGTTCAAATTATACAATTTAGCAATTTAACTTTGGGGTTTAGTTATGATCTTGGACCTTCCCGCACAGTGAAAATGTCTGAAATTATTAAGATATGCAATAGATAAATCTAACAATCTCTTATGTTAAAGTTTTCAATAAAATTAATCTAGTTTCATTGCTATAAAAATCTAAAAGCATAAAAAAATACGGATACCTAATAAAGGTAACTTAAAATTGTTTTACCAGAAATATATCTACCTTTCGTATCCTAACTCTACTATAATATCTTCTTAAAGACAACAAATGCTGCAAAATATGAATAAGTAAAAAATAAAAATTCGTCCCTTTATTTCTGGGAAGAAAATAACTCGGCCAACTGCATAACTAAAACCAAATTTGAAAACATTTTCAAAAAATAGATAAGTTTTAGAATACATTTTAAGTATAAAAATTGCATTAAAATGTTCAAACACTGATACATACCGTCAAAGAGTTATAAGATTTTGAATACAATCTTATTTAATGACAATAAGATTATATAACAACAAGGGTTCTTTGCTTATATCTTATGTTATAGAGCTTGTTTGCATCACTAATTCTTAATCATAGTATTTAAGTAAAATATATATTGAAAAATATTACATCAGGTTATATTCTAATTGCATTTTAGAGTTTACAAGCCATTCGTTGCATTTGTTCTAATTTCTATGATTAAGTAAACACTCCTTTGTTGTAATTGGGTCGAAACGGCATGTGTACATTCCGACCTAACTGTTTGCATAGGGGACAGCAGATTGTCCTTCAAAACAAATCGAAGCGAAATGAGAATGCAGGTAGCAGAATCTCTTGAATTGGACACTGTGCCGTTTCGATGTATCTAAATGCCGAATTAATCATTAGAAAAGACGTTTCTGCTGTATTGTTTCAAAAGCGAATGCTCTCTATAATAACAGTTACATGTTCAATATATTTTGGATAATTTAGCAAAACATTTTATCTTAATTGCCCTTTATTTAAATGATTAGTTCAGTAGAATTTTCCGTAACAGATCTCTTAATTATTTTAAACCAATTTGATAATTTTTCATAATAGTTCTTTGAATAAAGCTTTCAATAGATTTTCAATAATTTTTGTTTAATAGATTTTTCAATATTCCCTGATTTTAAAAGTGATGGGAATCATTTATGAATATATTTATGTCAAATGTTTTTTTTTATAAATGCTTATGCACCTGCTTTCTAATTTGCGTACATGAGAAGTAAGTTATAAATTCCTTAAGAGAGTTATTAAAATGGAATCAAGTCAGTTTATTAGTTTTTTTTTGCTATCTAAGCTATTTACATTGAAGGTTGCTACATATATCTACGTATGAATTTTAACCATACACAAAAAACTTCCTTTCCCGCGTGTGAGCTGTAATGTATAATAAAATATATGGATAATTTCATAAATTGTTGCATATTGTAGCCTATTCAGAAAAGTGTTAGAAGGCAAATATCACACTACTTATTGAAATATTCTCTGCCATTTATAGGAAAAAATTCTCCAATAATTGTATAAAAAAGTATCCCTAGTCTTACAAGAAACACACATTACATAACAAATATCTTATAAGAAATATAAATTCTAAAAGCAGAAACGTAAACAAATATCAAACATCGCTGAATGTAATGCTTTTAGGAGTCCCTCTTATAGAAGTAGAAGCCATTACCTTACCCAAATTTTGGTTAATAAACAATTTTCTTGACACCTCTGCATCTACAAGAGGACAACATCAAGTCTGAAGCGGACGATCACTGCCAGAAGATTAAATCGATTTTTATCCACCATAAGACCTTTCGCATCATAACGCAGACGTGCTAGCATGAAACACACTCATTATCGCCCGTGATGAAAAAATGATGATGTTTATGAAAAAATAATAATCATAACTTTTTAAAACTATTTTTTATTCTTCAAAAATTTTATTTAAAACTTTCGATGCTAATATTTTTAATTTATTTTATATTATTATTACATTATCTTATAATATTATTGCATTATTTTAATATTATTATTTTAAATTGTATTATTATTTTTCATTATTAAATTTCTTTTTTATTATTCATTATTATATGTTTATCATTTTTCATTATTATAATTTTATTATCTTTATTATGATGGTTTTATCAGTAATTTTTTATTGCTTACTTATTATATCTATTATTATTATTTTCCTTATTGTTTGTTAGTATATTTTAATATTTTCTATTATTATCATATTATTATTTATACTTTCGGATATACATTAATTTTATTTTTATAAATAAAAATATTTTTTTTTAAGATTTAAATTAATTTTTTTTTGTAATTCGTGGAAGAATTCGAAATGCTGTTTGACTACGTAGCGAAAAAAACTTCCGGCTTTGAAGAGACACGTGTGAGCTTTTATGCCCTAAGTCGCGAATAGATAAAAGAACCATCAATGTGAGCTCAAGCAATGGCAGTTTCTAGATTATCATCTTCATAGATTACTTAAAGACAGTAGCGTACCCAGAAAATTATTTTGGGGAGTGCATATCGTCACTGCCATGACAGAAGCATTTTTTTAAGTTTAGAATTACCACTTGGTAAAAAGTAAATAATATGCTATATCAGTCTTATTTCTACTATTTGAAACTGATCAAGTATTTATATAATTTTATCAAATTATAAGAATTTAAAAAGTAAAGATTATTTAAGAAAAGAATACCATTTAATTAAGATACCATGAGAATAAAAATTGCATGTTTGGGAGGTGCATTTTTAAAAGAATTCTCCCTTCCCCCTCTTCATCTACAAAGACTAAACCAGAGGCACTATTTCAGAGAAAGTCTTTTCTATTCTTATCTCAGGAATTGGTTTAGATGGAATAAATTTTTCTCCTCTTGATGAAAAAATTTTGAGCAATGAGAAAAAAAGTTCTTTTTCAAAATGTGTAAAACATCTATTATAGTATAACAAAAGAATTACCTATTATATTTTTCAATTTTGAGAAAAATACTGGAGGGGGGGTTACATATGATTCTTTGCACTCTCCGGGTATGCCACTGATTTAGCTATATTAAGATAACGATATTAAACACATCATTCATGTCACATGTCAGCGATGTGAGTGTAGTTTATTTATTAAAACTAAACTCTCTCTCTTCAATAAGCTTGTGGCATTGGGCTATTCGCGGTTTCTCTTCTCTAACCTTGGGGACTTTTAATTACGATTGATTGCTTTTGCTAAACAACCTTTGCCCAACCAAAAATGAAATGTGATTTTGGTAAAACAAGTAGAAATGAAGTGAAGCGGGAGAGTTAGGAAATATATAAACTCCGACCGAGAGTCGCGAAAGAGAGGTTGAAGGAGGAGTTGAAAGAGGTGGAAAGAGAGATTGAAGTAGGTGGTTGGATTCGAAATTGAGTGATTCAAGAGATTTAGTTTTTCCAGTGTTCAGCAATTGTTCCAGAATCTGAGTTGCAGTCGAGGAAGGCTTAGGGGTAAGAGTATGTTGGATTATTTTTGGTAGATTGAGTTAAGGCAGTAAAACCCTTTCCCGGGAGAGCATTCATAATTGTTCTTATATTATCAGGCAGTTAATAAATTAGGTAATTATTGTTCTAACGTCTCTTTGATTGACTTATTATCTCTTTGAGTCTTAGTGTTTAGTCATTGAGTTTAGCTATGACACAAGAGACATCCCGGAATGGGCAGCCGTTACAAGCTTTTAAATAAGTAAAGAGTTATTTTGAATGAAATATCTTCTGCTTTGAGTTCATTTAAGTTGCTTACCAATACAATCATGAGAATTTTCCAATCAGAAATACTAAACATGGTGTTTTAAAAATATACAGAATTCGTAATGTAGTTTTTATATTCGTGAATTGATGATTTTGTATTTAAATAAGTGAATAACATATGTTATAAATTTATTACAGAGATATGTTTCAAAAGTTCAGCAGAATTTTTAACCAATATTTAGTATTGTCTTATATGTTGAGGCAACTCTGGCAACTATGGACAAGCTATTTAGGCTCTTAAAGCATTTTGAACAAAGCTTTCAGCTTTGAGTTGTATGAGTTTAATGTTATAAATGTCAACTAAAGAAGTTGACAATGTACGAAAAACTGTGGATCTCTAATTTTACAATAAGAAATCAGGTTGAAATAACATAGATTTCTCTGAAAATAGTTCAGTAGAGGCGAGCTTATTGATTATTAAAACAATCGATATATGTGTGTGTAATGTTTCCTCTTCTTCAATAAAAACCTTTGAATATTTATATTTACATACAAAGGGGAAACAAAACATGAGTGCGGTATGTAGCGCTAAGATAAGAGATGTATGTCTCATCAGATGCCTCACCACCTTCTCTCCATAAGGTGAGAACTAAGAGCGGCACGTTGCACTAAGATCACAGATCACTAATCTCCGGTAAGCCGACACTCTTCTTAAAGACGTAGTGTGCGCAAGAGAATTGCAATAAGCTCTATAACTTATTGCCAGCAGTAGCCAGACATTTTATGTCACCACTTATATCATGATTAATTCTAAGTTAAACATATATATGAAACCAACAATTAATTACTGTGTGGATTTTTAGAAAGGCATCATTTATACATATTGAATTTACACATATAATGAACAATATACCATGAAAAACTTTTTGCGAAGAGCCCTATATATTTTACAAAAAGAAACCATGCGTATCTCACCTAACATAAAAAAATGTAAGACGATGAAAAAATGCTATTTATAAGCTGATTATGAGGTTTTCGCAAACATCACATCTTTTTTTTATTAAGTCTGAGCAGTGGAGATAAACAATGATATAAAAATATTCAGAATTAGGTTTTATTGTCAAAAACATTTTAAACGTCCAGTCTCTTAAACTAGGTATAAAATAAAAATGAAACATTTGATCTTAAATAATTATTAAGCAGTTAGAACTTTAATATAGATGTTTTTGAATGTGTATTTTTTACCAAGTCATCTATATTAGGATTATATCTTGAAACTTCTAAAAATATTTAGTGTTTTAAGTGCATATTAGTTAATTTTGATTTTATTATGTTCCTAACAGAAAACATTTGTTCCCAAATATTTATGTTAATCCAAATCTTGAACAATATCTCACAACAAAATTAAGTGAACTTAGAAAGTTGCTTTTGAAAGTACAAATTTCCCAAACTTTACATAATTTCGATCATTTGCAGTTGAAATAAGTTCCTTATATTTGCGTGTTAGTGAAATATGCTGCTGTACATCAAAACTTTCAATTTGAAGTTCAATGTTGGTAACAGAAATATATTGGAAAGAAATTGAAAAATGATTCGGGAAAATATCAATATTTTGTATCTCCTTAAAAATTATCATAGGAATGAATTAATTCTAAAAAATGTGTATTGAATTTTTAAATCTATCATATTCCTCTCTCTCTTTCAAAGCATTATTGACTCTGGTTCCTTCATCAATGTAAAATGTGTTAACATTTTCCCTCCCGAAAAATCAAATGTTTGCTTACAAATATGACTGACTAAGCAAGGTGACCCGTGTGATGATTGGGTATGACAGAATAGTCTCACTGTAGCTCATGCATGTCGTAAGAGGCGCCCAAAAGGGGTACCTAGCTTTTGGGAGTATAGCCGGGCACCTTGTCCTGAGGATTATATAAGGGGACATCAGGGTCTTCTTTAGATAAGTACGGGCATCATGGTCCCGAGCCACCCTAGTGATCTTTTTCTTTTCCATGGGGTTTACTGTCGTTGATAAACACGGGGGCGCGCCCCCGGGGTTACCCTAGCGATCCTCTATATTTTCGACCATCCTTCGTGTCAACTAATTTTTGTCTTTCTTTCCCATATTTGTCTAGACAACAATTAAATTTTGTTTGGTGCATCATGATCACATCTGGTGTTGCGCCAATAATATTTACATTCACTCACTCACTCATTCACTCACAACTAGGCAAGGAAAATATATTTTCCACCCGCAAACACAAATTTAAATTATTTAAATATTCTAAAATAACGTTGGAGAAAGTTAAATCGCAACTAACCTTCAACCTTGAGTAAAAGGTACACACACTAAGAAGTTCATCGTTTCCTTCCAGATATTTTAAAAAGCTTTGACTCAAATACTAAAATCTCGCTAGAACAAAGCCAATGCAACCTACAATGAACGAGTAATTGGTCATTTTTTTTCCGTTTTTAAGTTAGTTTCCGTTTTTAAGTTTTTCCGAAGTAAATTCAAAGCTCGAACTAGTATTTTGTTTAAATAGCGCACTACAGAATCAACAACAGAAGATAACTTTAAGTACATGACACATAGAGCTTCTTGATGGATAATACAGCGATACTTTGAAACTTTTCTTCCCAAATAATTTTTGAGCAATGTAAGATCTTTTAATTCCTCCACTATATCAAAATGATCGTTGACGTAACGCACAAATATGATTAACTGCACACTTTCTGTGATGTCACAACTTTCATCAAAAGCCAGTGAAAAGCATATGCAATTTTGTAATCTGAAGACAATTTGTGCACCAACATTCTGGACCATATTATCTATACAATGCGCGATGGTCAAGGCTCTTTTATCGACCATATTTTTGACATTTATTTCACCCACATTTTGAGCAAATATTAACAAATATTTTTTATTATCTTTCCTCTGTCAGAATAAGGCCTTTTATTTCGAGCTATCTATTAAACAAACTTGGAAGTATTTTGCTGAGTAAACTAAAATTAAGTTTCCTTATATTATTAAAATCCGATTTGCAATATATTCTTCATATGTTTATTTTTCAATATCAAAGGTTTATTCATTGTCATAGTAAAAATAAAAAAAAATTAAATGAACCACGACATCAAAATATAAGAAATAAAAAAAAATAACGTCTTTCTCGGCTATTTAAAATCCACTGAGCCATAAAACAAAGTATCATACTTGTTCTCGCGCCAAAGGACAAAGTGCCAAAACAAGGCAACTAAAACAATTGGTCTTGTCCCATAACCACGCTGCCTAACACATCTTTTGTACAGGAGTCAGGGAATTCTCTGAGACTGTTGCGTATGAGTATAGTTTTCACAAATTTTAACAAAATTCCTGAAGATGATATTAATTTTTATCCTTTGTAATTTTTCTAGAAGTCTGCGGGCCACTGTTAGGACTCCACCACATTATGGCATGAGTATAACGGTTTGGATATCCCGGCAATATATTAACTAGGAAACAATGAATTTAAAGCATATAAATAACAACAATCCTTAAAAATTAAGAATACACTTTAACACAAATATGTCTCCAAAATTCTCAAAGAGATGTCATGATTACTAGTTAAAAAACACAAAAGATGGTTTATCAAATAATTCTGAATTAAAACAAAACGAAATATTTAGCATATGACATCGAACAAAAATATATATAAAAAACTTTCCTTTTCCCCCATGTTCTACGACATATTTCCAACCAAAAATGGTTTTGTATAAACTAAATTTCTTTACACTTCAGACACTTTCATCTCAGATTTAAAAATTACTGTTCTATATTACGAATATTAAATTAAATATTCCTTATAACCGTAACATTGAAAGTTACTCAAATCAGATGAATTTATACTACTAATTAATTATTAAATAACTCATAATCATTTTACTAATTACGCACTTACTTATTCCTGTCATTCATTAAATACTCCACTAGCTTTATACGGTTCAGAGTGTATTTTTACTCTATTTCGCCCCTGAAGTTATTGCTCAGAGTCACTTGTTTTCATCAAGCTTTTGCAAAGTGCGTAAGTCACTCCTTCACTGTTGAACCTCCAACATCATGAGATAACTCCCAACATTGTTCCTGCTAAATGCACTGCTCATGGTATTCGATTTCACCCTTTTCCGTATTCTTACATTACTCTCTGTTAACTCACTCCATACGACTAATTTTTTTATTCAAATCTTTTTTCTTTTTCTTTAGGATCTGTCATTTCTTGTCTCAAAATCGATCTAATATTTCAACTTTAATTATTATGTATGACTTCAGTTTTTTTCCTCTTGGGGTTACTTCAAAATCAACTACTCGAAACTCAATTTTCTCTTCTCCATCTTTCTCCTGCTTTCAAGATGTTCTTAAAGTAATGCTTCTTCCAATTTTCGCGGTTCTTCTGGTCTTCTCGATTATCCTTGATTTCACTTTTTTTACTGGATTCGAAGAGCTGGACTATCCTCAATTTAATCTAATTGATTCTATACGGTATCAGCAATGTTTCATTTCTTCCTCCAACAAGGACATTTCATACACCTACGACTTTAGACAATTTCTACCTTTCTTTCCCCCCTTTAAGCTCATATTTAACTCAACTTCCCAGCTTGAAACTCAACAAAGCGTTTCAAAATTTTCTCTATTTCTCCTCTTTTTCCTTCTCAATATTCCATTTCATTCAAAATTTCTTTGACGAAATACTTCCCATTCAATCTCTACAACAATATTGCTTTCTCTTTCTCAGTTTGTATTTACATCAGATTTTTTTTCTTTCTACTTTATTCTTCAAATTCAACGAGCCAAATCAAATTTTTCATTTTTTCTGCATCTCTTGCCTTTTTTGGACGTCCTTCTTTTTCAAACTCTCTTTGACATGATCCTTTTGGTTCAAGTTTAATCTCCAATTCTCTTGCTTTTTCTTCTTTGCTATAGACGCTGTTGTGCTCCTTAGGTAACGGACTTCTGTTTCCATTGCTCCGAGTCGCTTAAATTCTCATTAGTTCCAGCTCGTGTTCTCGTTCTGACCTATATTACTCTTGTCTTTCGCAGTTTTCAATAGTAGTGGTAAAAAAAAAATCTCTGACGAATTTCTAACCTTCCAGGAAGTCTCTACTGTCCATTAACTTTTATTTTAATTTCCCCATCTATAAGCGTCAACCGTTTCGACAATATTGCTCATTTATTACAAAATTATTTCTTCTTCTTCAAAAAAAAGAAAAAAATATTTGTTTAGAATATTCATATAAATATATATATATATTTACAATACTTTTTTTTTAAAATTGTTAAGTTCTTTAATAGTTTGTTTCGAATTTTTAAACTATAGGATATTTTAAATTTAAGATTGTTACACTATTTAAGTAAATTTTTATTTGATTTGTATAAATATTAATATTTGACCATAAACGATTTATTTGGATATTTAGCTTTTTTCCTCTTATTATTTTTGCTTTAATTTCGGATATTCTTAGATCGTTATTTGTTTATAAAATGCATTATTAGTGTTTTGCTTACACACACTCACTCACACACACACACACACACACACACACATATATATATATACATCTCTGTATGTGTGTGTGTTTTAACACATCACCAACTTCATTTTGATTCTGCTTTGATGGTCGTATTAACGTAATCGATAAAGATGAATTTTATTCCATGAAGAAGTATTTTATAAACAAGTTGAAGGCATTTTATTACTACAGATAGTATATATTACTTGATAGTGAGACTTCACAAAAGAGCTCAGAGTATCACGTTTTACAAGTAAGCAAAAAGCGACAGAAAGAAGAGGGATCGAAAACTATTGTATCAGCTTTTATATCAAGCTGAGGGCAAGATAACAGCTGCAGTTAAAACATGCGGTATGTCTCAAATTTCTGAAAAATTAAGGTTAATATTTTTTGACGATTTTAAATTAGTTTTAGGAAGTTATATAGTTTTGTAAACGGTAATTAATTAAATCAATATGCGTTTAATTTTGAAGTATTTCTTAGAAATCAAACTTTTGAAATTAAATTTAAAATAAAGTTTAAATTAAGTTTTTTGAAAGCTTTTTGCACTTATTAATCAAAGATATATGTATGATGAGTAATGATGAAAGAAATCAAAAGTTCTCATAACTTAAACTGAATTGTTTAATTTTGATACCCAAACACGTGTATTACGAATTGTTTAAAAACATACTCGTATATTTATCTAAAATCAATGGTACTTATACGAAACAAATTTTTAAATTTACCAAGTAAACTGCAAACCATATATTTAAAGATATGATAATTTTTTTCTTTCTTTTATTTCAGACTACTCAAAGGCTTAAAATTTACCAATAATTATTTGCTTAAAATGTTTATTTTGTAAACAGTGTGATAAAAAGTTTGCTTGTTTAATCGTAATAATTTATTTTCATTTTGTAAAAAGTTATAATTTGTAAAAAATGTGAAAAAAGGTGCTTGTTCAATCATAATGATTTTTTCTTACTACATTTTATAAATTGAATGGTGAGAAGTACTGTTTAATAAATGTACAGAATTGAAAGAAAGTCAAAAAGTATGAGAACATTACATAAAAGTCTTTCCAAATAACGAAAATTAAATATTTTTATATTTAATAGTGTTTGATATTGCACACTAACATGTACAAAAATACAGGGGTTGGACAAAAATATGGAAACACCTTTAAAAAACATGTTTCTTTGCTTAATATGGTGTAGGAAACCCGTTGGCATCCAAAACAGCTTGCAGTCTTCTTGGAATGGATAAATACAGTTCTTGTATGTGTGCCAAGGGAATATTATACCATTCTTCCTGCAAAACGGTGGCAAGTTCAGATAACGATGTTAGCGGTGGATAACGAGAACGCACTTTCCGTTCCAATGTAGACCACAAAGGTTCGATAATATTCAGGTCTGGTGACTGTGGTGGCCAGGGGAGATGGGACTTATCCTCCTCGTGCTCAGAAAACCAGTCCTGGCCAATGTGAGCTGTGTGAACAGGGGCTTTGTCGTCTTGGAAGACACCATCACCATCGGGGAACAAAGTTTGTACCATGGGATGAACTTGATCTGCCAAAATGTTCACATAAGTCTTGGCAGTCATGTGCCCTGACACAGTTATCATGGGGCCAGCAGAGAACCACGATATGGCTGTCCAAACCATAACAGAACCCCCGCCATGTTTCACTCTTGGCAACAAGCAGTCTGTATTATAGGCTTGAGATGGCGTTCTCCAGACGTAAACTCGGCCAGAAGTGGGAAACAATGTGAAAGAAGACTCGTCAGACCATATTACACGCTTCCACTGCCCTATAGTCCAGGCTTTATGACTTAAACACCACCTTTTCCTGTTACGGGCATTAGCATCACTGATGAGTGGCTTCTCAATTGCAGCACGGCCAGAATTTCCCTGTTTATGAAGCTCCCTTCTAATTGTTTTGGTACTCACAGGGTTCTGTAACACAACATTCATTTCAGCAGTAACTTTTGCAGTTGTGGTCTTCTTATTTTTCGTCACAATTGCCCTTAATGATCGTCTGTCACGATCACTCAACACACACTTTCGTCCGCGCTGTGATTTAGCAGATGATGTTTTTCCGCTTTTCAAATATGCGGAATAAATCTTCGATACAGTACCTCTTGAAACACTAAACACCTCGGCTACCTTGCTTACGGAAGCACCTACCATACGTGCTCCAACAATTTGCCCACGTTCGAAGTCTGTTAACTCTGACATAATGCAATGACAACCTCACATAACAGTACTCCGACAACAACTGAACTGTTTAGCACATTTACGAAGTTGTATAGGTGGCGTTAGTAGTCAAAAACGCCAGCGCCACCTACATATTTCATTAAAATCAATCTTTCTTTTCAAACATGCATTTTACAAGGTGTTTCCATATTTTTGTCCACCCCCTGTATGTTAAATTAATGATTTGTTAAAATTAAACGATATTTCAAACTATTTACTTCCATTAATTTCTACATAAGATGTAGAATATTTCCCATTTTATCATTCACGGTATGTAAAATTCTTATTAAACATTAATTTCATTGTATCAGTAAGTCATCCTTAATTTCAAACTGAAGCAGATAATTGTTCTGCTTTGGAAATATAAATAATTTCTGGTAAAGTTAATTAATGAATAGAAGATTAATTATTTAATTACGTTTTCTTCATTTATTGAAATGTTTTCATTTTTAATTGCTGATTTATTACTCTATGTATTTCCTTAATCAGGGAAAATAAATACAACTTTAAGATCGCATGTTAGTTTTTATATATAATACGAAATATTCTTATAAATATATTACTAGTTTTAAAAATGGCTTATTGATTTGTTTATTGTATTTTACAAAAAAAAAGTTAATATTTCTCTTTATACAATGAATCTTTATTATTGTGCTATATAGTTTCATTTACGTAAAAAGTTAAATGAACAAAAACGTTTTAAATTATGCCCCTTTCTAACATTTAAAATTTAGCTTAGTCACACACATTAAAACTCTTTAATACGTTTGAATTTAAAATTAATTAACAAGAAACATATAATTCGGTGTAGTGAGATACAATACATATAATTTTGCATTTTTACAAGATCTTTTTCAGTAAATATAATTTATATGGATAAAATTTAATAAATATTTTCAGAGAACTACTTATATGTTCTCCGCTTTTTGTGAGAGATTATTTGAATACAACTTTACCAAGTTTTCTTCCCAAAATAGGAAATACGGATGGTTTAGTTCATTGGATCTCTGTTAACGGTGACTTAATCATTAACACTCACAAGACTAACGCACCATGAGCACAGATAGTGGCCAGGGAACTGTCATCAGCTCTTGATTTTGTGTGTTTAAGTTCGTAATAATCTCAGTGGTATAAACTTATTTCTTTTGCTTACGTTCTTATTTGTTTTTTAATCGGTTTGCTTAACTCTGTTAATTTCGGTAATCCAAAAGTATGTTGATAAAAATTATAAATATATAATTTTTTCTTGATTCAGTGCAATTTAATTATGTGTTGATGAAAAGAGTGAATTAAATTATTTTCTTTTAAATTATTACTTTTCTATAATTGTGTCAAGAAACAAGAATTTAAGTTTCTCGTTTTAATTCAAAATTGGTATGTAATTATTCATTAAGAATATCAAAATTTGACATACCTTTTCTGTCGTTCCGGGAAGCTTGTGCAGTAAATTTTTCTTTTTAGTTGCAACAAAAGTCCGTTAGAATAATGGATTATATACTCAAATAAAGTGCTGTACTCTCTTGTAAATAAAAATATGTATTTACATTAATTTAAATACAGCAGTTATACATCACTACACGACAGAACGCAGGTTCAAAACTCAGGTGATAGCAAAAGCGTTCTTTAATTCTAATTAAAATTCATTCTGTTATTGCGCTGCTCACTCCAATCAACAGCTCCTCTGGGGGGAGTCACGTGGTATCAGCTGGAAAAGTATCCAGTTCGGAACAAATTGAATTGGTAACAAAAGTAATTGGGCTTAAGGTATTTTTTTTAAAAAAAATATTTTAAGTTCACTGAAATTCATAATAGTATTAAGGCTCAACTTGCCTTCAAATAGTTGTAAAATATCTCGCATATATATTCAAATAATTTTGATATAGTCCATCATAACACTCTAGGGGGAACATGCCTCCGACAAGTCAACATAATCTCAAATTCTTTTGCAGCCGCGGGGGCCAAAATAAACTAAATGGGACTATCCTCTTCATATACTCCAGTAAACTTTCAGTTTTCAAGGAGAAAGTGTCAACTGTTACAAGTGGTCACTTTTTGTTTGTCTTAATGAAATTGTTTGAAAGCCATATATTTTGTTCAAATTCTTGTTAAATTGAAAAAAATTTCAGCAAAGTGGGGTTTTTTTTTTTTTTTTTTTTTTTTTTTGCTTTGCTACTGATACTGTAAAATGAAATATGCAAATTTAAGTTAACTACAGCTATTAAGACTGAAAAAAATTAAAGATCTCTTTATTTGTACTGTTTTAGATAAATTATGTAAATGAAAACAATGTACCTTTTTTATTAAGTTTTTAAATAAAGTTCTTTTAGAGAGCATGACAAAGAAATTATTGAATCCCATGATCTAGAGCTGAGTAACTGAATTTTTTGATAAATTTGCCTAAGAGAAAAGTGATCCTCCTGAAGGTGAAAAAAATATACTGCAAATACCAGGGAGTTAATTACGAAACACTATGCATTTTGTGAAAAAATTTAATAACCTTAAATTAGTGTTATTGAAGATCCCATTCTATTTCAGTATTCATGTTAATAATAATTTCTTTAAAAGTAGGGAATATTTTTACACATGTAATAAAGTAACTTCTATAAATTATTTATAAGCTAAACTTATATCACAAACTTAGAAACTAAAATTATATGTTCTACATATTAACTCTAGAATGACGGTATTTCTGGTATACATAGAACCACCGGTATGGGTCACAGCTGAACCATGGACTTCAGTCATATTATTCTTAATTTTTATATTAATACAGACGGAAAATAAAGTGTTTCGTAATTTATATAATCATATTTACAAAGGTTTTATTAAACTTAGCTTCCAGAGTATTATATAATAGGAAATTATCTTTAAAAAAATTTTAAACTTCTAATTGCACAATACGTATTTTAAGATTTTAGCAGGTTGTATAAAATGAAATGTAAAAATATTTTTTTAAATAACATACATTTCATTAATTATATTTTATTTATTTTAATTAATTAACAAATGAGATAATTTTCTATGAATGTATTCCAAACATCTGATATTAGTGCAAATTTATCATCTTTCAATCTATCTGATCTTGAAATTTTTTTAAGTTAAATCGCATATATTTCTAGATATCCATTCCGACTCATTGTTGAAGGGAAAAAATTGTGGCCACAAGTCTTAGACCAAAGGCTAGTGATGGGAACGCTTTTTTTAGCTAAAGCTCCTCGAATATGTAATATAGGAATAAATGAGTCATGTTTTTGAGAGAAATGCTCTAAGTTTCATTATTTAGTTTTGATTTTGCTTCAACCGTTGTTCATTTCTCTATAATATTCAAAATTTTATCTTTTCTGAAAAGTTTCCAGGAAGTGATAGGACTGCTAATAGCAATATTTCTTTTGGCAAATTGTGTAGGTCCCAGAAGATTTAGAAATCTTCTTTTAGAAAATTTTGAATAGGTCGTCGACCAGAAAAACGGAACACTGCTGATGTATTTTCCACAGTTCCATCTTTCGCTTCTTCCAAATTACTTTGAAGGATTGATTGCTCTCATTTACCATTTTTATTTTTTTCTTAACATTTTTACAATCTTTGTTATTTTATGAATTCCTGACCTGCATTTACTTGAAATATTTTCATTCAGCTCACTGTTACTTGAACTGGATTCAGAACGAAGAAATTATATGAATATTTTCCACAATATTTAATTTGTCTTTTATAACAAAACTTCTATTATCATCGTCAGATTTATTTTCTCTCTCCTCAAGAATAATTTTCTAAAAGCTCCTTTAGCAATTTGAAAGCTTCTTCTTTCAAAAGACCTCTTCTCCTGGGTGCCATCACTAAACGAGTGCAAAACTGAAATGTCATTAATTCGTTTTCCTTCTGCTCAGCTTACAACAGGGAAAATATTCTTTTTACTTAGTTCCTTGCCTATAACAGTGATAAGAGCATTCTACAACATTCCAATATATAGATGCAATAACTTGCACTCACAATAGCTCACATATCTGGCTAACAGGTTCCTGCCAGATGTGAGAACACACCTTTTTCTCATTCTCATCCTTTTGCCAAAAGCAGGTACAATACATCTCCTTATAAAATTCTTTTGTAACTGAAAAATGTAGAGTTGAAATCCTGGTTGAAATAAAAAAAAAAAATGCTATTATCTTGTTTGGGTCAGCTATGCTCCGAATGGTATTTCCATGGTATACAGATATATAAATGAAAAAAATGTATTCTTTGGAATTCACCTAAATTCGTTTTAAGATATTAGATTGAATACTTAGAAAAAGTTCAAAAATTAAAAAGCTTAATTTTGAAATGCAACTGTGAAACGAGCAAAAATTCATGTCTCGGTTCACATATGACCCACTTCGGTAATTCTAGTGTTTATTGAAATTTTGTTAACCTCATACAATCTAGTTTCGTGTGGACGGGGTAGCCGAGTGGTCATGGTAGTGAACTCACGACCGGCAGTTTTGGCAGAGTCGTATGTTCGAGCCTTGATGCCACTTTGGACCTTCCGTGTTGAAGGTGCTGATGCCTGTTTAATCTATCGTGATACAAAATCCGTCCTTTGGCATAGTGTGGAAATTAGGAGAGGAGCAGGGCAGCTCAGGTTTCGTCCTTGTTATTTGACTAAAATTCAAAATTAAGAGATCCATCTCCAATAGCCCTCGTGTTGCTTCTAGAGCTACGTTAATAAAAATAACCAAAATGATCTAGTTTCCCAACACTTTCAAGCATCAATTTCTTAATTGAAATTAATTCTGGTTTTCTGAAGAAACTAACAAACAATAGAAAAAAAAAGCAACAATATTCTTAAAAATATACAAATATATTTCAAACAAATCTATTAAAAATATTGTTTTTGTTGTTCATTTTTGCAGTTCATATATGTTTAACATCTAAACTAATCACTTTAAATAAGGCGAAAATCCCCATCGCATATATAGCTTATGGAAATATGCTGAACGTATTTGGCGAATCTTTCTGAGTTTGCATAGCATTTTCATAAAGTATTAATTGCTTCATGAAATAAGGAGGAATAGTCTCTTTCATCTTGAAACTTATTTCCTTTTATTTAAATAAAAAGTATTACTATTTTTTAAATAAAAACATTCTTCACAATTTTAAATAAAATCTTAGCTATGTTTCTTACGCTTTAATGAATTTTCAGCCGTATAATTCATACTTCATATATGAAATTATGAAAATCTAATAAGAAATATTTACATCACACCACAAAACAAAAAATAAATAGAAAAAAAAGTAGTACAGGAGCTTTTATTGGCAATATCCATAATGGGACGAATTACACTAATATTAAATAATAACTTAGAGGCCTCAGCGGTTATTCCTACACATCTTGGTTTTCAAAACCAGATGTTCTCACAAATTAAATATTTTTTTCCTTATCAAATTTAATCAAAATCTTTGACTTTACTCTCGTGAATGTACATACATCCGCGTCCTTCTTTATAAAATCCAGCAGTTTTACACTCGTATGAAATATAAATTCTAAATTTTAATTTAAGGGTCGATGAATCGAATGAACTTTAGACAATTTATTTGTAAGGTTTTGGGGTCCATAGTATCAATAATTCTCGCTTTTTCTCTCTGTAACTGTATGTTCTGTATTTTTGTGTCCCTTCTCCTACGCTCGTTTCGATCGAGTCGTGCAATTACATGGACACCTTTCAGAGTTAGTCGGTTTCTTTCGACAGGGGGTTGAGGCCCTCTACATTGTTTCTCGAAATTCGGTAACCCCCACATTGGGCTAGGAACACATGGATTTTTTTAAATATATACATATACATATATAACAAATACATTATCCACTGATTTTTTTTGTTCAATGGATCTAACCCACATTCTTATTATAATTAGAGTATTAGTATTTTTACTGTATATTTTTTGTATTGCATTTTATTTATTTTGTAAAAATAATGTTTATTTCTTTTGAATGTTAGTGTTTTTGTTTTAATTATTTGTTTTATTGTATTACAAATATCCCTTATTTATTTTATTTGACATCAATAAATAACTTTTTTTTGTACGCATATGTTAGAATTATATAGGAGGCACAAAAAATACCTTCAAGCAGCCATTCGAACCCCTGGAATGGGTCTGGTTAGGAAATTATAAGAATTGTCAATAGCGATGAGTTACAGTATTTTTGTTGGGCAGGTACTCCGTACGCTAACGCACGGTCACCCCTTCGATACTCAGGGGTTGAAGAAAATCCTATGGAACTACTCTACTCTCTTTGTATTTATTTTCCTCACTGATTTTTTTTCCTCTTAAAATTACAAACGAAACTTGTTGAATCCACCCTGAATTCTTGCTTTAATAAAGTATTTACAATACTTACTAATATTTCCGCTAAAAATTGAAACAAGGAGCTTAAAATGTTATTTCTCTGCACGTTTACATATGCTTAGTTATGACAAAATTTACGGTAATTAATAAATGTAATTAATACAGTTAAGTACTTTGTGTACGATAAGCCTAAAGGTATATATACATATTTTAATTTTAATTAACATTAAAGTGAAAAATTTTTCGTTTCGTCCTGCTAAATTTTTTGTGACAAAAAAGTATTATGAATAATTTTAATATTTGGAACTAATGTTTTAATCAAATTTAAGTTGAGTAATTGTTCTTCAATCCACAATCCCATGGTACATTCTTTTATCCGACACAGATCAAGCAGTTCCCTTTCGTATTTCAAAGTTAAATCTTTCTTATGGATTCATAAGACTTCGTGAGCCGATAAGAAGCCCAGGCCCAGGAAGAAGAATCAGATGGAAAAGGAGGATACTTTAAAGATGAATCTAGTCTCATGGGAACATATTTCTGATAGTTATATGAAATTCTCTGAATCTAAGGAAAAATAAAATTTTGCAAAAATTAGTGTTAATTCGTAAAAAGTTTTGAAGAAGATATCGGAATCACCGAAGCGAAGTGGTTTCAGTAGCTCATCATAACTTGTTTTAATTGTCTCTGTTCTTTATTAATTCGCTTTTTTATGCTGCGTTTTTATCAGTAGAAGAATATTCAATGAAATCAGCGCTCAGTGTTTGAATTTAAGTCTGACGAAACACTTGATCGCATATTTATACTATCTACACAGATTCCGAAAGTGCATAAACAATCTGAACCTGCAGACGTGTTTCAGTTGTTTAAATTTTTACATAAAGTAACTGAACTACGGTGTCTCCATTAAAAATATATTGATGCTCAATAATCTGGCACGGTAGTGGTCCCGAACGTATCGGATTCGATAAAAGTGTATTATAATATGAGTTAGAACCCATCATTATTGAAATTCCTTTACAAAACTTTTCAGATACAATGAGGATAGAGTTTTCGGTGACTTAATTTATTGAATGCTATGCAAATTTAAAGTTATCATTATATTTTCAATATGTAAAGATAATCAATACTTCACTTGTAGTTAGAATAAATTCGAAATTGTGCCTTTAAAAATACAAAAGATATATACTGCCACAATTATCCGAAAACAATTTAAAACAGACAATGAAAATGTACATTTTTTTACCAGTGACGCTTTCAGTAATGAAAACCGATAATGATAGTAAGCTTATTTTACACGGAGGTCCCAAAATATGAAAGAAATGTTGTGAAATATAGTTTTCAAAGTGATAAAAAAAAGTATTTTGAATTATTTTATAAGGGAATAAAGGAAAATTCTACGAATTTAAACACTGTTAAACAAATATTTAATGTTTACTTTTTACATTTAAGTATTCGATGTTAGTACTCAATTTTAAATTCTCCAAATAATTAACATATTAAGGAGAGTGTTGTACAAATATTCGGGAATAAACTCGTAAATATAGGAATAACAAAGTAGTACGTGTAGAATAGTGGCTTAAGGGTAGAAACAAAGTAGTATAGTAGTATACGGCTAGAAACTTCGTAAAAGAGAAAGCAAATTTTGAAGAAAAAGAAGAATTTTGCATCATAAAACAAAATGTAAAGTGTGAGGCAATCGGAAGAATGTCGGATTATTTTCAGACCGGGAAAATTGTTGTTATGGAGTGTGCATCTGAAAACTAGTGTTCAATCAGATTTATTATGGAAGTCTAGTGAAGGAAAAAACTATCTCCATCAAGAAAGAAAGCAAAGAAGGGGTAAGAAAAAAGTGTTACAACACTCTTCGTTATATCCATGATACACAGGGGAATAAAAAAGTGCCCCCTTCCCAGTTCAATGAGATGATCCCTCTTTCGCAATGAATTTACGAAAGTACTGGAGTTTTTGGGTTAACGCAACAGAAGAAAAAAAAAAAGGAGGGAGAAATTTGATATGCCAAAGAAACCAGCCACCAAAGAATGCCTGCTTGAAAAACCTGTTGTAGATCAGATGATAAATAGAGAGTCCTTTCCATTTATTTTATATTTTAATCAAAGAAATAAAAGATTGTGGAATATTATAAAATGATTAACTAAGAATTCTGAATTTAAGTACTCTGTCCTCTTTATTATGTTATCTTTCTTTACAATATTTTGTGAATCATTTTAAAATGTTCAATGTGCATTGATTCAATATTAATTTATCGAGTTTTATTTGAAATTGTGAAAGAATTCTATTTTTTAATGAATATGATATGCAAAAATGATTGATCATTTAAAGATAATGGATTGATTATATTTCATTTATTATTTTAAATATGAACCAATTTCTCATTCATATCTAACAAATTTGACTCTTTGAATTGCTAATTATTGTGTTAATTAAAAATTTCTTTTGCAATATCTTTTGTGGTTTATTTTGAAATTTTCGCTGCATGTTAATTCAATATTAATTAACGAGTTCTATCTGAATAAAAAATAATAGACTATTTTTAATTGAATTTTTTCGTACAAAATTATATGTGCTACAATAGAGGTTGATTGTTATGTCAAGAAGAGCCAAGTTTAGACGATTGTTATGAACCTTTAGAAAGCGCTTTGTAGGTATAGAGGTGTATGTGTTTGAAAAACATTCGAGTGATAGAAAACGTTATACTGTTCTTTGGTAGCAGAAGCAGCTGTAGAGAGCGCTGCTCAACAAAAGCAACATTACAATCTAGAGAATGAAATAAGGTATCATTGTTATTTCTAATTTTCTTAATTTCGTCCCTTACCCTGTCTGAACGAAAAAGTACGGACCAAGTAATTCGGACTTTTATACATATTTCGTTTAGTTATGAAACTTATTTGCTATTGTAGAGAATATAATAAATAAGATTAAATTCCAAGATTCATATAATATAATTTGTATACGTTTACGTAAATGTATTATTTTGATGTGTAAATATACTCAATATGAATTTAAAAATTTTGTTCAAAACATTTCCTTATATTTACACCATGTGTAAAAATTTCCAGATAATTAATAACTAACTAAAGTTTATTCCACAATTATCTTTTGTGTATATTAGTTTTTAATTGCAAAATATTGATATAAGTATGATACTGTGTATATATGATATTTCAAAATAGCGATACTTATATATACATCCGTCTAAATTCCAGACATACAGCATATACTTAATAATGTTGGAGTTCAGAAATGCAAGCAATACAGGAAAAAGTTAATAGAAAAGCTTGCTTCCAGCGAGAATTAGTTGAATTCATTAGAATGTTCATTTTATTGAAATGAAAAGCGCTTAAATTTTTTTATTAAGAAAACTATGCTGATTGTTTTATTATAACTGCAAATCAAATTAATTTTCCAATATTATTTTGCATATATAATGAAGTCACACATTTTTCAACAAACAGGTATAAAAATTCTTTTATATACACCAATAAAAATGTAAATGATGGGCTATTTTTCTTTTAAAATAATTATCGCTTATAATGAAAGTTGGAAATTTAATTTAACGCTATTTTTAAAGAAATTTTAATTTCATTTAAGAAAAGGATATATTCGAATCTTTAGAAAAGGAAATCATCCAGTCATAATAATTGTGAAAAAACATTGAGTTAAAATAAATTTGAAAATGCAATGTAAAACCATACCATTTAGAATTTTTGATATATATATATATAAATAACACCTTTTTATTATTATTTATCACGAAATATAACTTAAATTTAAATAAATATTTTTAATTACACGATATAAATCATACCCGCATTAAGATTTTTTATTACATATTTATTAAAAATAAATAATGCGATAATAGTTAATTTTTTATGTTTTCATTAAACTTTAAAAAACCATTTGCACCTTTATATTAAGTACGATTTTCTGGGAACAAAGTCTTTCTCATATAGGAAGCTATATCTTTGGAGTTGTCATTTCCTTTTCTAAAGGTCCACCCAAACTGTCCCGGTGTCCAACGGATAAAATAATAATTTCAGATACTTAGCCAACAGAAGAATTTACATCATCTGGATTTGATGAGGCGTGGCCAATTTCAGTCCACCCAAGAGTTCAGAAGCGGAAAGGATACCAGAGTTCAAATATAATTATTACAACGTTCCTGAACAATGTAAAAAAATGTTAATACTTATTACAGCGTGCAACTAATACTTAAACAATATGTTGCAGCTGCATAGCAAATGTAAATGCAACAAGAGTACTTGTACTTTATCTTATTGTATATGTAGTCAATATTATTTAGATTAATTTAAATAATTAATGTATGTAAGCTGTAGGGTATTCTATTATTTAAGAAATCTACATATCAAGGGTACATTATTTGAATATACTCTCTTTCATCACATATTTTCTTAGATTTCATCATCATTTTTCAATTAACTCACTATACAAATAGCTTATTAATATTAACTCAGTATATTTGTAACTACAACTCTACAAATTTTAAGTATTTGGAACAATATTTGTATCTTTTTTTTTCATTGTTGAATATCTTACCATAATACCATTTGCTCAAAAAATAGAAGATAGATGGATTTTGTTTCATTTTTTCCTCTAATTCCGCCCAATGCTTTATAAGCCTCATTTATTATTATTATTTTTCCTTTTCAAAAACTCCTGTTAACTACAAGGGATAATGTTTTAAACAGATAAAAAGACATTCATGCCATGTTGTATTAAGTTTATATGTAGCTTAAGATATTTTATAGGTCTTAAACCTAAAGTTCTTTAAAAAAATATTTTTTTCAATTTTCTTTCCTATTCCAAGCAAATTACAATATTTTTAAATTCTTATAATTTTTCAGAGTTACTGCAAGTTGGTATATATTAAATGTCAAATATTTCATTAAATAATTTCAGTGTATTTTTCTTACGTATCACTTATTTATTTTGAAGCCTTGCATTAAATCCGAAAAGTTGGTGCATTTTATTAAAACTAGCCGAAGCAATGATTATATTTGCCCGAATAACTTTTATTCTATAGTTTTTGTATCAACTACTTTAATTTTACTGAACTTTTATTTTTTTAGCAAATTAAAAGTTGCATCGTGTTTTTTTATTACATGTTAACATTAATGTTTTAAAAACTTGATAAAATGATTCTCCATAAGGTTATTAAAGTAAGAATTCTAAGTAAACATATAAATAGAATATATTAGACTAAAAGCAAAACGAGACTATTGGCGACGGACTTCGCAAATTTGAACCTCAGTTAAGTAATGAGGACTACACCTCAGTTGGCACCTACCTCTCCTAACTTTCACATCCCGCCAATGGGAGGACTTTGAGTCACGACCGATTTGACGTGCAGCCCCGGCAATTCGGCGGGTCTTAGGGTTCAAACCAACGACTCGATAAAAACCACTTGCCACAATTCCGAGATCATGACCATTAGACTACCATGGCCGTGAGAGATTTAAAGGTTGTAATGAAATACTTTAAAGTTAGACTTAAATTGTTATACACGTGTGCAGTTGCATTTAAAATGAACGTAACCTAAGCAAAAGGTGCACATATGTATTAGAGTTTTGATAACTTTCCATTCCTCAAACACAAAAGTGAAACCGAATATACATGACCTTCATTTAAATTAACTTTAAATATTAAATTTTACATTTACTATAGCATCCTTCAATTCCATGCAAAAGTAAAAAAAAAAATACTATAGAATATTTGCTCTAAAATTTGATTTTTTTACATACACTGAGATTTGCCGAAATAATTAATAACCTTTGAAATTTGGTTTATTTGCACTTGAACGAATAGAGGTATATTTCAGTTTTTGTTTTTATTTACAAACCTAAATTATTTATCGCTATTAAAATTCACCCATACAGCGTTAAGAAGTAATAGGTTACAAAATATTCCTCCTGAGTTCAAGATCTATGCTCCTTTTATAAGGGCAAATGCATCAAAGAAGATGGCCTGTGAGGTTTAAACCAAGACAATGCTTATGTATACAACATGTCATAAATCCCTCTCACTAGACCATGACCATCGGAGGATGCGAGGGCATCGAAGAAAGAAATAATCTAAAAAATGTATTTCACCTATGAATGTATTCCGGAAGATTTTTATCAAGCTCATCTCACCATAGAAATCACGACGACGAAAGAATTAGAGAGTCGAATAACTCAAAAGAACTTCGATCGGTTACCCGAAGTCATCAATAAGTGAGGGAATGGATCTGGTCTTTATAAATGTCCGAGAAGAGCTGCAATTTTTATTCAGCTTTGTATTCCAGGTTCTTTTTTTTCCGCTTAACATCTTTAAGTATAAAATGCAGGTTTCCATCAAGTAAAAAATGATTTTTAACGTTTTTATTCTCTCTCTCTCTCTCTCTCTCTCTCTCTCTCTCCCTCCATCCATCCATCCACCCAAATCACAATTAATATTTAATACGCATAATCAAAAGTTTTTCATCAGCTAAATTTAATTTTTGTGAAGATGACTGTAAAACTTAAGTATTTAGAATTCTACATCAATCTGTAGTTGCTGCTTAATTCTTCGAATAAACGAATTTAAAATCATTCTTAGAATTGCATTTGTTCAGATTCATTTATATAAAATACGAATATAATCAACTTTCATTTCATATTGAAAAATAATCATTTTTGTGACCGAATAATCCACAGAAACTTCTGAACCATTAATCATTCTTTTGATAATTTAGAAATGATAAATTGAATCTGGAACTTTTCGATTCTATGTCTAGTGGAAGGAGTATAAAAAACCAGAAATCATTGACGGTATAATTTATAAAATAGAAATCCCTTTTCCTGTTGTTCGGCATATTCAGCAATCAAAGTGATTTTCCAGTTATTGCTAATGGCGTTTTGAGCCGAGGAAATTATTCAATGCACAATTCAGTGTTGTTTTTTTACATTTACGATACGGTGACCATAATAAAGAATTTTCTTAAGAAAATGCAAAAACAAAGCTATTCATATTATCAAAATTATAAGTAATGTTATTTAAATGATATAATGTATGAATTAATTTTATGTTTACACTCTATTCGTACAATATTTCATTTACAATTATTTATATTAGTTCATAAAAAATTATATTCTTTACAGTGAATATGTGTAAACTTTTTCAGTAATGCAAAGTAAGTTGGATTTGCTCTACAAATTCATATTTCATTTAGAGACAAGTATAAATGCTAAATAAACGAAAGAAAAGAAGAAATGTAATTGAGAAAATATCATATACACATAAAACGCAAGTTAATTTTAAGGTAAAAAAAATGCAGTACAAATCTGCTTATTTTAAGCAAAATTTAATCTATAAAGCATATTTACGTTTATTAAAGTAGGAAAAGATATATTTTCGAAATAAATTTATGCATTCTTCCCATATGCAGCAAACTTCATATACATTTTATCAAAAAAAAAAAAAAAAAAAAAGGATATGAAACATTGACACCTTAAATAAACGAAATGTCTTAATAATTTAAAAAAGCGCACGCTAATTAAATAACTATTGATTTATATAAAATTACAAAGGAAGTGTACGTCAGAGTAACTCAATTGTATAACAGAACTCATTTTATTAATATTTTGTTCATGCAATCGGTTCCTCAAGTCTTTCTGAAGAAAGGTTCCTACAAATTTATTGTTTTTATGACGAATGGAGACTTTAATTTGTTTTTCAAAAACGTTACACAGTTTATTTTTATTATTATTAAAACAAATTATTTCAATTGGAAATTTATTAATGCTTCTGTTTAACTTTTTAAATGTACATATTTGTGTTTCTGTGATATAATTACTTGAAATGTAACCAAAATATTAATTACTGTATTTCTAGTATGCAAGAAATTCTAATCTTTGGAAGAGTGGTTGAAAAGCGGAGAGAATATATATGCAATGAATAACAAGTCCGTTTATACTTTTTTTTAGCCAACAAACTTTAAGTAAAGTTAAAAGCAATTCAGGATTTCGAGATGGAAATTCCATCTCAAAATGCTTCCACGGATACATAAATACGCAAGAAAATAAATATAGCATTTAGCACATATGACGTAAAAGGATTGGTACACAATGTCAGCTATTTTAATTTGAATACTCTACCTCTTCTTCCATAATGGTGAATACCGCTTTACTCGTTCAATTTACGTTTTTGCATTAAAATTTTTTTTATCTTTTATTTTCCCATGTATTCGAGAGTGAAAAATAACTAGTTTTTCTTATTTGATTCACAATTAAAATCGCTTTTAATAACTAGAATAGAAACTGGCAAGAAATTAAAATCTAAGCGGATATATAATATAAAAAGTCCTTTTAATTTTAGAAGCTAAATGGAATTTTTCAGAAGAGTTTTTCATAAACTTTACACAATTTGTGCTGTGCATTACTTAAATTTCAAAGAAAAATTTCAACATTTAATCAAGAGTCTTTCATTTAACTATATTATAAGTGTAACAAAACATAAGATGAGATGAAGAAAAAAAGTGTAATTTTAAATCCTCTTTTATATTTCTTGTTTCTGATTCATTTCCTCTGAACGGAATATTATGAAGCAAGATTTTAAAAAACGCGAAACAAAACAAATTTTATCCTAAAATTATTTTAGAACATTAATTTCAAAGTTTATAAGAAACTTTCTATATACAAATGTAAAACGAAGATTGAAAGAACTCTAATCAATTCATAAAGCAAAGACACATACTTTAAACACTTTTAAGTTGTATATGATACCTAAATATATTGTTAATAATCAAAATAAAATATCACTGGGAAGGTAATTGAAGAAATATACACATAAATATGCGTCTATTTAAGTTGGGTTCCTGAGTTGTAAAATACCGATATTTCGCTATATCGTGATTCGAATAAACACGGACAGTTTAAACAAGAGAAGGAACTGTTGCGAAAATGGGAGAAACGGAATACAATCAATCGGTAAACCAATTAGCGCGGGAGTAATTTTCGTGCACCTACCGGATTATTAGATGACGTGATTTATTATTTCGTATTTCGTGAGAAGCATCATTATCATCACGGATGGTTGAGATTCATCACAAAAATGATGTTTGTTTCTAATGAGTATGCAAGCTCTTTTCGATGAAGAGAATGGTTTGCTCAGCGTTATTCAGATAGACAAACATATGATATTGCTTTATCGATATAAATGAATTCCATTTTTGGTGGTAACTGAATGAGTAGAAAAACTTAAGATTTCGGTCTAGTTGCGCTTCTTTTCCTGAATCTCATATATTAACATACACATCAACTCACACACACATAGCTGTTTTAACGTAAACATTTAAATAACTAAGACCACTAAGCTCCTTTTAATCTAGCACGTTCCAACTAACGACCCTACCGGATTATTTAAAGTCAATATAATTTTAACGGTAATATCGAAGATAAATCACTTTCGTCAAAAACTTAAATTAGGTTTTTATTTGACTAAAGTCAAAGAACCAGATCGAAAATTTCATATACATTTACACCCAGAAAAGTGATTCCAATTTTTCTATACGTTTGTGACATTGTAAAATATACCTCCTTTTCTGATGCAGAGTTCTTAAAATATAGGAATATTTCAAAAATACTCCCTTTTTCATATAAATACATATAGGAATCAGTAGTATATTATAAAATACTCTATTCTCTAAAGTATATAGATGTCAGAATATAAAATGTATATCATCACATTGTCAAGTAGTTTTAAAATTAAATTCAAGCATTGAATATTAATTTATGGAACATTATTGTATTGATAAAAAGTCTCAGCACAAAAGAAAAATAAATATTCAATGGTTGCTAAAAGTTGAATGTAATTGGACATTGCGAGAACAATGAAGGAGATCTAAATCAGGATATCGGACAACGGGATATTTGACTGTAATTTGGTTCCAAAATAAGACAGCAATGTGTAAGCAAGAAAATACTCACTTGGTGATGATAAGCACTTTAATTATTTAAGAAAAAGAGGACACAAGAGTTCACTCTACATTGAAAAATGAAATGAATAGGGGAGGCTGCAGTTTAATAAAGCATGTGGTCACCTCTGACAACACAGCACACTGCACAACGACTTCCATTGAGGAAAATTGTTGGCTCAAAGAGTTTAAACAGTCACGAAGAGCTCTTTTCAGTTCTTGAATGTAGTTTACATAGGTGCGGAAAGGCAGCAGGTTGTCTTCCGAGCATATACCATATATGCTCTATAGGATTCTGAGAAGGCTGCGGCATACGTAGGATATTTACCATTTCAAGTAAGACGTCGATCGGGCTCGTACGATGACAAGATGTGTAATTATTCATAAATATGGACCGACAGAACCTCGAAATAGGCAAGCGTAAGGCTCAAAATTTTATTTCTGTATCTTTTCTCACTCACAGTTCTCGTCTCAAAGATATGGGGAATATATTTGTCCAACATAATATCTGTCTACACCTTGACTCCCCTCGATGAAAAATGTCGCATTCCGTGATATTTTCCAGGGCAATATGAGTCCCACGTCCTCGTTCTATCATTAGGTGATGAGAATCAATGTTCAGACTAAAACAAGATTCATGCACTGAACATCACATGCGACCACTGTTACCAAACACCAATAATGAAGTTCAGAATTCCAAATTCAACGAGCGGGATGGACTATGCGTAGGCATTACGGGAATGTAAACTGATTTGTTGGAATGATAAAGGGACCAACATGATTGAGTCTCTTGTAAACAATTCGTCTGGAAACTCGAACTCCCATGGCGGCTGCGAGTGACAAACCGATTTCTCTGGAACAACTGTCCTTCGAGCAATTATTGCCAGATATTCGGCTTAGAGAAGAGTTATTACTTTTTGCCGATTTAGTACCGGTCGTTGATTTCTATTTCTCTCACTTTGAAACCTCTGCCACAGTTCTGAGACCACACATCGAGGCATATTCAGAATTCGAAACATTTCGGTTCAGATTCGAGCAATCCACAAATTCTTCCATTCGCAAACATCCCAAATGTAGTCTATATGTCATAATTCTTTCTTTTTAATCGTTGATGAAGATTCATCGTACATGAATTGCACGAAAATTGTCTGAACTGCTTATGCCGAATGAACAGACTTAAGCGCGTTTCGAGGTGCGAAGTTGTTTTGAAATTGAAGATTTCGATTGAAATGTTTCTCACAAAAATACATACTTTTATTTTTGACAATTGATTCTCCACAAGTTATTTAGAACTAATTGACAAATATTTACTTACATCTTTTCGTATTTTACGAATTATGCTTTACTTCACTATGTTCAGCATATTTTGTTAAAATAAGTAATGACTGATGACGAGCTACTCTAGTCGCTATTTATTTTATCAGTATTTGAAAAGCAACAGTTGGGCCTGGGAAACATTTTACTGTTCAGCACATTGTACCTGCAGCGATGTAATATTAAACAAACGTCATATGAAACCTGGTAGAAAACAAGAAACACTGTATTGAATAAAAAAGGGAAAATGGCGAGCAGCGCTGTTTCGCGACTGACTATAAAGTGCACTGAACCATCTCATGTACGATTAAAATGAGGTTTTGTAATTGGTTAAACATTTTATCATAATCACAATATTAGAATAATTAGGAATACTGTAATGAAAAAATGGGACACTCCTTATAATTTAAGCATTCTTCATATCACAGCTTTCAGCGGGAACTAAATTATCGAATTGATGGATTAATCATCCTAATTAATGTTGCTAATGAAATTTTAAAGTATATAAATTTCTCTCTCACAGATGCATGCAAAATGTTTTTTTCACGTATCTGATTTCGCATGGTAAAATTAGCTGAAAATCAAAATGTTGTAAATTTCTGTTTGTAAGATTCTGAGTTTGGTCTGAAGAATGGGTTCTCTGATATTAAGTGGGTGTATTAGGCATTTGATAAATAAAAGCACTGCGACGCCCCGTGAGTCATTTCATGAAAAATCATCTGGATTTTATTTATGTCATGTAATTTCAATTTTATTTATATCGACAAATAATCTATTGTTAATATGGAGCTGATCTCACACGTGTTCCCGAATAAATATTATCATGAATGTATATTTGTTTGAATACATTCCGAAATAGGTCAGCTATCTTTCTCTCTAATATTGGGACCTCCAATCTACTATTGCTGCCATAGATTCCTCCTTATCTTTTCGCCATCTCCAACATCTGTGTGCTACTACCTTCCCTCTCTAATTCTCTCTCTTTAATTTATAGAATAATTAAGATATACGTAATGCCTGAGTCGAGACCTCGTCACTTGTACGATTTTCAACACTACGAGGTCCGCCACCAATATCTCTCGTGATGCTTCTAAATGAGACGTTACTAAAACCAATCTATCCTAAGTTGAGGATCGTCATAAAAGCAATGTCTTAGAAATGTCCACAAATATAGTTGAAAGGAAATAAACGTGAGAGAATCGTCACAAAATCTTTTTATTCAATTCTAAGCGACAGTTAGTGGATTTTAAATTCTAGAAACAAAAAAAAAAGATTAAAAAGGATAACATTATTACTAAAAAGCTGAAGTATTTATTAAATACAGTTACAAAAACGATGACTTTCAAAATACTAAATCTTTTATATATTTTAACAAATATATAAATCTATCATTTTATGCAATTTCAACTATCAGTTCAGAAAATGATAGATTCTGAAATTACGATTGGATATCTCGTAGATTTATGGAGATATGTAATCAGAGGTACACTGGTTAAATATGGTAGTCCGTTTCAGGATTAACGTCGTAAACCAAACCTTCGTTATACTTGCTGCCATTTCCCACAGGTATAATAGAATCGGCCATTTCAGAAATCATGTAGCGTTTAAGAACAGTTTTCAATTTTGTAATTTATGAACATTAATTTTAAATAAATCCTTAAACCCTGTATTTCACTTATGTTCCTTAGGGAGAAACAAAATTAGCATTTAAAATAAGCAAAACTATTTTATCAATCGTATTTTTAATCAAAATTGGTTAATGTACTTAACATTAACATTTTTTTGTATTTTTCATTAACATTTTTTGTATTTTTTCAATATTAAGATAAGTAATTATACTCTCCATAATTACCATCTAGATTATCTTCAACTTTAACATTTGGCCAATCAAATAAGTTTCGATAATATAGCACATTCTCTTCCGAAGAATGCATAAGTTGACACTTTGATGAGTGATACAGAGTTTTAAACATCTTTTCGTCATCATAACTGAGACTTCAAGGATTCAATTTATAAACTCCTTAAATATGATGGTGCCTTTATTACCAGAAACGAAAGGAAATCTCTTTTATGTCGAAGGATCAAATATTCTTTAAGAACGCTTCTCCAGTTCGATTCTGTTGATTAATATTTTTTATATGAAGTCGACCATCATTTCTTTAACTCCAAAACATCTTCAGTTACACTATATTGTTCGAATCAAAAATAATGTAGTGACTTGCGAATTTTGTTTTTACCCAGAATGTTGGTCTACGTTTAAGGGTGCGTTAAGGACAATGTTTGAAAAAAAAATCATTTATATGGTTTTTGAAATGATCAATTCAATAATAAAAATAATCGATCAATTCATGACAAATTCTGTCTCCAATAATAGTTCTACATTGATTATTCTACTGATATAAGGATCATATCATTTAAATCTCTCCATATTCGCTAAATGGCAATGAAACAAAATGGAACAATCGACGAGGCGTCGTAAGCCAAAGCTTGCTAGGTTACTGCAGACATTTTAGCGGACAACAATTCCTTGTTAACAAAGGGCATCATTAATTAAGGATCTAGATAACTAGCTAATCATTGTACCAAGCGGATTTATTAAATAACTTTGAAAGTACTGCGAGGAGATTCGAATAAAATTTGAAACTTAAACTATTTAGAACTTTTTCTACATAATTCTGTGAAAATTCAGATTCCATAATGAAACAATTCTTTTTTAAAAATCAATTAAACGTGTTAGTTAAGATGCCATGTAAATACAAAAAAAAAAAAAAAACAACAACATACTTTAACTTAATTTTTTTTTTTGTCAATATCACTGATATTAATTTTATCCAGATGAGAGGGAAGGATAGTAGGGTATACCAATCTTTTTACGATTGTACAAAGTTTTAGATTCCGGAATCGGTCGCGTATGAAACATTTTACGTAGAAAATATTTTACAATTTCCATATTAACAATGAAAATAAAAGATAATATGAGGAAAATTAAACTTCACCGTACAAAACAATATATTTCGGAACGTTTCAACATGTTTCTAACTAAGAAATCTATTTGTAGATCTTACTCTGAAAAAAAAAAAAAAAAAGTCTACAAATATATTTAAATGTACCATCAAAAGGTTACTTTATAGAGAAATTTTTGTTTGACAGACATTTTATTATGTTTTTTTTTTCATTTGTAAGACAGTACGTAACACATACCAGTAAAAATGTGAAAAGATTCTTCTGTATGACTGCGCACATACACACGCGCGCACACACACGCAGGCACACACACACATACACTCACACACACACACATACACTCACAGAGACACATACACTCACACACACTCACACATATATATATATATATGCATGCGTGTGTCAATCATTCAAAAACGAACAATCATTCAAAAATTTGAATGATTGTTCGTTTCACACATTTTTTAATATTTCGCCGAGAGTTCCCTTCAGAATATTATTTTTACTCTAAAAGCAGTAAAAAAGATAAAGAGGAATGAATTCCACAAGTTCCTATCGTCAATAGCCTTTACTTCGCTTTATCGCCATCGCAATTATCGCTTATTTGGCGTGCTTATGGCTCACTTTTGGCGATGGACGCGAATAAGTTTTGAGATTTTAACATATCTCACACTGTAGCCAAATAGATACCACAAATCCCATTCATTCTTCTTGCTATATTGTAGCAAAGTTAATATTTATATCTGAAGAGGTCTCTAAACATAATTCTTTTCTACAACATTTTTCAATTCATCCTTCCGGAAATATGATACAGGCATGGACTCGATTTATTTCTTGTTCTCGGGTTGGATGATAAAAAGTGCCTCATTTGTTGTTGGAAACTCCGATGATGTTATGGCATCCAACATCCGGTACTGGCTGTAGATGGGCACTTTTTCTTTGAATTTATTCTCAAAAAGAATGTGAAATGCTCTTTTCTTGGAATGTTTCCCACTATTTTTTATTACTTGTTTCTTCACCTTTTCTTCATTCGTTCACTAAAAGTTGCTACTCCTCTTGACGGAGGAAGATGATTTTTTTCTTTATATTTCTCATGGAATAAATTTTATTTAGAGTTGAAATTTGACCACACCCATGCCAAAAAAAAAGGACTTTGAACAAATTAAAATCTTGGAAAAGTTATCACTGTAGTCAAAATTTTCAAAACTAACAGTTTTGTTCTCTTTTTCCAAGATTCTTCAAATAATCTCATGCCAAATTTAAATTTACGAGACTAACATTTACATTATATTTCCTTATTTTAACTGTAATTTGAAATGGAATGCATAAGACTTTAAAAGATATTTGTTTAAAATTTATATCAATGAAATAGATTTTTATTTCAAAATTAGAATTCGTAAAACATTAAGCACCTAGTAATTATGTAACGTAGTAGTAACCGATGAAAGTGTTTAATTATTCTAAACATTTAAATAATGAATACAATATGTATTTTGGAATTTTAAGTTAGGGACTCATATAAATTCTTAAAAATAAAATAATGATTACTGATGACTAAAATTGATTGCTTATTAACATCGCATTTATAAGCAACACGAAAAACATTAGCGACAATCCTCGTAATTTTGGAATCACATTCAAGAGACGAAATCGATATCTGAGTTGATATCCCACTTTCTTAATTTCCACACTAATTATAGATGGGGACATTGTGTGAACTAACTTTGGGATGATACTTTTGTTGCATCAGGATTTGAAATCACAATTCGAAGGAAACAATGCCAGCCTTGAATAGTGATTACACCATGAATTCATAAAATGTATAAATTGAAACCAATATGAATTCCAAAACATGGGTGATAATTCTACTATTAATTCTGAGTTTTTAATTATTATATGTTTATATGTTTAATTATTATGAGTTTAATTATTATATGTAGACTGAATGAGCCTCTTGAATTTATAGATATATATAAGTAAATTCTAATATAAAGTTTATTCTTCTTTAGTTATTAGTCTCGACTAACATTATTTTCAGTTACACAGCATATTTTTATGAGTAGCAGGAATAAAATACTAAAGAATATATATATTTCTAAAACTGAATCTTTGAATAAATATATTTGTAAAGTTAGTAAGAGAAATCAATACTAATATGATTCTATGAAAAATAATTCGTTATTTTTTGTTTAAATTAGAAATAATTCAGAGTTCAATTCTTTGTTATACACTATGCTTGCTACAGAATATTTTGGAAGTTTAGACTATTAGAATTGTAAAATTAAATAACAGCATATATGAATTGAGTACAATATAGTTTCCTGATAATGTTTTAATATCAGCTTTCATTCATAGTCGTGGATTATAATTAAACAAATTTTGTATTTGTCGTTTCTATGAATGTACCGAGCTGAACTGTAATTGAACGAACGATAAAACTTTTTATTCTTTGTATGAGTAGGACATTAAAATACTATAACTATATTCTGCTATAGATCAAAATCTGATAATATTATTCTTTGGAAAAATTGTTATAATTCTTATAATATATACATCAAAAGTCTTTGTTAAAAAAAGGAAAACTAAAGAAACTTTTCATTGTAAAAGCAATAAAATAAATTTAGTCTTATTTTTCTAAATTATAGGCTACAATAACAGTTTTAATTACACACTCAAAATGCAATGTCATGAAGGAAGCATACAAACCCCGTGATATTTTCAACGAGCGTATTTCGTGATGGTTTGTGCAAATGATTTCCATTTCGGAGCAGGCACACAACAAGCGCTACATGAAGGAGAACAGGAAGCATTTTTGAAGTATTGGAAGCCTTTTCGTTTGGCTGTTTTACATGGACAGTTTCACTATGTAAACTGACAGAACCGATTATATCTGCCTCGCCATACCACTACACATGGTGACATTCATAATGTGTGCATGGCAATGATGGATCGCTCTACCACATGAAACACAATTTCACAATAATCGGTATCCACACATACCATTCGATATCATTTGCAGAGCAGTGAAATGTCTGCAAAGCGTTCATTGCTGTGATTACCTTTATCTTAAGATTGCAGGTGGTTGAGTTTTTAATGGTGAATTGAACAGAGGATACTGACAATCAAATAGCACGAATTCATCTTTGCAGACAAATGACGCTTCTGTTTGCAACTCCACGATGTGCAGATTAACAACTGCAAACTCTCTCTCTTAGAACTCTACAAACACATTGAACGCAAAGTCAATACAATATCTAGCCAGTGCTAGACCTCTGAGAATTTTGAATTTGTTGGCCTCTCTTACAATTGTTAGTGGCCACTTTCCAACAGGAAAATACAAGATGACACGTGGCCCACAATTATCTTTGGCCACCAGATTGCATTTCTGTCTCGACTGCCTGTGCTCCCAAGAAATTAAATACAGAATGGACTTCAGTCCTTCAGCGAGCTCAAGGCATGTTTCGCCTTCGGGGGGTATGTCGTTTCTGACTCAGGCGCTGGTGGACTCTACACAACTAGAGGGCGCCAGTGCCTCATACCTTCCCTTTCAAGAAGGTATCACAAAAAAAAAAATTACATGCACTAAGAAATTCACAAAAACTGCATCCCCAAATAAGAATATTAATAAAAAAAAAGAATATTAATAATGCATAAATTCAAGGACAAAGAAATATTGAGTAATTTTTTAAATGTTCAAGAAAAGAGTTCAATGTAGTTCAGGTATCTGCCCAATGAGTTGATTGTAGTCGACTAAGTGCATCAGCATTCAAGTGCATTTCACCACTGATAGCTGATACTGACGTTGAATCTTTCTAAAGCTAGAGACCATCTCTGGAGACGAGCACTTCGGGGTAAACATTGCTTCAGGTATGTTAAGGGGTAGTTATAACTAACTATTTGAACTTGTGATCCGTAACTATAAGTTTTAAATTTTCTCAACGCAAAGATAATGGCGTAAGTTTCTTTCTCTATGGTAGCATATTTTTCTTGGGACTTCGATAACTTTTTACTTGCAAAAGCAACAGGAATTTCATGTCCGTTTTCATCAACTTGAACCGTACAGGTGCCTACTGCATATGTAAAAGCGTCTGTGAAAATGGTAAATGGGGTTTGGAAATTGGATGCAATGCAATCAGAAGCTTAACATATAGCTTTCTTAAGCTTTCCAAAGGAGTCCTCATACTTCTTAGTCCAGTTGATATCACACGGAATTTTATTTCTTGTAAGTTCTATCAAAGGAAGCTCTATTTCTGCACATTTCGGGACATAGGATAGGTAGTATGACAGAAAACCTAGGAGACTTCTTACATCTTTCTTAGTCTTGGGAGGTAACAGATTCTTGATTGCAAGCACTTTTTCAGGATCAGGTGAATGGTTTCCAGAACCTACAACATGTCCGAGAAGTTTCACTTGAGGTTCACAGCTTCAATGTCTTAAATGATCTTTCCAGCTGCTTGAAAGTATTACTATGTCATCAATATACTCTTCGGCATACGCTCTGTTTTAGGTTAAAAGTTGATTAATGGTGCGTTGAAATGTAGCGGCTGCGTTCTTCAGACCAAAAGGCATAACTCTGAAAGAGTATTGTCCTCTATGAGTGACGAATGAAGTTAACTGTTTTGATTCAGAATTCAGATGATCAGAATTCAAGTGCTTCTAAATATAAGTTTCATCAGTTGGAATACGTTTTGTTACAGGTATGTTTTTGATATCACCAGAGTCAATATCGATCTCATAAATGACTCCTATGATGTTAGTTTGAATATTAAGTTTTCTAATTTTGTTCTCATGGATGTGTTTTACGATATAGATAGGCATTTGCATTAAATAACTGTGTGCACTTCGCGTTTCTACGATGGTGCAAGGAGTTGCTAGATTTCAACTGCTAGTACACATAAAATGTACGCGAGATGTCCATCTGGCGTACATTTCATGTGTACTAGCAGGTGAAAGAACAATAACTTTATCACCTATTTCGAAACTTTTATACTTTTTGCGACGATTATGGTAATAGGCATAGTTTCCTTGGTTAGTAGAAGAAGAAATACAAGCTTGCTCGGTAGCAAGCTGATGTTTGAATTTTAGATCATTGAGATAATTTGTAACAGATTTTAATTGACATATCGGTACAGTAATGTCTTCAGTTCAAGAGTCTTTTAGGATCGATAAGGGACAGGTAGGACGTCGTCCAATCTACATCGGAAATGGACAAACACCTGTTGTTTGATTAGGTACTTCCCGATAAGTCCATAACAAAAAATGGTATATGTTTATCCCTGTTCAGTACCAAAGCACATGCGCTGTTGCAGCAGCGCCACCTTATAAAAAAGAGCTACTGTATTGGAGTGTGTTCTGAATTGCCACCGAGAACAGAAGTGAGAAATTGATGCGGCTCTCAGAGTTCATAAAAAATAAAGTTAAGTGAGCTACAATTGTGATGATTTTATGTGAGATTTCGACAGTTCACTCAAATGAGCATCGACATTTTAAACCTATGACCATCTGGTCCGTCGAGCTGGAGGCCTATTAAATGGCCAATGGATAAGTGTAACAGTTTCGGTTCGGTGTGTTAGTGCTGCAAGGGAATAATAACCAGAAACCTGTAGTGAAGTAGGTGCATGAGGTTTTTTGGTCGTTTACTCTATTAAAATAATTTGTGTTTAAAATAATTTTTGTTATTATTATTTGAGGAAAGAGTTAATTGTATTTGTAATTTAGATTGTTCTAAAAATGTTTAAAAACGCGAGAAAAGTGGATTTGTAGATTGCTGCAACAGAGTTGGAAGAGGTAATAACAGATAAAATGACGGTTACAAAGTTGATTAGTATTATAAAAAATACTATAAAATTTAAAACCGATCCTAAATTTATATCCAACCTCATACAAGGGATAATTGAGGACCGGAAATCAGAATTAGAAAAAAACGAGAAAAATAAACAATTAGAATTACAGTTAGAACAAATTAAATTACAGAGAGTGAATGATAAATTAGAATTGTCGCGTATGAGAGCAGTTTCAAATACTAACGACGACGATTCAGAAAATAATATTGAGATCTCTGATTCTTTGGATCCATTCATAAGAAGTGTCAAAACTTTAACAATCAGTATCCCTAGTCGACCAGAAGGGTGGGGACTCTTTTTTGATTCTTTGGAAAGATAATTTATAACAAAAAACGTACCCGATAAATTTAAAGCAGAGATTATTTTTTAATTTACTGGGTGAAATAGTTTCAAACGTAATTTCTTATATAACAGATAATGAGTGGTGTGATTATGAAAATGTTAAGAAAATTGTTTTAAGAGAATTCGGGGCGCCCGCCGGGGGGGGGGGGGGGGGGGAGGAAAACTACTATGCAAGCAAACGAAACCCACGTTCAAATTGAGTCACGGTTAACAACTAGTTTCGATTATTATTTAAAGTTAAGATAAGTGTCTGATTTTGAGAAGTTAAAACAATTAATTGTATCGGACAAAATATTCCAAACATTTGACAAGGAAACCACGTCTCATAGCAGCGTTAGACAATTGGATAGCTGGTTTGATCCCGTAGTTTTAGGGAAAGAAGCAGATTTATTTTTTGTGTCACGGGGAAAATATTAACGGATGTCAATAATCAAAAATCCTCTAACCCGAAAAGTGTGTCTAAAATATTTCTAGCTAACAGCAAAACTTTAATGTGCGGATTGTGTTTTGAAAATCATCCATTACACAAATGTAGAAATCATAATTCATTACATTATCCGAGAAATCCAGAGTCATTGCGCAATGAAAGTGCAACATACATGAGTGGCCTTGAATTTTCTTTCCCCACAGAGCGAATCTAATTTATCGCCAATTGCGCCTATACTTCAAACAGCTGTCAACTCAGCCAGTAATCCAAATACTAGTTCCGTACTCTCTACGTGGGTAGTAAACCAGTCAAAAACCGTTCTGCTAAGTACCATGAATTGTTTATTGAGCGATGAAATGAGAAATAATTTCAGAGCACGAGCGATTTTAGATCAAGGAGCAATGAATAACTTATATGACGACAGATTGTGCGATTAGCCTTAATTTAAAAAGAAATAAAATTAATTTGACAGTTTGTAGCATAGGAGATACATCTACTACGATTATATATGTTGTTAAGGGTACGATTTCTAGCCTTGAGGGAAATTTTGAAAAAGAATTGGATATTTTGATTGTATCTAAAATTACGGATGTCATGCTGTCAAAAATGTTTGAAATTAATATTCCAGAATTAAAATTTATAAGACTCGCGGTTGAAAATTTTAATTTGCCAGGTCGTGTAGATTTATTTTTAAATGTTAGTAACATCGGCCGACCCGTATATATATATATATATATATATATATAAGATAAATCAATGAAATTATTATTAAAACGCATAAAAATAAGAGAACAATTAAAATCCAAAACCAACAAAAGAAAACATTTATAGAACTATGTAAAATAGATGAATAAAAATTGAAACGAACTTGAAACTAAATGAATAATGTGAATTTCCAACAAAACGAATCATGCACATTTAGATAGGGCACTAAACTGTGGGATTAAACATATTCTTTAGTACCAACCCTCTTCCAGTGCATCTTGTTGGGCAAAAATTGGATTACTCCGAAAATTCGATTTGTAAATTAAAGAAAAGAAACAAGGGGAAAAAAGAAAAAAAAAATCAAGATATCTCAATAACAAAATTTTTTCGAAAACCAATATTTTCCAATGAAATAATTTTCACCTAAAAACTGTTCAATTAAAAACTATCGATTAAAATTTCAAGTTAAAAATATTCATTTCAAATATCCAAACAAGTCCTTCAATTAAAAACTGTTCAATTATAAATTTTTTTATAACACTAAATCAGTATAATTAAATCTTTTTTGTTAAAGATTTAAAACTTTAAAATAACATCATACCCAAATCCAAGTGTTTCAAAAAAGAATCAATTCAAATTACAAAGATGCAAAAGCTAAAAAATTAAGATCTTGGGACATGTGATCAAAAATTACATTGCATTATGTTCAAGTAATCTTTTAAATGAAGATGCCTAATACTATGCACTGTAGCCAGAAAACTTTTTAAAATCAATAATACATGGTTAAGATGAGTATAAAAAGTTTGAAAATGTGGAATATTTATTGAAAATCTCATAGTGATTATAATCATGATTAGAAATCATAGACAATGAAACACAAACCAGAATTTTAGTTGTTAAAATTATTTGGAATCCATTGAATAAAATATGTGTCTGTAAATGTATACTATTTAGAAATGTTTTAAGAGATCTTCACAACTAGACCACTAACTAGCTGTTTTTGTAACCTTATGCTGTGTGGGGAGATTTGTTTTTGAATTGAAAGATCCTAAAATTTCATGAAAGTACTGAAGGGCAATAGCCCTGATGTATAAGATTACATTTTTTAATATGTCACAATTCCAAAAGATATTAGAATAAACTCTCACTCCTCAAGATGTAAATATCAAAAATGTATATAAATAAATTTATAAACAAAAATTTCTAGCGACAAAAGCATCATAATATAAAAAAATCTATCTAGATTATCAAATCCAATTTACTTAATCACATTTCAGTCCTCTTAGAATTACTCACGGAAAATATTAGAAATATATCTAAATGGACTTTCATACAAATTATTGGTAGTATATTTTTTTAAAAAATCTAATGGTTCCATACATTCTAAATCCATTCCCTACATTCTCCTATAAATTTTTTGACATTATTGTGAATCTGTTTTTATCATGAGTAGTTAGTAGTTTATTACTATGCAAAAAGTTTAAAACAATGTTTCTGTTTATGGACAAGTGAATATTACTTTCCCAGTAAGACATTTTATTACCTAAATGCTGCTCTTTTATCAAATAAATTACTATAAATAGTGCTATCATTTAGCTGTAGTCCTGTATCTAAATATTTAGCCTTACTTGTCTGCAAGAAAACTAAATAATTTGGATAAAAATCAATGTTCGGCTTAAAATCTTTATGTTTACTAAAATTTATTAGGTCGTCTATATATCTATATAAAACATAAAGAGAGTTGTTCAAGTGGTTCGATTCATATAAATGTAAGTATAGATTAACTAGAATGTTGCTCTTTGGTCCTCCCTGAGGCAAGCCCTCTATCTGTCTGAATATTTTCTTATTGAAAATTATATAATTTTCCTGCAGTATTAACTGTAAAAGGTTTTTATCTTTTCTCAGTTTTATCTTATTTTCTATGTTATATTCAATATAGAATATCATCAAAACCCTAATGATATCCTCTAAATCAATGGAATTAAATTGATCTTGAAAATCATAACTATAGATTGCCTGGACTTGGGTATTGCCTATGAATTAATTAATTTTGTACTATTTTTAATAATAGCGGTTTCTTCAAGTTTTACCAAAATATTATTCAAAAAAATCTGCAAGATTTTACCAGATTTAGTTAGTTATGTATGTATCATATAAGTAATTAATTCTGGTAAAATCTTGTTATAGTCTAACCATTAAACCATTTGTTATATTTTTGAATTTAATTGGGTTCTTAAGGATTTTAGGAGTTCAGAAAACATGAGGGAATTTATTACTATTGAATTATAAACTAAGTTTTTTTTACGAAATGCAGCTAATCTATTAATAACTTCTCTGTTTTCATACCTTGAAAGAACAAAAAGGTTCATTATTTTGAAAATATTCATCCATCTTTTTAAAGTAAAAATGCCTACGAAAAATTGCAATGTTTCTAATAACTTTATCAAATATTTTTTTTTAGATTTTCTATAGATGGTCTAATATCTCTGATTTTATTCCATTTTTAAGTATATAATTAACACTTTTTTAGATAATTGAAGAATCTATCATTAATCTTCAAAAGTTTCATAGGGCATATTAATTTTGATAGCTATTTTGATAATAAAATTATCAAGATCCAGACATATTTCGTTTATAGATACATAATTATTCTCTGTTATTAATAATCTGTACCTTTCTTTATAACATTTCTTAATTTTCCATCATGAATTAAATTCATATCTTCAGTGACCACGTGGCCATGAAATTCATCCACATAGTCACCATACTAATCATACACACATGCACATTGACTAAACACTTCCGAATCCACACCAGAATTATAATTAAATATTAATCTTCCTAATTTTTTCTGCACCTAAAAAACACTTTTTATAGTTATATTTTTAATTAGGAATAAATGCGTGTATTTCTTAAAAACACTTGAAAATTTTATCTTATTGAAAGATTTGCTTAAGAATCGAATTATGCAACATTCCGTTACATTTTCATCCTCTATAAACATCTTGATACTTAGTTTATTAATAATGTTATTACTTAGGTTTCTTTCATAATATGATAACCTTGTTCATCCGGTAGATTTCCAAGTAATTAACTCCCTAGCAACTTTAATTTTGACCTTCTTCAATCCGAATGTGAAATATTTAATCTTTTTAATGTTGAAGTTCTTTTTAAAATCTTTTTCTAATTCTATAATGTTATTTTTATAATATTTGTGTCCATATGTTTCCTTTTTTTTACTTTTACCTCTATTATTTCTTACATTTTTATTTCTACATTTGTCTTCAGAATAAATATATTCCATAATATCTTTTCGTTTCCTCAACTGAAGCAAATTTCTATCATAAAATATTATATTTTAACCATATGAGGAAGTTGTCTTAAAAGTTCCTGTATAGAAATTTCTCATCACAGCCTTTTCGTTTTATTGGGAATAATCTTAATTATATATAAATAAATGTTATCAAATCCATGCATATTAAAATGCGCGATTTCAACTCTACTAAACTGGTTTTCATTTTCATATCTCTTTGAATCTGATCTATGGTGATTTATTCTAATATTAATATAATTAGATGTTTGATCTATATATTTATATTAAAATATTCTACATTTCATCATAAAAATACAGTTGTTAGTTTTGCAGAAAGTAAACTGGGATATTTTATTTCTCTGTTCTGCATCTATCATGATGCATGTTTTGCATCTTTTATCACTACAATTTCTATATTTCAATTTTAACTCCCTTAAATTCTGAGAGTAATTATCATAAAATGCCACCTCAATATTTCTATTTGTGTTAATGTCATTTCGATTAGATCCATTTTTCAATCTACATCAACAGTTATTAGATTTATTCTTCATAAAGTTACTATTCCAAACATTTCTAGTTCTATATTTTCTAGTATAATTATCTCAAGAACCCAAAATTCTCTATCAAAAGAATAACAATTTTAAACATTTTTTTGAATATTTTAGTTTTAAAGTTTTTATACATGCTGACCCATTATGTCTGCACCCACCTTTGCATTCATTAATATTATATAAATCTGTCAAAATATCTTAATGAGAACTCAAGAAATCATCTCAACCTTCAAAAATACACGTAGAAATCATAAATGCGAAATGGTAATTTTTTGACGATAATACACACACCATCTTAGTACGATACCGGGCATTGACATCCAAACCAATTTGCTAGTCTTTCTATTTTTATAAAAAAAAAATTATATTCATTAACACAATTAAAAAATATTTAGAATTATAGTAAGACATAAAATAAAATTATTAATAAAATTATCCATCATATATCAATCAATAAAATTGTCTATTGTTATCATTTAAAATGATCCATAATAATATCAAGATATACAATAAATTAAGTTCAAGACTAGGGGACAGTATAGTATTTTTAATTATTTTTTTTACAAAAAATTATATATATATATATATATATATATATATATATATATGTGTGTGTGTGTGTGTGTGTGTGTGTGAGTATGTATGCATAAGAAGTACAATTATCAAATTTTTGGAGAAACAAAAACACAATTTTATTGAATGAAAATGCTCAAGAGTATTAAATATTTTCCAAAACAGATAAATGCTAATACAGTAAGAAAAAACGTGTGTATGTTTGTTGTTATTTACAATAGAATATTATCAGAAATAAAAATAATAATAAAACATATTTTGCTAGCTAAAATAAAACATTTAAATGTAAGTCTTCCAAACATCAATGAATTCTTATAAATAAAATATTTAGCAAATATAATTTTGTACTACGAAATGGATCTTGCCTCCTAGATACTAGCCATTTGTACTCAAAATTGTTTCTGTTCTAAAGCTCATCAAACGTGATTTAAAACACAGCAAAATCTCTTCGAATAAAAGGTTCTCATACCTTTAAATTCAGGAATGATAGAATATAAGGAAGAAAAATTGTTTTTGTATGGAAAAAGTTAAAAAAAATAAAGCAAATACCATTTTGAAATTTTAAGCCATTATTTATTTCAGATGGACAGGACAGTATACCTAGATCACTCCTTCATATAAAAATCGCAATAAATTTAATTTTGAATTAAATAAGGAGAAGTATTTTCTTACATTTTAACGATATAACAAACGATACTTCCTCTAGTATGTGGTTGATTACAAAATATGAGCTAATATTTTGTAACAGACTGACCTCATTAAATATATATTAGTCATAATTACTCAATTTCATATTGTTTTATTTTTGTTTATTCACAGATTGAATGAGCAATATTAGAACGAGTTAATAAAGTGGGAATAACAATTATTCGTTTGAAACCAATATTATTATAAAGAGTTCTACTCATGTTGCTAAATTTTAACTCTTTATTCCATATCTCTGGATCCGATTCCAGTTAACTTCTAGTGGTAGGATTCGAGTCAAATATTCAAGTGAGTCATATACTCATCAGTCAAATATCCACACGTCTCATAACTGTTGGAAGCCATAGAATGTGCTTTTGAATCTCTAAAATTTCTTTAACTTCAGTTATCTCTTTATATGCACTGCATTTCTTTTTATGTAGTGAAATTAATTTACATTTGCCGCTGCTCTTTCACAAGGCGAGGTTCTTGCTTCAAAGATCGTAATAAAGTAGTCCCAGACGTTAGTTAAAAGTAAATGCACGTGAGAACTAGATACTATTTTTTCATACTTTCAGTAATTAAAATTAACTTAACCCGTTCACTCCCAACGTAACATATTTGATACGCTCGCGTTTCCTCTTCTGTGCCTAGCGTAACACATTAGATACGCTTCGTGAGTGTCTTCTACGTCCCAACGTATCAATAGAGATACGCTTGATGAGAACGTTTTATTTGATTTTTTTATTGTTACTATATGGCATTACAATACCACGAAATCTATATAGATAGGTTATTTGGAGTGTTGATCTTGGTGATATGGGGTTAGATTTCACTTTTTGTTATCAGGAAGGGGGGGAGTAATTGTTAAAAGCACGTGCTGCGGCGCGGCTCTTTAAATGTAATGACATGATTTAAGGGGTGCACTTTATTCGGTTTGCTTTTTTCTTTTCTGCTTTCTTTTTAGAAGTTCGAATGAGAGTTTTAAGGATGTTTATGGAGGTTAGGGCTTTTAGTTGCAGATGCTCTCAGCTGTTCTTTTCATTCGGTCGGCTTTTATTTATAGCGACAGTCACTACGAAAAGAATGTATTTATCTAATACTGAGATTTGCGAACTAATGAATGAATCTGACAGTAATTTTAGCGAAAATAATCCAAATTTGTACAAAGCCATTAAATGAAGAAAAGGACGAAGAAGATGTGCCCTTTGCTCAAAATCTTGCGTAAAGCGTCAAAACTTTACAAAATATGTGTGTAAGACATGTGACGCTGGGCTATGCGTTGAAGAATTTTTTCTTATAAAAATACCAAACAGCAAATTAAGATTCATTTTTTATATCTTAATATTCCATGTAATGGTACATCATTGCATCACAAAATTTATGTAACAAATGTAAGTATATTTTGTATTTTCTTAAATGATATAATACTTTTATGTAATGTTATGTATAAAACATACAATTTTCGATTAAATCTTTTTTTCTGTCGTATATATGAAGTTTAATGCATTTTAAATAAAATATGTAAAAACCAAAATATTCTAACGAATAGCCTATTTTAAAGGAATTTTTTTTAGCGAAATAGGCTTAATATCTAAAATCGTCTGGGCACAGCGTGACACTCCACGGTAAGAAGCCGTGGTCCCAGAGAAGCACTTCTTTTTTCTCCCTCCGGTAACGAAAGTGTTAAAGCATATTCGTCCAACCAAATCAGGTAAAATAAGAAGCAAAAATAGTTAATAAGTAGATACAAACATAGCTTCACATATAAAAATTGCAGATACCTTACAGTATTTTCACAATTCCAATTCGTTCCAGATACTTCCATATCCTCATTGATTGTATAGTTCTAATTCTAAATTTCCTATTACCAATGTGATTTTCATACAAGATATCGTCTGCGTCTTTAATCGTGCCTTTACTCATGTTCATTTTCCAACAGCAGATTATTAAAGTCAATTATCAATTGAATCAATACAATAACACAATTTCAAAAAGCATTTAAAACCTTCAGAAAATAGAGACTCAGTATTCTAACTTTCAAAATAGCTGTAAGTCTACCAATTTTTAATGTTCTCAATACGTTTCTTTTCAATTGGCTTCATCTCCGACATGCTTAAGTAGTAAACTGGTCAAGTATTTTCGATATTGCAATTTGTAACGGGTTCTCATGCGCATTTCAATTTCAATAACTTTCGAAGTTACTTCATTGCCATATTTTAATTGAAACCTCACTCTGTGAAATAAAATGATTAATGTAAAATTAGCATTAATGTATTAGAATGAATGTGACAGAGAGATAAATAAGAGGAGATGGAGGAATAGGCGAGATATATAATCACTCTATAGGAAAGCGAGATAGTGTAAATGAATTTTCTAAGAGTAGATACCTTATCATGCCGTTAGCAGTACACTGCTTGACATTAAAATTCAAACTCCAAGAAAGAGTAATCTGAAAAAAGTCAAAATCACATGAAAGAAAAAGAGGTTATGATACACAAATGATTAGTATTTCAGACCAATTAAATGACGCAGGATGGAGAAACAATTGAAGCACTTTTTAAAAGAAAAGTTATGTAGTAGATTTCTCATTCGGACCTTTGTAAGGTCGGAGTTTGCTCAGAAAATCGTGTTATGCTCGAATAAGAAGAAGAAATGCTTACCAGGAAATGTCGGAATTCGAAAGAGGAAGGATCGTAGCTTATCAAGAATATGTATTATCGTTCCGTGATATTACCCGTCGCACTGATCGAAATCCACCCAATTTCATGGGAAAATGAAATCAATGGGTTGCTGAACGCATGCAGGATTTCCACGCCCTCCCATGACTAACGCAAGAGAAGACAGACATATTGTGAGGTCAGCTCTGCAAAACCGTACAACCACATCACGGACCATTAGTCAGGAAAGGGAGATGTTTGGAGCACGCCCAGTATCCACTCGTACGGTGCGACGACGTTTGCAGCAGCGTAGACTGCCAACAAGACGACCTTTAATTCATCTTCCCTTGATAATGCAGCATAGAGAGAGAGAGAAACGGTGAATCTGTTGCGCCGAACGACAAAGCTAGATACCAAAGTGGCACAATGTCCTCTTCTCAGACGAGCCCCAGTTCTGGTGCAGTATTCTGATAGCCGTATACATGTCTGGAGGCTCCGAAGAGACCGCTCGTTGCCTGCTTCCATTCTATGTAGGCATAAGGGATCTGCACCTTTTGTGATGGTTTGGACAGCCATTGGGTACATCCCCCACACATATTTAGTTCGGATCGACAGTCATTTGAATGCAGATCGGCACATTTCTGACATCTTACATCCAGTGGGGTCTAACCAATATTCGAAGCCTGCCAAACGCCATCTTCTAGCAAGATAATGCAAGACCGCATGCTACACGTCGTGTTCTGACTTTTCTAGAAAAGCAAGGTATTTGATTGTTGATCTGGCTGGCATGGTCTCCAGATCTGTCACCTACTGAAATCATCTGGTTATTGGTTGCTGAGAGACTGGCTCTCTACCCCTCTTCACTTAATACGGTTGATAAATTGTGGCATAGACTTGAAGCAGCATGGAATGAGTTGCCCGTTTCTGTCATCCAAGCCCCGACTCCATGTCTAAAAGGATAAGGGCCACTTTAGATGCTAGTGATATCAGCAGCTGTTTCTCACCCCTGTAAACCTCCAAATTGTTTGCAAATTTAATCATTTTGTTTTCACGCAATACTGTTAACGTAAAATAAATATTTTTTGTATCATTTACATTTCTTCATGGTGTTGCAACTTTAATGGCCAGTAGTGTATATTGAAACAGAATTTAGTATTCTCAAACTTATTATTTGCTGTTATTAGGATAAGTAGAATTTTCAGTTCTAATCTTTGGTTCAAAACGAGATTAAGTATACGTTCCACATTCAGAATATAATTTTACAGTGCTTATTTTAAATATGAATAAAACTTATTAAATATTTTGGAACTGATTTTTGATCGATTATGTTTCTAGGTATAAATGAAAATGCCGAATATCGTGATAAATTATTTTGCATTTTTTATGGCATTCAATTGAGCTTCACTTATTTCATACTCTTTTATCGCGATATGTTTGCCTACATATTTAACGGGCATTCTGGTTAGAAGGAAGTCTAATTGCAGATATAACATTTCTTACTATAAGTGAAGTATCAATAAAGAATTTTATCAAACTAACTTCTCCCTTTAATGCGTATAATAAATTTATTCTGCTTTTAGTTTATTTAAAATATTTTTTAGATATAGAATGTGCCATTTTAATTTTCTATTCCACCACAGAATTAGGGAATATTTGAAATGAGTTCGCCAAAGAATATTTTAAAGAAACTATTGTTATTCTAAAAAAGAATTGTATTCAGGTACTGATGATTTTTCTAGTCCGATACCTGTTATCAGTATGACCCATTAAAATATGTATATACAGATTTGTAGATTGATTACTAATATATATATATGTGTGTGTGTGTGTGTGTGTGTATAAATTTTTTCTAATTATTATTTTATAAAATTTTCTAGAATATTTTTTTTCTTAAATTTGGAAGATATTTTTTTGCTTATTAATTTTTCTTGGAATATGTCAAATCATATTAGATTTTATTACACAAGTTTACATATAGATTAAATTATTTTGGCAATATATACATTCTTAACTAACGACAAATAAAACATTCATAATTTAAGGCAAAGCAGAGGAAGAAATTTCATATTTAAATCAATGTTCATGGCATCAAAAACTAGATAAATAATTTAAATGCAGAAATAGAGATTCCGTAGAAGCTCCATTTTTCACAGTCTCAGTCATAGAATTCATTTGTTGAGCTTTTGCTTTGATATAAAAAAGGACTTGAACATGTTAAAACAACTTACTTTCCTGGCTTAGCGTGTTATCAGGAGACTTGAGCCCAGACAAACAAAAAGAGATGTGACGAACTCTGATGAAGTATCAAAAAGTGTCATTCAAGGCAGTGAAATCCATTCCAAGAAAAAGGGACAGTAAAGTATTGAGCAAGTTAAGGTTGTGCACGTAATACTACAGCAACTGACGACTTGTAAACTGGTTCCATCCTGTTAACGGCTCATAGAGACAGAATAAGTAGCGCTACTCAGCTGCAAAAAGAGTTGCGTTTAAAAATGACGAATAGTGTCAGGCCAAGCAGTTCGAAATACTATTCATCAGAGTGGTCTGCATACACGTAGCTAGATTTTTTTGTATTTCGTTGATCTCAAGACGCAATCTGGCCCCCAGAAGGGGGGCTGCTGTGCATCGAGATTGCGCGTATTGTAATTGAGGTTAAGTACTGTTTACAGTCGAGTCCGATTCAGCCTGTAATGCAACATCCGACGTTTTTAGTTATGAAAAAAAAAGAAGCATTCAAAATAGCCCCTCATTCGCTCGAGAAAGATCACATTATAGTTTGGGAGGTAGGATGGTTTGGTCTGTAATAACATAGAGGAATTTTTGGACCTACATATAATTTGGAATGGTAATTTGATGGCCCAAAGGTATACAGACGAGATATTGAGACCTCATTTCGAGCCTTACGCATTGGCGATTCCTTTCTTTTATGAATGGCAATACCATACCTCTTACAGTGCATCTTATGGAAAATGTACTTAAAGCTGAAACAATATAGGGTGTGGTATGGAGCTAGTAGACTATTCTGACCTAAATGCGACTAATCATATTGTACGACGTATTGCAATGAGACCAAGGCCTCTTTTTAACTAACTATATCCGGGTCAGGAGATTGCACTTCTTTGCGAGTGGAACAGTATGCCCCAAATTTTCATGGATAACCTCTTCGCGTCCATGCAAAACAGGTGTGCAGTAGCCTTAACAGTTCAGGAAGACCATACTCTATACAACATACTACATTATTTTCAAATTATTCTTTTATTTGTCAATCATGTATAACCAAAATGTTGCCTTGAAGCTTCTTCTCCCGATCTTTCCATCGTTTCAAAGAATTACAACTATAAAATTTTTTGCATCTTTTTTTTGTATAGAGCTTTACAACACGCGTACTCTCCATTTTATGACCATTCATAACTGTCTTGAATTTTTTTCATAACATCTTTATTTATTCTCCTAATCCTTTTGAGCAGTGAAGTGAAGCACCATATGAATCACCATTGACTAACACTATACTTTCCAGTCAGTCTGTGTTGACTAATTCGAAGTTCCCTGTTTATTGACGATACATATAATTTTGTAAAAATTATAATAAATACAAAGAGATATATTTATACTAATTATACATACATGCATACATAAACATACACACAGATATATATATATATGAAGACATTGGCCTCTCTAGAATCATTGTCATATGTTTAATAATAAAAGGTTTCATATAGCCACAAAGACTCAGTTTTTCTGAAATAAGTTTATTAGAGGACAAGCTTCTGAAATTACTATAGATTACAAGCATTTTTTGTCATCTCCCTTCCCCGATGAAACCAGTAAATTTGATAGCAATATTTGAATATGATTTCTGTCCAGATTGAAATGAATACATTTATCAGCAATTGCGATATGTGTTACTTATTAATAGTAACTAAATAATAGGAACGTACTTCATATATAATACTCAAAGGAACAAAATCGCATCAAAGGCTATCAATAAAAGGGAATGATAAACTATTTGCCTCTCATGAGACGGGAATTAGTTTTGAAATAAGTGAGAACAACTGTGAAATAGATCATTTAAAAAAAAGAAAATCACTCTAACACATGAGATTGTATCACTCCAAGACTTGTGATTAAGACCATTAAGAAAGGTAGAAAACCATTCCAAGACATGAAATGTTATGTTTTATTATGATTTAACACAGTAGGAGGTGATTTCATATTTCAAGGATTATGGTCTCCCGCAGGGTGTAATCATCCTCACTATAGGACGCAAAACTCGATAACAGTTTGAAGAAAGGTGGAATGAAACGGAGAAAAAATTATTTTGAAAGATTTCACTATTTATTTCCCTTTAATGTTAGTAAATATTTTTTTTAACTTGCGAGTAAATAAGATTATGGTGTTTTTTTTTCTCAAAATAATTAGAGATATTTTTACACAGTTAGTTGTCTGGAAAGTTTTTTCTTTGTATAATGTTGTGCTTGCCATGAGAATCTTGTTTCTTCCCGCAGTTGTCAGTATCTCAGTATAAAATAAGACGTGTAAAATTCTCTGGATCTTGACTGAGAATGAGTCTTGTCTGAACCTTCGAATTTCCCTTTTCTATATAAAAATGTATCGTATTATTATATTTCTCACGTATTTCAGCAGGCCATTCTGAATGGATGATTTTTATCATAGTGTTTTCTGTCCTTTCAATTTCTTTACAAGAAATCTCATCAATCAACTTCAAAGAACTTGCCTGATGATGTTACAAAATCTCAAAATATAAGCAGTCACGGGGAGAATTCTCTTGTAGTTTGAAAAGTACAAAAATCTAATTTCTTTTCATTCTCAGTGACTAGGTTTGTGACAACTGTCTAGAAATACTTTATCTAGAAATACTTCCTATTCCAGAAATACTTCCTCTGGAATGGATAACTCCGAACTTGACCAGGACTGTTTATTTTCATATAACCAGCTTGGACCCTTCTACAATTTATTCTGAGGAAGGTCCGACCAATCGCATGATCGGGTTGGCAAGTCTGCTGGGCTGACTTCTCCAGGAACATATTTCCAGTCATCTACATTGATCAGTACTCTGATTTCCTTCACTCTATTTCTGACGAAGGTGTTCCATGGTTCTGTGTTTGTAATCCAAGCCCAAACTATAGTTGAGTCCTTTAAAATAAATGTCTTCAAAGGAAAATTAAAAACTTCTAATATTGTCAAACCAATTCCAGCAGCCATGACAGCTCCTAAAAGCTCCAGTGGTGTAATTAGCCTTTGCCAAAACCATTGAAACTTTCCCTTCTCCTCTGTCTTCACAGCGTAAAAAGGCACAGAAAGCATACACTTGAGAGAAGCATCTGTAAATATGTGTAAGCCAGTCGTTTCTAAAGCTCCATGCAATATCTTTCGAGGAATTCTACATTTCTTAACAAGTTCTAAGCGTTTAGTCCATCTTCTATAACGTAATTGCAAATCGGCAGGTAACTCTTCGTCCCAACCCAACTTATTACGCCAAGCTTCTTGGAGTAATAATTCTGACAGCACTGACGCAAGAGTTGTGAAACCTATTGATCGTATATGCTGTTAACAATAGAAAGTAAATTTCTTTTCTCCACAGCTTCACTGAATTCCACATAAACTTGAGGAGTAAACGCAGTAAATCTCATTAGTCATCATATCCCACTTAAGACCAAGCACGCTTTGGCTTTCCTGGTATTAGACTATGGTGTGAGCTCAATATCTCAGTTCAAATGAAGTTTCATTCATGTTTTGTATAGCTTGATATTTCAATTGCTCCAGTTCTTTTACGTCATTAACACTTGTTCTATATTGTCAATCTCAAACCCTTCTCTCAACTTATCAATTATATTTTGAAGTTTTTCTGTCTGGAATTTCTGCAAACCTAAATAGTAATTTATTGTGGCATTTAAAAGGAAAGGACTGGAAGATATGCCAAACACCACTTGGCAGTGTTTGTAAATCTTAAGCTGCTTACGATCATCATCTATCCACCACCAGAATCTTAGTAAATCTCGGTCTTCGACTCTTAAACCTATCTGCAGAAACGCTTGTTTTATGTCAGCATTTACTCCCAAAGTACTTGAACGTAATCCCAACAGTAGTTGGTATCTGATGTATGAAACTTGATTCAACACTCAAACACTCGATTAAGTAAGCATATCCAGGTCGTTTGATAGAAGCGTCAAACACTGGGTGAAACATCGCAATACTGCTGAATGGCTTGATAGCAGGCCAATGAGGAAGATAATGACTTTGTTTCAAAATCTGCTTCTTTGTTCACTATATATCTACCATACTCAGAGGCTGAAGAAACTCCTCCACCTAATAATCCTACAGAAAACACTTCCTTTTCGGAAGGAGAAAGATTTAACTCAGCACCTAAACTCCTTTAAATATAAGATCGATGTGATCCAACATCCCTTTATGCTCGCACGCATATTTCTTTGCTCCGGGTCTGTATTCTCCGGGTCTGTATTAAAAGTAATACCAATTAATTAGCACAAATTATTTTGATAAGGAGATATTTATAGTAATTATAAAGAAAGAGTGTATACATCGTGTAAAAATTGTTATCTTTTTGTAATTCAAGTTACACACAAATTATTTTTCTGACCTTTTATTCATGATTGGATAAACACAATAAATTATCTAAATGTTTTGGTTCTTCCTTCATGTGTACGTTTTCAATATATCTCCCACTTATATGAGTTTTATTTGGGGTTAAAAAAAATTTCTATTTCTCAGTAAAAGAAAAAAAAATCCTCATTTACTCATAAGTTACAAAATAAACAGACAATACATTACTATACGAGTATGTGGGGCCTATACACCACTTTTAACACATTTTTTTAATAATAAATTAGATTTAATCACTATCTATTCAAATTATTGATTAATAATTATCTAATCAAATACTAAGCCCTTGAGCATTATTCATGCAGAAAACGTAATGTAAATAAGTAGTGTGTTTTCCCCTCTGCCGAAAATCATCTGTACTTCTCAAATTCTCATCCCTTCTCTAGTCTGCTTCTTGCTGACTCTCCTCCTGCGCGCACTCTTCCGGGATTGACATGAAACCAACTTCCTGCGAAATCCGTTCCCTCATCAACACCTGTAGTCAATTTTGTGATCGCTGTTCCTCAACGAGATACAAAAAAGATTATGCCTTGCGATCTCATTCTGTCTTCAGTGTGGTAGATAACTTCTCTCGGCTCTACGTATATGATATTTATCTTCAAATGTCACATCTTAAATACTTTTTTCAGTATTTTTTTTATAAAAATTCATACTGTGTCTTACAATTAACAATATTCCATGTAATTTAAAAAAGAACTTTACTTTTAATGGACATCATATAGAGTTTTAAATAAATTACTCTAAATTTCTTATGAAACGTAACAATCGTTTCAATGCTGAAGTAAAACATTAGGAATTTTTGATGGATTTCCTTAAATAGAAAATTTGTTTTGGTTTAAAAGTTTTATTATATACTTTATAAAGTTTGATTATGAGTCCCACGTGTTTGGAAAAAATTAATATTTTTAAAACTAGCTCTCATTTGAAAAATATTTTACTAAATGCACAATCCTCAAAGTATTTTTATGTTTAAAATAAAATAAAAATTCCTGCTTTATTCTGATTTTGTACTGAAGACCTGTAACAATAAAAGTTCAGCATAACATAGAGTTGTTTTTTTTTTAAATTCTGAAAAAAAATTAAATTTTTGAATTAAATGTATCTCGTTAAAGTCGAAATTTTTCAAAAATAACATTTACTGTCGGTTCATTTCATTTTTAAAAAGTCATGAAATATAAATTGTATCTAAACATATGTTTTTTTAATTACTCTAAGCAGGTTTGCTGCATTTAAAACCGGTTGAAAAACTTTCTTAAAACGTGGAATTTATAGTTGGCTTATCAAAAATTTATTATTGTAAATTTCCAATAAGCAAGTGCACTTATACTTGCAATTCGAGCACCTGGGTAACGACCATATGGGCGTCTTACCTTTCTTGCGATACTATATCTAAGCCTTAATGTGGCTACATCGTCAATTAATACAATATTCTGAATATGTATATTGAATGCAATGTTCTGAATACGCATAGTTAATGCAACTCATGCGTGCTTTCAAAAAGCTAACGTATAATGATTCTTTAAAATACAGCAATACAAAATATTTACAGCTGAATAAAGCTATTTGATACAATTTTAAAAGAACACTTGATATAATTTCAGTACTGAAACGAAAATGTAGAGCGCTCTTTAATATTTTCGGTTCATTTCTTCCATTTATGTTGTTTAGCGAACAGCTAAACATCATAAGATTATTCAAAGAGATGTAGATAGACATACTTAGATCTCAAACTGTTTTCCCTGTAATTGGCAGCATTTAAAAGTTCGCTTTGAGATCGTAATGTCACACCTGGGAACAGTTAAAATAAATACAATCTGCTTCAGATCTTATCTCTACGCGATAAACTACTTTAAACTCTGAACAGCGAATTAAAAGACGTTAGTGATAACAGTTTCTGTTGAACATAGTTGCTTACTTGGAACATCTATTAGTAACCAACAACGTATTTATAAAGAGATAATTAGAAATGTTCCTTTATTATTCCAGTGAGAATAATTATTTCCATTATCAATATCCATGTACCAATAAATGTACAATCTTATTAGAACTGTTTTGATGCTGAATAAAATGAAAAATCAAAAGTCATCATTTGAAAATAGCACAAGTATTATGTTTATTCAAAGTATCTATATTTAATCGAAAAAGAAGAAATTAAAGATGTCTATGCTTAACATATATATTTAGATAATAGTATTAAATTTAAAAGTTAATGTATACATAATTGTACATATTTTGTACGTGTTAAAAATATTAAAAATTAGCATATAGAGAACATTTAGGTAATATATAATATTATAGATTAGAGATAATGTTAGTTTTATTTTCTGTTCGTAACAAATTCTTTTAAACCGGATGATCTCTATTTTAAATTTTAGTTATGATACATAAATAAAATGCCTTATGCCATTTAACTTACCAATACTTTGTTAAATATACTCTTTTTTTTTTATCAAAGGAACATTACATCATCAATATATTCAGTGACTAGAAAGAACAACAATTGCATAAACCACAAATAAGCTACAAATGGATTCATCTGAAGATCAACTTCTGTATTAAAACAGTTCAAGTATTTCAGACATGAACAGAATCTAGGAATAATTAATAGGAATTTTATTTTTACTTCCTTAACAATTCCAGGAAAATCTCTGAGCTTCTTCAGAGGTCTTCCCATCTGTACATAAATGAAAAAAAAAATCGGTACTGTATTTCTTACGTATTCCCCCTTCCATCTTATAAATTTTTATCTAACAGAACATTATTATTTAAACTGTAACGGATTTTCACACGCGTTTCCTTTTAGTTACACCCTGGGAGTACTTTAGTACAGTGTTTGATTCCAGAAACTCACCTTCTGATAATATAAATACAATTTGGTTTATATAAATTATAAGATATATAAATTATAAATATGGCTAAAATTAGCCTTACTAGATATGACGAAGCGTCGTGAAAAGGATAGGGTAGATAGAAGAGGATAGAAGAGTTTCATGGGAAGTTTATAGAGGCTACAGCCTCTGTAAGATATTCATAGTGAGTATATCTGCTTTGATTAGCAGTCTACTAGAATCGGATCAAGTTATTTGAAGCGTACTATTAGAATACGCACGATAAGTGGATATATTTATTATAATGTTTAACTGAATAAAATAAAACAATCGATCCATACAATTTATAATAATAATGATTATTCAAAGACTTGAATGAATTGGTTAAAGATTTTCGTGGATCACTATTGAGTATAATTATGTCTTCAACTCACACAACTCACATTTGTCACAACATGTTCATAAATACGATACATTTTAAGAAAATAACTATCGTAGAATGTAATATTTTAACTATACTGTTCGGTATTTCTGTCTGAGTAACATTCCTGATATTACAATTCATAAGCAACCCATTGTTGATCCAGAGAGAGAGAATGTGCACATTTGTGTTGCATTGTTTGCTGAGTTCATAGGAGATTGACCCTCTTTCTCAATATGGAGACGAATGAGAATTTAGTAAGAGGATATTGTTGAGTGCTGGAACAATGCGACGCTTCAAGGCATCATTGCGAAACAGAATGGAGCGATAGAAACGAGGAATAGATATTTCCATTTCATTGCTTAGGAAAATTCATGTCCTATTACATAGGGATTTAAGGTTTAATATGCCTTCCATGTAATATATCTATGGATATTAAGAACTGCTTCGAATGCCAACGTTTATTAAAAATTAATTATTTGATAGTAGCTTCAATAAATAGCGAGGGGTGGGAGATGAAAAAAGAAAGAGGATCTTAATTAAAAATTTCCTCTAGCTCCATACAAAACTGTTCGTCTAGACAAAATCTTTTTTTTTTAAGGAAATTAAAAATTAAGAGGGTACAATAATAAGAAGTAAAGATAGAACCTGAAAAGGTCATACCTCAAATTTAAAAAAAAACCAAGGAAGGAGAAGTATCGTTAAAATTGAGAGGAAAGAGGTCATCAAAAAAAGTTAAATCTAGCATTTATCATTTCACAAGTTCTGGGCTAGACCAGAACCCATTAGAAAATCATAGGTAAAATTCAAATACATATAAAGGAATAAAAGGAAGAAGTAAAGACACAATCACAGTTAATTAAATCTCAAGTTTAGAGATTGCTAAAAATAGAATAAAAAGGGGGTTAAAAAAGAAAAGGAGGAGTAATTAAAATTAAAAGTGATTATAAACAGATAAAAGTAACCATCAAGTCATATACACAAATGTAGTAAATTTTGATTTCTCTAGCATTCACCTAATTAGAAAGAGCACATGTCAAAAGCATGTAATTCATCTGCGCATTGCTAAAAAACACGTCACACCTCTCACGCATTTAATCTCTGTAAGTGTCATTAGAGTATAGTCAGTCTTGTTACGTATCTTGTCCTGTGCTGTGTGTAATAAATGTGGAAAAGACAAATCCGTATCATCCTTGATTCGTTCATGTGGATTATTTTGCAGGAAGGAACCAGGTTACAGAAAGAAAAGGTAGGAGAATTTTTATTCCTAACCTTTTTGTGTTCAATAATTTAACAACAAATATATCACATCACTAAAAATTAAAAATACAATAATATTCCTCTTATCACAGTTAATCTTCACATATCATCAAAAAGTTCAAAGTCTAAAAACATCAATTGTTCACCCGCGAAATATATATTTCTTATCTTATGTAGTTGAGGAGAAGCCGCTACGCTCCAGGTAAAGAGTTCAAAGAAACTCCACGGAAGAAAGAGTCTTGCAGATTAGACCCATTGGTATAAAAAGAAGTCACAGCAATCTGTCGAAAAGACGTCCCACGCGTAAGGAACGCATGTCATCATAACAAGAAGCTCCAAGCAGATCAGTTGCAGGAGAAGATTTTAATAATGATTGATTATAGTTCGTTGAAGAGCAGCCGGAGAAAATGAATCAGACCAATCGTCAGCAGCAAAATAATTTTATGGGATCGCTTCTTGAAGCCATTGAGCTGAAGGCCAAGAATCGAAGTGTCTTAGAGTAAGGTGGTCGTTTCCAATGACCGGAAGCTCACTGTTTGGATAAGTGCCGTCAAAGATCATGCAGCCCATGAATGATAAAAATAAGAACGTTGAAAACCAACAATCAAGTTAAAATAGTACGCATAACAACTAAAAAGTACAACATACAATATAGTCAAAAATAATTTAAGAATCCAATAAATAAATCAAAGACCAACCACCAAGAATGGGGAATTCAAATTTAAAGTCCAAATCAAAAGAAGGTGAAGAAAATGGTTTAAAATGTAGCTAAAGAAGATGGGAAAACGCTTTTGTTAAGAAATATCAACGATAAAATTATTCGAAGGAGACCAGGATACCCTCAAAAGATGCCATCAAAAGACCTAACATGAAATTCATCGAAAAACATTCCCTGAGAGAGAAGATGACAAGGAAGAGTAACGAAAGACTTCGGGGAAGAAGGGGATGGAGATTCCGTTAGAACGCATTAAATTAAGAGCTCCAATACAGAATTTTCACTCAAAGAAACGAGATAGAGGAGGATTAATATTGATGCTTGTCAATCAGATGTTTGATGTAAATGAACCTACTCCACCAACTGTTGTGTCAGAACAAAAGAGATTTCTCATGAGAGAGGCACACCTCCCAGAAAAACCGAACACGTGGAAAACCGTAACGTTAGCTGGTTCTCAGATAACATGTCCATGACACTTAAGGCGCCTCCAATGTCTGCCTTCTACATCGAGAAACTATAGAAGCGTACTTAAAAACTCAAAATATATGTGTCAGCAAAAACAATCGTTTTTTTTTATTTTGTTGCAACTGAACGTCTCTAAGGACTAAAAATGTATCATCTTTAATTTCCTTTCTTCAGTATTATTATATGAGAGGGGTTCAAAAAGTACTTGTATTTGAAGACAGATACCATCATTAAGGTGGACCTGGATTTACCATTATGCACATGAAATCAAGCAAAATCAAAGCGTTGCGTTGCATGCGGTGAATATTTTCCACAAAGGGCGAAGATGGTCACATAGGCCGGAAGAAATGACGAAGGATGTTTGACGTGAGAAAGGCATAATGATCACGAATACGAGTAACTGAGACTGACAGCTATCTAGACAGTCGTGATACTAAAAAAAAAAACAATTTTGATGCTACAAGCATCATCTCTTGAAATTTCGGAGAAATTACGGAATGACCATCAGAAATACATATAAAAGTAGAAAAACAAAAGTTTCATTAATCATTGCATGAATATTTTAAAATAATATTATTTATATATATATTTTGCATTTCATCACATATTACAATAAATTTAATTATAATTTGAAAAAGTAACTATAAAAATTGTTCTAATTACATCTATTTTGCAATTCATTTTTTGGATCTATTGTAATTTGTATATTTATGAGAAAATACATTGGTTGCTGATGATTCCATTCTTACCTCTTAATTAATTGAGGTTAAATGAAGGAAATTTTGATCTCTAAATATCTTTAAATTTCGAAGAGAATCATTCAAATTTTAACTTCAAGTTGTTTTTACCTGTTCAATGGAGTTCAATGTAATGATCTATTGAAAGTATCAAACAAATACTATTTTGAGTCCAGAGTTTTCACAAGTGCCGAATTAATTAAATTTTTTATCCATTATTGCTATTGATTATAGATATAAACGCAAGTAGGATATAGTAATTTTATGAACTTATTGTATAAGATTTATTTTACATTAGATATGAAACTGTGCTTTAATAAATATATTCCAATTAAAATTCAACCTGTACTTTAATTTAATTTTGAAAGTCTTAATTGCATGTCTTCTTCTTATAAAATTTAAGGGGACTCCGTACCCTTGAATAAATTTTTTTGTTAATGCATTTAAAAGTTTAGTTTTTACAAGCTTTGAAGTGTTTCTATTCAAGAAAATGATTTTATGTGAAAATTTGAATACTTTGTTAACACAATTAGAAAAATGTAATTTTTTTAAAAAAAATTTGAAAAATTTCAAAACCCTACTCCTTCTTTATTTATTAATTTTTACTATGAAATTTTTTTTAATATTCTAAAGGATATTTTAAGCAAATTTAGAGATCGATTTTGTAATAACTTATTAAGTTTTGGAGAAAAAAAATGTTCATCGGCATGCTAAAATTCAGCAAAAACACAGATATCTCTAAAATTATTATTTTTTTTTAAAAAAAAGTATACATTTCTTTGCAAAATGGATCCCTAATTTTGTTACATTTATTATATATAACACACAGAAAAAAATGGAAGGGATTGATTGATATTTGAGAGAGGAGTAGCATTTTAAATACAATGAAGTATCGAAAAAACACAAAATGAGAAAAACCCTTTTAAAGTTTATAAATCTGAAAAAATAAATATTATTTACTTCAATTAACTGAAATTACTCTTTTATATCATAAGCTATACGTTTTTCTTTGAAATAATAGCGTTTTCACAAAATTTCATTAGATACTTTTAAAAACTGATAATATTTTTCAAGGTATTAATTACAATTAACGAACTTATATTATATTTATAAGAAAATATATAATGAATAAAAACACAAATTATGAAAAAAAAATTATATTAATTGCCTTAATTTAAATATTATACATGCACATTATATATTGAAAAAAATTATGATATTTATTATTTGCACCTCAAAAGTATCCTGGTCTATATGTAAAACCTTCCTTTTTTTTATCATTAATGCTTCTTTTTTTAAAACTGCTTTCTTTACTACTTTAGATGCAGACTGATATTTGTTCTTTCATTCTTAACAGTTTTTTTCGCAATTCCAGTGTTACACCAAGATCATGCGTGCATTTTCCAAAAGGTATGCACATAGCTTTTTGTGTCTTCTTGACACTTCGTCTTTTTAATATGGCCTTCTGATATTAAGAAGTTAATTTCTTTATGGTAGTTTTTTTCAAAGTTCCATAACCTTTCCCACCTAATGAGATGCCTCGAGCTCTCAAGTCTTACACAGCATTCCGCAAAGCAGTACCTAATATTTTACTCACATGGTTTATGTATTCCTCTTTTTTTTATTTTGCATTATCCCCATAGATATTTCTATCATATAGGTAATTGAAAGTTTTACAATTTCCATCAGATAATAATGTAGAATATCGAAATCCTAATGAATGCGATATTTCCCACTTTACTGCCTCCATTTTCATCGAACCCGATGAACCGGTGTGATTGATATCTCACTCATTCTTATGCCTTCAAACTACATACCATATTCTGCATTTGACTTTCCAAGTTCTCTTTTTTCCATGGAATAATGTCGACATACTTTGGACATAACTTCAAAGTCAATGACATAGCCAGTAAGTATATCGATGTCGCAAACAATGCCAATTAAAGATGTATGGCCTCGTATCATCCAAATACTATCGAAAGAAACACTCATGTCGACAAATAGGACATCAGCAGGTACTTTATTTGCATTTCGTACTTCAATATATACTTCTTTTAGCATAATATTTGCAGCTACACTAAAGGCTTTGTGAAGAAGTTTAGTACATTTGCTGTATGTCCTCAATGAATACGGCAAGATATTTATAGCCATACAAAATTTCTTCATGGCTGAATAACCTTTCTCTATGCTGCAGAATGCTTGTGTAATCCATAAATTGATATCAGGAACTGTATTTGTTTGCCTTTCATTCGATAGTTCTACAGCATAAACTTTAAAATCACAAGAACTTTTTTATCGCATTCCAGGCACATCAGTTTGTCAAACAGTTTAATGGATTGTAGAAAGAATACACAAATTTCCAATATTGGAGCAATCAGTCTTCTTAACATTAAATAACTGTTCAATTCTGATTGTAGGAACAGCAAATTTTTTTTATGTAGAATCAGCTTTATTATCAGCATCACTACACCAACGTTTACTGTTCATTTGCTTTCAAAGACAACGCCGTCTTACGCGAGGCATTTTTTATCATCAATTCTCAAAAATATAAACAGCAAAAACTTCAACAGAAACAATAATAAAAGAAAGTCTTGATAAAAACTGGTTTTTTTTCAATGTAAAACGTCAAAACTTTTTTTTCTCAATATAAAACGTGTTTATAATTAGCTCGCTTTATCCACACTAATCAAAACACGAAATATCAACAACAAATCGCTTGTAATGAAAGTTGTATTCAGAAAAAAAGAACGCTAAAATATTACAGTTATGATTAAAATGAAATAAAATTAATTTTAGAAAAGTATTGTTAAAAAAATGACATAAAATTATTGACATCTCTAAAAAAGGGGCGTGGTCAAATCACAATTTTTTTTTGTTTACATTTTTCAATTGCATTTTTTTTCAACCTTCTCGTAATCGTACATACAAAAGTAATACATCAATAGAAAGATAATAATTCAAAGAATATTTCTAAATAAAAATAAAAAAATCGATTTTTTGATCATTTTTGGGGTACCGAGTCCCCTTAATCGAACACAAGTTTACAAGCTTAAGCGACAGTCTTTTCAGAAATATTAAAGAAACAGTCCTCAAATCTGGATCATTAATTTCTTTTAACATATTTATTGTAACTCTTAAAAATATTTTACCCTTCAGATCATACAATCCAAAATATTGTCATCTTTAACCATGCTTTTGAAAAAAGAATTTTTTAGCTTGATCGATTTTTTTATGCTTTTTACCCAGTAATGATCTTAAATTTTAAAAATACATGACAACAATGAAAAATTTCTTTTCAAGTTTCCTATGTTTTGAAGCAAAATTTTTATATAATTATGCATTAATTAGTAAATTTGCATTAAAATCGTATTACCGTGATATATATATATGGAACCAGGATTTCAAAAATTGATTAAAAAAGTTAAAAATTATTTAGTCTATTTAGGAATAATTCTTAGAACACCATTTCTGTTACGAAATACTTAGTTTCTATAATCTGGACTGCAATAAATTTTAATAATTGAAGAGGTTTGATGTAAAGTACAATTAAATAATTTAATTTGACTGCATGTTTTAAATTCTATTTATTTCATTTGCATATTTTTTGTTATCTTAATATATTTAAATTAAAAATTTGAAACATTTCATGGATTTTTTTTATTACAAACAACTATTGATTAATTAGTGATAATTGCATATGTGTAAGAAAAATTACATGTATATATATATTATAAAGTTTATAATATAATTTACAAAGCAGAAGCTTCGTATATTATTGAGAGAAACAAAACTATTATGGAGTTATTATGCCCACATAAATTTAAAATCCACATTAATTTTAGCACTATTCAAAATCAAAAATGGTAATGATTGAAAAACAATTTTCGTCATTTATTTCCTAAAAGCAACATTAATTCACAAATACTCTTGTATATCTTAAATATATTTACCTTTCTTTAATTTTTTAAAAAAAATTAGCAGTTGAAAATGTCTACAAATGTGTACTCACTTTTTGAATACGGAATTTCATTGTGAGGAATATCTATTTGTAAGTTTTTATTTCGTGAAATTTTGTCGACCTATTACTCTTTATTTATTCAAACTAAATGCTTTTCTAATGCTTGTATTTAAATAGTGTGGATGAGATATTTGATTTGTAAATAATTTGTAAATATATTTCTTTCAATGGATTATCTGTTGTGAAACATACAATATGACAAAGTATTTTGTGACTATTCATATAATATATATATACACACTTTCTCTCTCTCTCTCTCTCTCTCTCTCACACACACACACACACACACACATATATATATATATATATATATATGTTCGCGTTATATATCAATTGCATTCTTTTCCATACTTTCCCTAATCTTGTTCAGTAATATGTAACTGTCTCTTATAAAGTTTGTAATATCGCTTACTGTTGTGTAGTATGATTTATGTAACTGTAATTAGCGAATACAAGTAAAGAAAAAAGTTCCTTTTAAAATTGATATAAAGAAAGTTCTCGTGGGTTTCATTTGTCTTTTACTACTAACAATTAAGTGTTTTGTTTTGGAATTCTCATCAAGATAGTTTACACATAAGTAAGTTTTCTTCGCGCTTAGTATGCATCCCATTCGTATTGATTTTTAAGCAAGAATTTCTATTTCGTTTGCATTTCTCATCGTTTAAAAAAACTTTCGAATTATTGTACGTGTGCTTTCCCGTAAAACAGTATTCAGGCTCAGAAATGTGTTTACATCAAATTAATATTGCAATTTTAAGAAATTTGGCTCATTGTATGGGTTTAGAAGTAAATGATTTTGCTATTAATCACTTTAAATATACACAATGAAAATTAAATTTTATATTGATATGCAGGCAAACAGGAAAGCTCCTACAATGACAATACAAGTATGACAAAAACGCAGTTGAATATGTAAATGTATATATTTTTTAACTGCAAATTTACTTGGATAGAATAATACAGTTTATTAGTTTTGGTATTCCAAGAGTATATAAAAAAATTAAGCTCAATTTAAAATCTGGACTTCGAAAATATATTTCATGTATCTGTTAGCAAATATATTTTTCTAAGGATTAAGTCCAGTTATTCAATCAGTAAATATATTTTTCGATAGCAAATGATACTTATCTTTGTGTCCTGAATAAAAAATGGCAGTTCTTAAAGTAAGAGAAGAAAAAACACAATATTAAAACGTTATATGCATAGATTTTAATATTTCTGAGTTTTATTCAAAAGAGTAATAAAGACACAAATAGTAAACCTAAGTTCTCGAAATATAAATATTTCCATGCTTTAATCTGGTAAGAAAAGCAATGTTAAAAAAAGGAACCACTAAGTAAATTTTAAGAGATTATATCCTATGGCCGTAAGTAGTTAAGTACTTAAGCATAAATAATTTCGTATATATTTGCAGATTTTGTTATATATAACTAACGAAGAATTGCAACCTTAAAATGTCTTGAAACATATATAAAATCCCTTTTGAGTCGTGTATTAAAAATATTACTGTAGTCTCTTCCGTAAAGCAGAACTTATGGAAACATCCTGTTCTTCATAATAAAAACGTAATTTAAAGAAAACAAATAAGTTTCTTATTTATTAAAGCAAGTTGTTCTAATCCCAAGCAATCCATTCCATTCCATCATAACATAAAAACTCCGTTGTTTATTTAAGGCATTTTCACCAACATCCCCTTTTAATAATCCATCAGCATATAACTATGCCATTGACAGTCTTTGAGTTATAATTTTTATTTGAAAGATAATTCTTTTTCGAATAAAAGTATTATCTATCATTATTCAACAGCTGCATTAAGGATTTGAAAGCATCTTCTTTTTTTTCTATAGCAATCAAAGAGTATGTTTTAAAGGATTATTCCTGTAAAGTATTTCACTGGGCGAGATTGATGTACATTCCTTTAGGATTTTGTAGTTTATTCACAAATTATTGTATGGACCAATAGACTTTTTTGAGACATAGCTTTGTTTAAATATCTCGATTGAATAAGTCCTTTCTGTAACTTTTTGACCTCTTGGTGTTATCGTCGCAAGGCCGTATTTGGACCATGATGTCCCATGTATTCGTTAATTTTCAAAACTATATCTGAGAGTTTGAAAAACTTAGTAAATGTAAGAAAGATAGAAAACGTGAATGGATGGATTATCAAAGAGAAATGTCGAATAAAAAGATCATTAGATTTTCCTAGGAAGACGGCAACCATGTTTAACGAACACAATTCCCACCCCCAAGGGTAGGAGAAGGAATCATTTCGACATTTCGGGATCGTAAATCTCAAACTAATTTAAACTTACAGCCAGTTGCGACGATTAGATAGGACGAGGATGACAATAACTCTCATTCTGGGGGGAAATTAAATTTTGATTCCATTTTATCCACCAAGCACCAGAAATTATGAGCTAAACATTTGTATAAACCCTCTTGTTTTATCAATTAATAACCTTTCATATACCGTTTATTTCACTATTAGTAAATTGACTTAGCGAAAATATACTCAAAATACACCGGGATGCATTGAGGTACGGTTGTTGGATTCGTACATTGCAGCAGATCGTTTCGTATAGTCTCTGCAGAAGCACTGGAGACCAGCACAAGCTGATGAAGCATGTGTTGTGTGAAAGGGTAGCTAAAGCGGATGAATGAATGGAATCCAATGACAGACTAAAACAAAGACACTTAAATTTGTTTTTGAACAGATAAACTAAATATATATGATTCTGAGAAATTTCTTTTACATTGTGTATATATATATATATAAAATTATAAAATATAATTAAATGTATGACTTAGAACATTAAATTAAGTATTTAGTGCTTGTAAACTACAAGTATTCATTTTTATTTTTCATTAGATATTTTTCAGACCAATAGAATATAAAATGAGGCCTTGAGTAAAACCATGGGTTGCGTTTTAGCAAATTATAAAAAAAAAATTGTATTTATATTAGACAATCCGTACTTTTTAGAATGAAATTATTACTGGTCATTTTTGATTTCCTGAAATACTTCTATTTAGTTTTAATGAGCGTGTAATATTGCTCTTCGATGAAAGTTGCGTTACATAATATTAATAAAAATTTCAAAAACAAAAAACAAAAACAAAAAAAAAACCTATTAAGCTCTAGTATTAAAAGTAACCCATAGTAAATTTGGTACAAACTGTCAATTTTCATTTACTTTTCAAATTCACTTTGAAAGAGTCTAAAAATTTGCCATTTTGTAAATAAATTTTAAGATTTTCCGTGTGTGTGTCTACCTCTTCCCTTATATTCCCTAACCTCCAGTTATTTTTTGTTTTGACAAATACATTTTTCCGTCCTTCCCTTCTAATACCAAATCACCGAGACTGGAAACGCCATTAGTGGTACACCCTAATCGAGTTCGGTTTAATATCTTTGTGCCAGATAGCGCCTTGAACGTTTGAATTTCGAGGCGTTTATAAGGCTTCGCATATCTGGCGTGTGTCTTCGAAGTTTTATTGTGTTTGTATAATAACTCATATACTACCAAAAGTAAAGAAAAACTATTTAGAAGGTGAACTATTTGAAACAACTTAGATTACTTTGAAAAACTACTTACTACTACTTCCCTTGTGAAAGAAAATGTTGACCGTATACCTCTCTGCAAAGTGAGCTCAAAAATAAAGATCCGAATTGGGAAAAAAAGCAGAATTAATCTTTAAAGAAGTGGAGCAAACGTATCAGAAGGGAAAAGACGCAATTCCAGCTAAAAGAGCGAACGAATTAGAATCATGATGGAAAGGTTTGCCTGAAATTTATATATTGGGAGAATTCAAAATACATTTGCAACGCTGCGATTCAATGACTAGAGAGAAATGTGTGTCATTTTCTATTGTTTTTATGATTTCTTTTTACGTTGTTTCTGCTTCTTTAACCTTTTGATGGTCATGAAAGAGCCCAGCTTGCATTTAAATTGTGCATTATAATGCGCGCAGACGTACAGATGGCTAGAAAGTCTCCTACCAAAATGAATGCAACTAAGCCCTACTCGTAAAGCGAAATCTTTGCCAAGTGTTCACTGACGAGCTGAGTTTATCCTCTTGTATTATCTTCTGTTGTTTAAGTTATAAGTGATACCTACTCCCCAAATTTAGTCAGTTTCACGGCAATAAGATAATAAAACGCGTACCATGAAATGTTTTGTACAATGAGGAGAAATTTTCCTAATCTAACTAATTTATTTCTTATTCATTTATTTTTTATTATTATTTGCGCAATTTGTCAGGAGTTACTGAAATAGTTGAAAAGGATAATTCTGAAGATGGGCTACAAGATAAATATGAAAAATTGCTTGTTCTTAAAGTATATCACACACAAAAAGTTTTTAGGTAAATAAGATAATCAAATATTTCGTGAAGTTTAAAATTGCCTGGATTTACGCAGACATTTTTATTAAATATTTTATTAACAAATATTTACAATATTTATTATTTACAGAATTGTTTAAAAGTGCGAGTATTATGAATGTTGCAATTATTATATTATTTTATATAATTTTTAAATTAGTTCCTTAATTTCTATTAATTAAAAGTGCGCTAACTATTTGAAAATGTCCCCCCTTATCTAACTATCGTCAACTGAGGGGAACATTTTCAGTCGGAACAAAGTGCATAACGAGAAAGCGAAAATTGTTTACTCTCCTAGACATCAAAGAATTAAATGAATCAAAAATCTTACTATTTAAATACCATTTTCTTAAGCAATACATATTTATTGATTCTTAACTAATTATAACATAATCTCACTAACTAAACTCTAAAAATTCATATTTCGCCATAGCATAGAAGAGAAATATGTATGAACTTTCACACTTGTACAGAAGGTTAGCCTACGGAAAGTTAAATAAAGTATACCCTTGAGGGATTTATAAAAATAATAAGATTTTAAATGCGTTTTCAGGGTAAAAAATAACCGAAAAAATATCTTTTAAGCAAACTCTCCATCTGGTTGTAATCTATTTAGTTTTACTTTAGTACAACTCTACGCTCTTGTTTTTGCTACTTCCAAGTGCGTTTATTTTGATTCTTATAACAGTATTAACTTAAATGAGCTGTAATCTATATGAGAAGTTTGAATTTCCTTTTATTATGTCTCTTTGTATGATATTATTCTGTTCTACTGATTCTAATTCTTCCAATGAGCCAAAGTTCGTTTCTCATTGGTGAGAATGGTAAGGACTGATAAGAGCTGCAAGTTCTATTTTTTCTCTACATAAGATTCCACCCGGAATTAGACGAAATGAAGAGGCAAAAACGAGAAATTGCAGGGGAGATTGAGTTGAGACCACATGTAGGAAATATAGCAATTCATGAATTTATATTCGCAGACAATGATAATGATCCACAAGTCAGGATTTAAGTCCAGATTTAACTGTAGTAGCAACTGGCATCTCGCTTCCTTTCGGCTGTGTTTATTGATGCTCTGTTCACTTAAAGCGGTTAGTTACTTCTGTTACTATTTCTAGGTTATAAATATGTTTTGATGATAGTGCAACTACTCCTTTCGAACATCAACGCCAGAAGTTAAAATGCCTGAATAACTAGCCCGAAAAGGACGTCTTTGTTAGGACCAACGCTAAGTGAGCGGTTAAATTTTTTTGGACCCACTGGACCAGGTTGCGATACACCACCGGCACTCCTAGGTCAGCAGCTATACTCCCTCTGCAAATCACTCAACGCCGAAGTGGTGAACCAGGTCTTGAACACCAGATGCCCACACAGCCTAGATCAACTTGTTGCATATGCCCCCGACTCCAAAAATTGCCTCTGTATGTCTAACTAAGACTGCCGCACATATTCACAACTAGTGATTCGACGAGATCCGACACTCAGCTAGAGGCAGGCAATGACCTCACGTGGAATACCATTCAACGCAAAAAAAAAATTAAAAAAACTCAATTTAACAATTAGGGGATGTAATTATATCAAATGCAGTAATGGCTAGAAAAGTGACTTTCTCTACAAATATCAATCAGAATGCTTCTCTTCATATCATCACGAGGATATTGGAGGGGAAATATGCACGACTCTCTTCACACAACACCACCAGAAGTTAAAATTCCTTAATAACTAGCCCGAGAGAGAAGTCTCTTTTTTAATCTTGTTGGTAGAGGCGCAACAAAAAGTGATCCATCCACTTATCTTCGGAACCACTGGTCCAGGGTTCGAAAAAGCCACCGGCCGTCCAAACACAACCCTCTCTCCCTCCACGGGGTCGAAAAACTACCCAAAGTCAAATTATAAAGATAATTTTAGGAATCCTTTGATAAATGCAGTTAATGGATCTCAGAGGTAGAACCGTATAATTCAAAGCTACACTAATCAGACTTCGTAAACAATGGAAATAATTACGTTTCATTTTCCTGAAAAATACTTTCTAAAGAAACCTTACTCAAAATGTACCTAGATGTATTGCAACACTTAATTTTCAAATCACTAAAGAATATAGGTATTAAAAAGAATTATTTCAATTTAATTTTTGACATACAAACCTTTTCTAATTTCAGTTGAGCGGTAGGAATGTTTTTCTGCTTCCCTGAGAGTTTATGATAATGATAAATTTCCTTACTTAGTCTTCGATGCATATTCATGCTTTTTTTCATCTCTTTTGGGCCTTACATATTTTGTATTATACAAGTAAGCAGTTCTTCAAAGTTATTTTATTAAAACCTCTTTAGCAGCCGTTTTCTCTACATCTTAATTTTCATCTTCTTTCTCGTATGTATGTTTGATGCTCAATTCCAAGGAAATCGTCATCAGATAAGTATTTCGAATGTGTTCTTCAGAAAATGTTTGAGAGTTCAAATTCTAGGACATTTTTTGAGTCTAAATTTGCAAAACCAAAGTTTTTCCCAAGTGTAGCAATCTCATCCAGAATTTTTTCGATTGGCATATATTGTATACTGTGAGAAAAAAACATTCATTCACTGAAAGTGGTATCGTAAATTTTTAGAAAAGTCCGCAGAATAATGCAAAATAGAATTTTGAAAATAGCAAGTACATGTTCAATATAAGAAATAATGATACGAAATGAAAATTATTTGTATGAGATACTCCAAATAATGGTCTAAGTAACTTTTTTTGAATATTGTAACCAAAAGCTCTAATAAATAAGATAGTAAGTAAATAATTGATCTCTGAGGAAGATAAACTAGTCAAAACTTCAGCGCGTGACATGTTAATTTAAATTTAGAGTACTGTATGTCATTGAAGGAGAATTAAAGGTAGTGTTAATGCAGCGCTATTGCTGCCCTCAAAACCAATTAAAGTGGATTGTATAAAACACTCCGCTTCACAAGTAATTTTTCTAGGGGCGTAAACGCACTCCCGAAGGAATGAAATTACATTAATTTCAATATAAATATACAAGAAAGGTTTAAAAGATACAAATATAATTAATTTTCACACATCACAAGGTATTTAAAATGCACAACATCAGTAAACAACAAATATTATAATATAACAACTGGACAAAATAAAGTACAATGCATTATTTTTCATATAATTAATACAGGATTCATTCATAGGAAGTATTGCAATTTTGGTAATAGGTCTTTTAAATTCTCCTGTTTTGGTTTTAAGTTTTACAGTTCTTACTTTATTATCATAATAATAATAAACTTCAACAACTCGTCCTAAAAGCCATTTGCTAACCGGTAAAAAGTCATATTTAACCAATACCGTTGCACCTATTAATATATTATTTTTCTCAACCTGCCATTTTGTTCTTTGTTGAAGAATAGATAAATAATCCCTTGTCCATTTTCTCCAGAGAATCTGAATTACCTTTGTTGTTCTTTGCCAACGATTTAAACGATTTTCATTTACATCTATAATTATCGGTTCTGCTATCGAATTTATCGATCTCCCTATTAAAAAATGACCAGGAGTCAAAACATCATAAACGTCAAAATCATTTGTCATTGGCGTTAGGGGTCTCGAGTTAAGTATCCCCTCAACCTGTACAACTACTGTTTCAAACTCTTTATGAGTAAAACGTAAATCTCCTATAGTTCTTTTCAAGTGATATTTAACAGATTTAACTCCAGCCTCCCACAACCCACCGAAATGGGGACACTTGGGAGGGATAAAATTCCAATCTATTTTCTCAGAAGTAAAATATAAGGCTAAGAATTCGTCTGTAAAACTAACTAGCTTATAGAACCTTTTCAATTGGGAATTAGCTCCCACAAAATTAGTCGTATTATCCGTAAATAATTTTGAACATTTACCACGTCTAGCCATGAAGCGCTTTAGAGTGGCAATCAAAGCATTCGAAGTTAAATCTGATAAAATTTCAAGATGAATGGATTTTTTAACGAAGCATATGCACACATATATATAAATGTTATTAAGGACACCCTTTCTCTGGTTTTTGTAACTTATAAAAAACGGGCCGTACAGGTCTAATCCCGTTACACTAAATGAAGATGATTTGTTAACTCTTTCATATGGTAAGTCTCCTATAATCTGTGTCGATAAAATTGGCTTGCATTTAAAGCAGATCACACAAAGATGCGTTGTTTTTCTTGCTAAATCTCTGCTCCTTGACGGCCAAAACTTTAGACGTATAGCATTTAGCAGTCCTTGAGGCCCAATATGCAATAATCGTTTATGTATAGAACAGAAATAAATTTTACTTATCTTACAATTTTTTCGCAAGATCGCTGGATGCTTTTGAGTGAATGATAAAGATGTCTTTCCTAGTCATCCACCAATGCGGAATATTCCTTTTTTTATCAACAAAGGGATTCAAATTTTTAAAATTACATGTTATGTCTTTTTTTTACCTGATATGACTCTCTGCTAATATTTAATTAAGAATTCTTCAGCTGAACCAACTTCTTCTACCTTTAGAGGACCAACCTTTTTGTTTTTACCTCTGCAATTATGTACAAATCTAAAAATACAAGAAAGAACATTAATTGTCTTATAATAATTGTTAGAAATAGATAAGAGTTCGTCGAAGAAGTCAGAGTTCTCGTAGATCATCATGGTTTTCTCAGAATAGTCATCAGCATCAATGGAAGATTTGCTCTCGTCCATACAGGATTCTTTCTCATTTGGAGCCAGGCACTCAACTTCATGGAACACAGGTAGCAAGCACCGGCTGGAAAACTGTGGCTCCATCAAAAAGTCTGCACATGTCCATCACTTGTTGCTAGTCACCAGGGAAGCAGCACTAACTCCACGCGTCAGGAGATCAGCTGGATTAATTTCGGTGGAGCAATAAAATCAAGAGTCTAAATTGGTTAATTTTTGAATTTTGTTAACTTGATTTTGGACGAACGATTTCCATCTTCGGCTGAATCCTTTGATCCAGTATAATGTAACTTTAGAGTCACTCCAAAAAAGATATTAGAAGATGCTTTACGATACAAAACTCTTTTAGTCTCAGTTCCTAATCTTGCAGCAATCAACGTACCCAGTAATTCCAGGCGAAGCAAGGATATTTTCTTTACTGGTTGCAACTCTACTTTTCGAAGTCATCAAATTCGTAGAAACGTGTTCATGATTCTTCACTTTAATATACACAGCTGCTCCATAGGATTTTTGACTCGCATCAGAGAAAACATGAATTACCATGTTTTCGTCAAATGAATCTAAAATAAATCTTGGAGCCCTAATTTCACTCAGTTCTAAAAGCTCTTTGCACCATTGAGACCACTCGTCATTTAAGTCAGATGGAAGCTCAGCATCCCATGGTAACTTCATTAACCATAACTTTTTCTACAAAAATTTTAATCTTACAGTAAATGGCATGATGAGTCCTAGGGGATCATACATTTTCCCGGCTGCCTGAAGAATAAATCGCTTAGTATTGTTCTTTCGTTTCAAAACCTCTGTCACTAAAGCAGTCTCTACACTCAAACTGTCATCTTGATAATCCCATTGTATTCCTAAAACTTTTAGTTTCGTTACATTTGAATCATTTAAGATCGGATGAATATCGAAGTTTTCTTTCTCAAGCACTTTAACCACATTTCTATCATTTGTCACCTATTTAAGTAAATTCATGCTAGCTGGGTTCATAATTTCTTTAGCTCCTCGTGAAAGTTTTAAAGTTTCTCTCGTAACATTTGCACCCGTAATTAGATCATCAACATACATACATGAATCAAGAATTTCAAAATCATCTGGAAATAAATTTCTAAATTTTTGAATATGTCACTTTATAGTTGTTGCCAATAAAAAGGGGTTCGAATTCACTCCCAAAAGTAAGTGTTTGAATCTGTACACTTCTACTTCCTCAGGAAACTTTTGTGTAATTGGCTTGTCAATTTTCTCAATAAAAAGAAATCTAACTGCATCTCTGTCTTTTTCAGATAAGACGATCTGTAGAAAAGCCTTTTCGATATCGGCTAAAACTGCTACTCTATTAAGTCTAAAATATATAAGTAATTCATATATATTAGAGTTTAAATTAATACCTGGCCATAAGCAATCGTTAAACGACAACTGATCAACTTCATGTGAACACGCATCAAAAACAATACTCATTTTAGTGGTGATACTTTCTTTTCTATACACAGCCTGATGCGGAAAATAGTATACTGGCTTGTTCAATGGTTTTGAAGTATCCGACAGTTTTTCTATAATATCTTTATCTAAATATTAATTTAAAATATCTCTATATTTTAAATATAAACAGTTATCGAATTTCATTCTCCTTTCTAAAACTTTCAATCTTTTCTCTGCTACATAATTATCACCTAATTTATTGCAATTATTTTTCCAAGGTATGCTAACAGTGCAGCGATTATTTTTAAAACTAACAATCTCATTGAAAATCTCGAGCGCGTTGTCCTCATCGTAACAATGAGGATCATCTCTAATTTCAATTGATTCTAAATCGTAGAATTTTTTCGACTGTGTGTAATAAATCCACAATGTACTGGTGTTTTCTTATCTCGAAAATTTTCAATACTTCCACCTATTAATAACCGAATGCGGAATTTTGCAAAACTAAATTAGAGTTAGGCACGTAAATTTGTCCAGATCTCATCACATCAAAAAATATCTCAGAACCAAGGAGTAAGTCGATTTTTCCCGGTTCATAAAATTCTGGATCTGCTAATTTAATATTTTCAGGTTTATTAGATAAATTACATTATACATTACATACATTAGATAAATTAATTTGTAGCGAAGGCATCAAATTTGTAATTTTTGTAACTACGTAAGATTCCAATTTACGATTAAAGGTTTTTTCTTCATTAAAAATAACTGCACTCGCTTTCGATTTCGCAGTTGTTGACAGTCTCGACAAACAACCAACATTTAAGTCGACATTTTCTTTCTGCAACTGAAGCCTTTCAGGCAATTTAGATGAACAAATATGGTGAATCATACTTCCAATGGTGAATCATATGGTGAATCATAC
>BMAW01044327.1:830255-845409 GCA_019974015.1 Nephila pilipes
TAGAATATCTATCCTCTTCTAGAGACCACGCTAATCTATAATTAGAATCTGTTATTGAAATTGTTTGGATTATTCTATGCGCATCTCCTCTTAATGCTGACTTAAGGTATTGCAATTTCATAGCATCCGATAAGTTTGGATTTTGGTCTATACTCGCTTTAAAAATATCTTTAAATGAGAGCCAAGCATGCATTTCTCCCGCGAATGTGGGTAAAGAAATCTTAGGTAAACGCACAACAAAATTTTCAGAAACACAATTTATAGCACTTTCAACCTTGTTCTGATTAAAATTTTGAAGACTTAATACTAACATCAAATTCTAAGTCAATAATAATTGCATTTATTTCATCTTGTTCATCCATAATTTTTTCAACATTACTTTCATCACTTAGATTGATGATAGAATGGAAAATAGAATTAAATTCATCTTGTAAATTTTTAAATTTTGTACTTAATAATTCTAATTCATTTAAACTTAAATTTGGTTCCGACAATTTTTGTTTAATTTTGTTAGCACAGCCTTTTGTGCTCTTTTTTTATGTTCGCAGCCATATCGCTATACACAATAAATTATTAACATATGTTCTCAAAATAAACTGATAAATAGATTCAAAAGCGCCTACTCATCCCTAATTCAGTAACTTCCAACGGAGTTTTCTTCCACCGACCACAACGCCGTAAAGGTTCAATGACCGGTCCGAAGAGGATCAATTTATAATCAACCACAATGTTAAAAGTTCTACTAACAAACAGTTCACAAAACTCCGGCTTAAAAAGACGACCAAAAAATGTTAATGAAGCGCAATTGCTGTCCTTAAAACCAATTAAAGTGGACTGTTTAAAACACACGATTTCAAATAATAATAATCTTTATTTAGGGAACGACACTTTGGCGTCCCTTCTACTCCTACTCCAACGGTTACATAAAAAAAACTTTCCCCTACATCGAAAAAAGCAAAACATTTTTGAAGGGGCGATGGCAGAGGCCCTTCACAAGTATTTTCCTAGGGGTGTAAATAGGAAAAGGTTTTGAATTCAGGTTTCTAAGTATTTAATTATATTAACTATGCTGCTGTGTAATACAGGTTTTGTGATAAGAGGTTTGGAAGCTAACATCGAAGTTCTGCTTAGGGAATCGTACTTTGATTGACCCTTGTTTATCATCTCATTCGAGTCTTTGAAGAGGCTTCAGTTACATTAAAGTTTCATTTCAGTGTTTTTCTTTTATATATCTGTATCACATATCTTTTTAGGCAATCGTTTATTATTTGTGCATAATATTTTCACAATTAGACTACTTATAATTTGTTTTTAAAAATAAAAACAGATGAACGTGTGCAGTAGGTGCTCTCTAAACATGTACTATTGAATGGGTCTGTGGGACAGAAAACGAAATACACGAATAAATGGAATTAAATAGATTGTGTACTCTAAACTGTAACATTAAAATCGATAATAGCAATAATCGTTGTTTGTAAATATGTGAATAATATTGTCCATAATAAAATCTTATCAAGTAAATAGAGCAAAACGCTTTGCCGTTACAGCAAACATTCAGCACAAACTCTAAAGCTAATCTTTTTTCTGTGCTAAGAGTACTGGATGTTTGATTCGAGGCCAATTGAATGTGCACCATGCAGAGTTTCTGTTTTAGTTTGTTCGATAAATTAATAATGTAAAAGACCCTAGAAAAGTGAATATCAAATGTAAATATTATAAATAAATCAATGCAAATAAATGATCCTTTAAAACGTACATGACGCTTTTACACACGATGGAATTCACACTATTCACATTTATAATAATTTATTTATATGATGTAATATTAACATTTAAAATGGTAGGCATGGAAATGTTTGTTCAATCTTCAACATAACTTTTAACTTTTTTCATATTTATAAACTATTGAGAGTATTTATAAAGGTTTTTGAGCATTTGTATGTTTAAAAGTACTTCAATTTATCATTTCCGAGGATAATTAACAAACACCAATAATTTTATGCTATGCTTGATTAAAAATATTTAAATATTGTTTAGTTTCGTAAACCTTTTTATGTATTTTATAAGTAGATCCCGGTTAAAAAAAATCATCTAAGTCAACAGTTCTATTTCTATTGCTCACAAAACAACATTTGTTAGCAAATCAAACTGAATGAAATATGAACTAGTTCAGAGAATACGTCAATTTTTCTCAACAGGTGGTTCACTAACATTTTAGGGGCTCGTGAAAATAGTATTATATATTATCCCGTGAATATTAAACACGTAATGTAAACAAACGAAATATTAAACTTGCATATATATATTTACTGGACTTTTATTAATTCGAAAATTATGAAACAAAAAATTAAAATAAATAAAAGTGTTGTTTAATAAGACAAATATTGAGATACACGTTGTCGCACCAAAGCATCGAAGTGGCGAAAGTGGTAAAAAATCAGTCGAGATGGGATATCTATACAGTGAATTTTCACGACTTTCACAGCTGGTCAGTCATGTGACACCTTTTAATGATTGGCTAGCTGAGTAGAAAATAAGATCAATTTCCTGAGGTTGATATTTTTCTTAACTGGATAAGCGCGTTAATAGAGGTTCGTACAAACTCTTGGAAAGCTTGTGTTTTGTTCGCGAGATTAGTAGCTACGATAGCTTTGTTTAATGAAGTTATTTTCATATAAGCAAATTTAATAACTTTTAGAAGGTAATATTATTACGGATTGAAAATTAAAAATGGGTTGCTTAATGGAGTCTGATAAAATAGTGAGCAGATGTTCATTCTTTAGCTTCAGTGACAGATTTCGAAACAACACAGGGTGATGATACTGAAAGCTGTTGTGATCAACCATCTCACCTACCTAAAAACAAAGAAAAAATTGGGGGAGGGGGAAATGAATAGAAAACGGGAAAATATGGCAGCGAGTGTTTACAAATGTGCTTTAATTTTTCTGGGATAGAATCAAAACGTAATTCACTTGGTGTAATCTGCAATGAAGCTCTTACCTACAGCAGTTTAAAACCATCGCTTCATTATAGACACCTTGAATCAAAACATCGTACACGAATATTTTTTTTTAAAAAAAAATTATCATTGGCTGGATTCATTAACATCGCATCTGAAACAACACGAGGGCCATTGGCGAAGACGACATGTGGACCAGCACCTTCCTATCCTAACTTCTACACCATGCCCTTAGGAAAAATTTGAGCTTCAATAGATTTAACATGCTTTAGTCCAACTACTTGGAGCAGATAATAGAAAATGAAGTATCTGTTTTTTCCTGTCAGCTTCAAATGAAGATAGTATAATGGTCTTCGAGGCATCATTTCGGATATGTTACAGAATTGCAATATCTGGACAGCCACATACAATGTCAGAAAATTTATTTGAACCATGTGCAAAAGAAAAGATATGCTAAGAGAAAAGGCAGCAAATAAATTTGATTGGATATCAAACTGTACTATGATTACGTTTCCCGTTAAGGAACTGTTGTGCAATGAAATCTGAAATATAACGCTTTCAAAATAAGTGTTATATTTCAAATTTTATTGCTTTTTTACTTGTTACTAATGATTGCACAAAGGGTTCAGTAATTTTTTTCGAATTTTAGAAGTTGTTTGCAAGAAGATAAAGGTTGAGAACAGCTGCCACATTCAATATCCTATTGCATTGTAAATCCTATGCTATAGAAATAAATTATGAAACAAAGGACTAATATGAACTCTAATGGTGGCCAAAATGATACACGCATTTTGAAATTTGTATGATATTCAATTTTGTATGCTTACAAGAAAGGGCAATTTTATGTAAAGCAAATATATATGGTATCATTAAAAAGTAAATGTAATGCAAAGTTATACTTAAAAACGGAATCCAAATACCTCTTTAATACTTAAATAGTTATATTAAACTTATTTTTAAAAAAGAAACACAAGTTCGAATGATCCGAATCGGAATTATAGCAATCCGAATACAATTTTTAATTAACCAATCACAGACATTGTTTCGAGCTTCAAAGAATGATAACGTTATTGGTGATCAATAGTTCCCAACCTTTTTCTGCTTGTGAACCCCATATGATATTCGAAAAAAAAATTGTCAAACTCCTTAAGTAGTCTTCAGTAACAAGTATGAAAACAGTAAAATGTTGTATCGCACTTATTTTCAAAGTGTCACAATAATTCATAAATACAACGGTCGTCTCGTCAAGCTACATAACATTGAATTCAATTTTATTCTAATCCAAATCTCACTCTCCACATCATTTGCCAAATCATTTAATATACGTGACACTGTAATATTTACTGTGCCTCACATCGTTTACCCAAGACCTGTGACTAGTGTAAATTTTTTTTTTACAAGAGTACGAATAACGTGCTGTTATAAAGGATGATTAAATTTATGAAATAAAAACTGAGATTTCTCCATTCAATTATATTTTAAATTTAAATTAATAAAGTGAGATTTTTTAATATATTTATTTTAAATAAATTTTAATCCTAAAAATTATATTTTTCTGTTGAATGAATTTAATCGGTATAAATTTAATTTTTTTCCACAACGCACTCACTGCAGAACTACTTGCTCTAAGCAAATATACTCTCTCTAAATTCACATTCGTATAAGGGCAACATTGTGCACATTCAATAAATAATTTTAAATTTTAATGGGGTATATATTCTTGAAAATGTGAAAAAACTTCTAACTATCATCGATCTTCGTTTAAATTTTCACCTTTCCGTTTCTTTAGAGTTTCAATCTTTAAATTCATATTCTCATACATCTTTCAACGGAAAATTGTCATCGATAACTACATTTTTTATATCAGTAATTACAAATTTGACTATGAGAGAAACTATATATATATATATATATATATATGAGAACAAAAGGATGCAAAGGTATATTTTGGTAAATATGAATTTGAGGGGGAAACCTCATTCATCTTCTCTTTGAAGAAAACTGTAGTACAGTTACTTAAAATTCGGATATATTTCAGAACTTAACATTACAAAACTAGGGAACGTATGTAAGTTTCATAAGTTCAAATCTAGATTTGAAATCATGAAAAAAACTAATAGATTTAAAAAGTTGATTTTTGTAGTTAATGTTATCAATGCATAAGAATTTTTTCCAAGTAATGTAATACAGAAGCTGAAAAATTATTCATTTGTAATTATTGAAAAGCTTAAAGCATTTCTGATTTTGACACGTTCATTTCTTTTAATTTTTATTTATTTTTGGCACCTTATACTGATATAATTATTTTAAAAGCTGAAAGTAGGCATTAAAGTAATACAAATGAAACAACAGAATATATATATTCTTTGAATTTAAACATAGATATTTTATTGATATTTAATATATATATTTATAACATTAATGTTAATAGATATATTTAGCGATATTTGTGAGATGTATAGATGGATATGTTATAAAAACTTAATTTTTTCTGATAATTCTAATGTGAGGGGAAAAAACGGAAGTTTTAAGCAAGCAAAGAAAACACAGAAAAAGTAATTTGCACAACTAGATAAAATAGCAGGTTCCCATTTTGACCTAAATTTATTAAAGTTTCAAATCAATATTAATTAAAAGAAATGTGAATAAATATATGTTTATTTATGTGATGGAACTTCAAAGTGGCTTTTGAATTGATTTAAATAAAATGGTTCTATCGCGAAATCTAGGATAAAGAATGAACTTTAATTCAAACCCAATAAAATCTCAAACCAAGCTGACATACAGACACACTTGTAGTTTGGGCCTTACCCTCCCTCTTTTGAACGAATGTCTCAATTGAAAATGTCTCAAGGGCAAGAGCGGAGTCTGTGAATAAGTCATAAAACTTCCTGTCAAAGTTCATTGTGTGTCCGGAACCCTCCCCAATTATCTATCAAGATGTTAAACCTTTTAAAGGGAGGAAAGGAATTTCGACAAAATTCGTCTGAAACAATCTTTATGTAATCCTATGAAGGCGAAAATACGGTTTTAACGTTTTAGGCATGTCCGTATGGAATAAAAACGCTTAAACGCCTTTGAAGTATCTGAAATAGGATGGGAAAACCTGTGCAAAACGCTTAGAGGGTTAAACGACCCATTTTTAATTTTCTATTCGTAATAAAATTACTTTTAAAGATTATTAAATGCTTTAATAATCTTTAAAAAGTAATTTTAAAAGATTTAAAAGATATTCTCATTCAGAGTAACTTCATTAAATAATCCTACCGTAGCCTATTACTAATTGCGAGCTAAGCGCACAAGTTTACTAAGAGTCTGTACGCGCTTATCCAATTGAGAAAAATATCAACCTCTGGAAATTGATCTTATTTTCTACTCAGCTAGCCAATCATTAAAAGGTGTCACATGACTGACCAGCTGTGAAAGTCGTGAAAATTCACTGTATTCATCCCGTCTCGACTGATTTTTTACCACTTTCGCCACTTCGATGCTTGTGGTACAATAACGTGTATCTCAATATTTGTCTTATTAAAGAGCACTTTTATTCATTTTAATTTTTCATCATATAATTTTGAATTACTAATAGTCCAGTAAATATATGTATGCGAATTTAAAATTTCGTTTGTTTACTTTAGCGGTTTAAAACTCCATCATTGCAATATTAATTTCACGAACTCCTTTTATACAGCCCGGTTACCCATGGAGATTTGCTAACCTCTGGTAGATACGCATTGTTATGTGGAATAATGAAGTTGAATTCTGTTGAAAAGTAAATTTTATTAATTCCTGATCAAAAATTTCAAGAATAATTAGAAAATACTAATACTGATGGCCGGGAGAATATAGAAAATTATAATTCACGTAATCGTAGTCTTAAAATATTTTATTTCTTGTGATTTGTATTTATAAGCATTAGCTTTTAAATCTCATTTCTGCAGGGTCTGTATTAAATGCTGCAGTGATTCTCAATCTAGAATAATTTTCAACATGGCATACCAAAAATTTCTCGAAAGTTGTGCAAGAATTTTTTTTCCTACAAAAAGTGTAAACAATAATTAATATATTAAAAATTACTATATTTAGATAAATTCATTCATTCTTTGTTAGTATTGTGAAATATTTTCCACTAGGATAATGATGTTTAACATAGAATACATCAATCCGTAAAAGATCTTTCTAAATAGCTTTTCAAAATATAAAAATACAAAAAAAAAAAAAAAAAATGTTTCAAATGTAAGCTATGCAAATCAAAGTAGTATTGGAAATATTTTTGTATGATTAAAATGATAAATACAATTCATATTAGTTACAATTAAGGCGGCTAAGAGATTTATTGTATATACTGCTATTTAAAGTGCGTTTTAAGCTTTAAGCTGTTTGTGAAATTCCTGGAATTTGTAAAATCGGTAACGTGCGTAAATGTTTTTAATTTTATGGCTTTTATAATGTTCGAAATTAGATACTTCTTTTCCATAAATGACGAAAATGGAATGTAAAAAAAAATAGTTTGCAGAATTTTAAGCTTGAAAATTCTAAACTTTTAATAGCGAAATAATTGGAAAACTACAAAGAATTAATTATTCAACTATAAATAAGATAAATACTTTTTGTGTTATTTGGCACAATCAGTCATCCAAATGCATCCTCATAATTTGAACATTGTGCTTTTTGAAAAGCCTCGGGAGTAATTTGTCCCTCCTCAGTCCGATGATTGTCCCTTAATGATTCCAGGACAGTTACAAATGATTTCTGGAGGAAGATGTCAAAGCGCGGAAGAACTTATGAATGTCAAGGTGACCCAAGATTGATTTTTCTGAAACAAATAAAAATCAAAAATAAAACCTTTTAAATAAGCTCGTCCGTTATTGAGGTTAATGGGCTTCACAAAGTTTGAAGACAAATTACATATTCTCTTAATTGATTATTTTAATTTGTCACTGGAATTCATTCCGGGGCATGAACAAAAAAATATATGTTAGATAAACACTATGACATATAAAATTCGACGCAGCGTGAAAGTTGTCCATTTGAAGCAAAAATGGATGGACATGTAGAGAAAATGTATCGATTACCATTTCATAGCATTTGGATGATTTATTCGAGAGGAGGATCTTTAGAAAGTGGAGAAATCCATGAAGAATTCATTCATTTCGCGTCATTTCAGTGGCTCTTGATGCGAGAGCAACGACGTCTTTGTTTTTTCCGCACATGATTTGTGACCATTGGTTGTGATACACTTCAAGTTTTTCTATTGAAGATAGCTTTGATGAAAAGCATTTTCAATTCCTTTAAAACTATTCTTTCCAGAGATTGAACTAAAGTCATTGATATGTTTAACGTTTTATACGTTATGAATGCAATTATGTATGTGTTATTATGTGAACTCTTTATTTATGTATTATTAACCCCAAGAAGCTCTTCATACACTTTGTAATTTTTATGTATTCTCGAATAAAAAGTAACACTTGAGGAGTATCTGAAAAATCTGTTGAGATTCATCTAGGGTCAAACAGAACCACCCTAAGATTCAATTTTTGTCAAACACATTTAAATTAATATATTTTCTACGACGTCGTCTACTCTTCGAGCCTCAGTATCTGCTGACAAATTGAAGTTTTTATATAAATTAGTTTGTTTTTATTCATTTAATCTTCTGCTGCAATTATGCGTGATTAATTAGCCTTTAGTGATTGATTTCCAATATTTTCCTTATTAAATCCACCATGCCAGTACTAGAAATAATTGCAGATTCTGGTTCAATATTTAGTTCCTTAAAACAATTACTGGGTTTTTAAACCACATTACAAAAATTAATAATTTTCTAACAGTAGCGTCCTGTAAATTTGAAGTAATACTGAGAATTTGTAGTCTCATAATAACGTTTTATATTTTTTTCTATGATGACTGATGTTGTTGCATTATAAACTAGACGCATGGTTTTATTACTTTTCTCTGTAGTGATCGTATCAGTGTTTCATGCCCCTCAATCATTCAAAATGCATTACCTTTTCTACTTCTTATATTTTACTCTCTGTTTATCTCTGTCGGTGAATACACGCTGTTATGTAACGTAATAATAGAGCTTGCTACTACACTCGAGTGAATGTGAAGATAGTTGTTTGTTAATAAAAATTTATTTTTGTAACAGTTATTTATTTCAAAATTCAATATGAATAATTACTTCAATAACTATAAATGGTGATCTTCGAAACAACTTAGATTACTTTCTGATACTTTCTATGCAGAATTTTGTTTTCATCTCGGAAAAAGAAAGCAGAACGTATGTTGAAATTCTTTTAGAATTCGTATTCTAATTTCGCTTTATATTTGCATAACTTTCTGGATATTTAGTCATGGAAGTGTTTGCTGTATAAACGCTTCATTTCATTCCATCTGATTTATCGATTTGGTTCACTATGGCTGAATAGACATTTCAAATTGCTGTTCCAAGGTCAATTATGGCATCCCGAACGAAATATAATTATTGTGTAGTTACTGTATCGCTTGAAATAGCTATGACTGCTCGAGACATAATTATTTTACTTAACAAAGATATCCCACATGCTCAGTTAAAAGCTGAAATAATTATCAGATAGGGGGAGTGCATATCTCAGGAAATTCGCAGACAACTAGCGGGTGAACAGCTTAATGACTGCAAACCTTCGGAGCTGTTAAGAGCAATGCAACATTGCGCTGAAAATCATAGCATCAACGATTCGTTACTTCCAGAATTGTTTTGACAACAATTGCCGTCCAGCGTGTAATCCATATTGGTATTTATAATTACATTAACATCTCAGAAAGCTGCAGAAATTTTAGATTAAATTTTTGATAACCTACGAGCTCAGATAAGTGCAGTTTCTGATTTTAGTTCGAGTCTCGATTGTTTTACACCAAATTCTAACGGAAATTAAGCCGCTTTGCAAAGAAATTGCACTCATTCGAGAAGTCCTTCTAGAAATCATCAGCCTCGTTTTGACAAAAAAGCTCCTCAATCAAACATATCTTATGTTAATATCATCGAAAATTTGGTTCTAAATCATCAAAGTGTAACACACATTACAGTTTTCAGGAAAACAAACGGCAAGGAATAGCGGCTACATATTCCTCGACTTCTAGTTCTTGTCACCCTTTTGTAGGGGGGATCATAAAATCAATACAAGCTTACTAATTGATACTAGAAGTGACTGCAGTTTGATTCCTGCTTCCAAATATATGATTTATTTCCATCCCTAATTTCTCAGAACAACTGAAATGTTTACAAACAAAAATTGTTATCTTTAGATTAGGGTTTAAGGAGATTTTTTTTTTCTTTTTACGATATTAAATTAGCAATTATTGGTGTAGAAAATATACATTATTTTAACTTGCAACTCGATCTTAAAAATCGTTGTTTGAAGGACATTTACACTAATTTAAATGTTAACGGTATTGTTAATAATGCCGGTATTTATTCTGTGAAATCTGTATTTTGTGAAGGATATTTTTTCAAAATTACTGAAAGTTTTTCCAATCGTTATTAAAGTTCTTTGTGAAAATCAAATTGTAAGATAGTCTTTTATACTAAAAAACATTACAAAATATCTTACAATATACTAAAACTTTTTGATATCCTGTTTTTACTAAACCTCGTCGACTAGCGCATCATCGTCTTAAAATTGCAAAAACGTAATTCCATCATATGTTAGATCTAGGTCATATGCACCCATTCAACAGTAATTATGCCTCTTCTTTCCATATGGTTCTCAAGAAAGGAACAAACTATAGGTGTCCTGTAGGCGAATTTAGAGCTCTAAATGCTCAGACGAAATAAGACAAATATACCATTCCTTGTGTTTTCGATTTTATTAGCAAATTTCTCGGAACCAAAATATTTTCGCATGTTGACTTAGTAAACCCCTTTCACGAATAAATAAACTGAAACTCTGTCCATCGTTTTATTTGTAATTTAACTGCCATTAAACATGACATAAAAGCAACATGTGCAAAATTAGTTTATGGAACAACCCTCAGATTGCCTTCTGATACCTTTAACACAAAAAGTGATCTAACGACACCAACAGACTTACCAAAATTTAAAGCAATCATGCAATCTATGAATCAGATTTCTACATCGCCGTAATTTGTTAAGCCTATTTATATCCATCCATCATTTAACATGTTTTTTAACGTGTTGATAAAGTAAAACCTCCTCTTTCATATCTTTATTAGAGAGAAGAAAATTTTTGTACCGAAAATAATTTATAAATAGTGTCAAAATCTGAAAAGTATTTGCTATTTAACCCGCAAATGTATCACTTGAGTTCATTAAATCCGATGGGGAAGATAAAGATCCTTATGATATCTTAGTTTTATGTTTGCCGTTCCTAAAAAGGTAAGTCCCTGAGGAGTTTTAGAGAACTTAATCACCATCGCTCAAAAAATACACGGAAGCAGTTGGAACAGTTTTCGTGCTTTTGAAACATGACAACAATTAAGCCTTTTTTTATTCCCCAAACTTGCACATCCCACCACAGGATGATATGTGATACGCTATCGTGGTTTGGCGTGTTGGAATTCTGTTCCGTTTGACGAGAAACATTGACCATTATTTCTTTCTTCAAGTCTTTGATTAAATAATGATGTGAATCTATGGCTTGACATGGACGAACACAGCGAATTACGAAATTGTATTTATGGCTATCAGGCTGCTACAGCTTCGAAATATGAACTAGCTTGAAAACTGTTTAAAACAACCTATCGAAAGTGATATGACACACAAAGAAACAAATATCTTTCAACTCGGTCAAAAGTGCTCATGTTTCAAAGGAAATGTTTGCTAATATTAAATTATATTTTGTATAATATCTATAAATTCGAATTTTTAAAAAAAATTGTTTCCAATTTTCAAATTATATGTGCACGTCGGAAGTAAAGAGCACTTTGTCTATTTTGTAAAATAGTAATCAATAAAGTTTTAAAAGGTAATAAGGCTCTTAAGAAAGGTATGATAACTTAATATTCACAGAATTAAACGTACAAGGAATTAATGAAAAATATTCATTATCAAGCTAGTTGTTAATAACGAAACACGAAAAAAGAGCCTTTTAGCTGCTCCTCTGTGAAATTTCAAAAATGGACTTCGTGGTCCTTTTATTCCACACACACACACACACACACACATATATGTATATATATATATATATAATATAACATAATTCTTGTAGAAGAAGCAAGAAAGAATTATAATTTATCCCCTTCTCGTTATATTTACTAGAATTCTCGTTATACTAACAGTTCCGCGAGGTGATATGTGTCCGGAATGCTTATGATAATTTTATTGAGTGCTTTCTACGCAATTTTCTGTGAAGCAATTTATATCAATTTGCTTCAATTGTACTTAATTAAATATTTGTACTGAACTAATTGAATAAGAAGTATGGATAAAATGCTGAAATAAAAGTTTTAAAAATGTACTTACGCGAGTATTGTCTAAATGTTATGACAAATATTTTGTATATCATTGCGCGAGTATTTATAATTCTCTGTATTTACGGCAAAATACAATAAATTTTGTATCCCTTTAATAGTTGGTATATTTTTGTCTAACTTTTTGTTAATTTTGATGCAATTCCTTAGAACGTGTATAGTTTCAATGAAATGCAGATGTAGAAAGATTAACTGGGTGTTTTGTTGAAAATGAAAGGATCCTTTTTCTAATGATATTATTTTTATTCTATTACAATCTTCGAATTATATCACGAGGAAGCATGGATTATTCAAGCATTCTCGTCTCCTTTTACAATCAGAAAGATATTTTGGTAGGAAGTAACACTATATGACTATTAGCTTATTCTTTTATTATTTTAGTATACTTTTACTATATATAATATAGGTGTTGCTCCGAACAATATTAAATTTTACTTAACTCTTCCACACATTCATAACATAATTCAAATTAAACTTCATACCCTGCATACACTGAATTATCTTATCCTGCTCTGTATTAATACATTAAACTGCATTATTGAAACATGTGGTATATTTAGAAAAATATACCACATTCTATATTTGCATGTCTATATTTGGCCCAGTAATCGCCACTTTCTTTATTTTTGGAATGCAAATTTCTAAAGTATCCAATTGATACCAACTGTAAAGAACACAATGAATCAAAACAAACGACTAAAAATAAAAATAGTTCTCAGGAGCTCATAATAAAAATGAAACGAATGATAAAATATCAAAATAAATTATTAAAGCTGACGATAATATTTGGTTCATCTATTAAAGTTAATGATACAATTTTATTAGGTTTTTGTATCATGTGTACGGAGTCGCCAATGCACCATACCATACCAGATGCGATACCAAACATGGATCATTGAACGTAATGAAAATCAATTAGCGCATCGAGATTTCTGAAATACATTGAAATCAAAGTTATAACTTTCGTGAAATTCAAATTTGGATTGGTTGATTGTTTAGTTGCGTCACAACATATGCAAATCAAAACTACTGGAGACAAACAATGTAATTCTGATATGAATTTGGGAAAAATATGAAATACTATATTTCACTGTCTTCTGGTCCTCTTTTTTATACTCTGTCACTTTTAAACACAATATTATAATATACGATTACTGATCTTATGAAACAGATTAGCTCTGTTTTATCCCTTTCGTTAGGAATGCATTTTTAGGCATACTATGTAGATGTTATACAACTGGGCAGAGCATCTATAGACAGGCGTCATATGCAGATATTTCTCTTCTCGAGAATATATCCAAAGATGGAACTCCATCGGATCTATGCTCTTTATGACTTTGAGGTCATTTATGGTTGATTTTGCTGTCAGAATAGCACATATATTAGCAGAGCAGCTTATTCTTTACGTTTATGAAAGGTGTATGGAAGTTCCAAGACTAACGAAGCATTCTCAAGGTAAGTTTTATTTTTCTTTCTCTTACTCTGTCACATTTCTAAGGGAAATAGTTTACTTCCGATGTTTAATTTGGGTGAACGGACGTGTTTCTTATTACGTATTCTTTCGCGGTTATTTTGTGTGAATAGGTAAGGATTAACATTTGAAATGTTTTGCCGTTCATTTTTCATCAAAATTCGTTATGAAAAAAAAAAAAAAAAAAAAGGAGAAGTTTTGCAGCCATCTTCGGAAATAAAATGAAGGTTCTAAAATAGATATACAAGATAGATATTTGACCAGTATCCATGATGCTAATACAATATTAGAACGAGACAGGAAAAAGAAGACCAGGAGAAGCCTCTCGTCATTGTAGAACACAACTCCGTCGTCATGTACTCCGATGAATACATGACGACGTCCTATATGGCAACATACGGTTTGACACTTTCTGGATCTATGCGCTTTCATTTCGTACATAATATACTGAAAGCATGGAGGTAAAGACAATAATATGAACTTTTGCTTAGATCTCATTTATCGCTTACTCAATAAATAAGTAGGAGCGATCTTCTAAGAGAAAGGAAGTCGTTCAAAACTAGACACTCACCTAATATTATCACAATGACATGGACAAGAAACAAAAAAAAAATAGTTAAATTAAGTTTCTCGTTTTTTCAGATTAGTTATGTCATTAATTATTCATTAAGAATATCAAAATTTGACTTACCTTTTCTGTCGTTCCGGGGAGGGGATGCTTTATTTCTTTAGTTGCAAACAAAATAAACTCATCATCTTATGTAAATGAAAACTCTGCACTTCCTTGTAAATAAAAATATATATTCACATTATTTACAACAGTTACACATCACTATAAGACACTACACAGGTCACATAGTAGAGCAAAAAGTGTTCTCTCTCGTTCTTAGCTCTTAGTTAGAGTTCATTCTGTTTTGACGCTGTTCACTCCAAACAATAGCGTCCTCTGGCGGGAGTCACGTGGTTTCAGCTGGAAAAGTATTCAGTTCGGAACAGGCATTTTTCGGAATTCATTTCATCCACTGTCACTAAGAAAAGCGTGCATAAGAAATGCGAAGTGTGTCTGTAACCCTACCGAGGTGAGATACAATATCTTTTATCAGACAGAGCAACGTTCTACTTTGTGCTGTTCTATGTTTCTAAACATACGACATCAAGGCACAGTCTAGGTGATATTTTGATCAAAGTGTAAATAAACCTTAAACTACAAATTTTAATGTACACTAATGATGATTTTCTCTTCTTTATTGTGTATT
>BMAW01044334.1:0-11525 GCA_019974015.1 Nephila pilipes
CTCTTTCTTGTGGCCACGAAGTCAGTGCAGGTCCATGCAGACCATTCACCCCAGCCACCGTCCACTGCGTTAAAAAAATCACACATTGTTCTTATTTTACATTTTTCAGAACAAATTTCTTCAAGAAATGTTCTTCCTGCTTACACTTAATTATGATAATTTACAAAATAAAAAAAATAATTGCTTATAATACATAAAATGTGGTAATATTAGTTCAATTCTATATTACCAAAAAACTATTTGTTTGTAAAGTGAAAGAAAACAATACATTTTTCAAACATTTAATAATATTTATTGTATTAGATAATTAAATCGTTACTTATGACCCCTTTTTGAAAATTTTGCAGTAAGAGCTTTCCAAAAATAAATTGCTTTTAGTCTCACTTATCATTTCATTTTGTTAGAACTTGGATTTATAATTGCGGTCATTGGTTACTGTTTTGATACTTGGCAATGAGATTTATATTTTCTTGGATTGCTTTCATAATTAAATATAATACCAGAAAGGGCAAATAGCAAATTTGATTTAAAAATAATAAGATATACCTATTCAAGGATAAAAACGAGAAAATTTGAAAAGATATCACCAGTCACGGTTATCATCCATAAATTGGTAACTCACACTAATTTGATTTGATTGTTTAAAGCAGCACTCCCGAAGGAACTTCAACCTACAGTTGAACGTGAAGCAAAATCTATTTTTATGTCTACCAAAAAGGTTTCGAATGAATCGATAAAAATTTATGATGTAGCGTCCTGTTAAAGCCCGTTATAGTATTTCTTTTCAAATATTATGTCTTACATAAAATATCAGGATATCAAAATCAAATCTAAGAAACTGGAACCATAACTTAAAATACATTTTTAAAGGCTATTTTTTTCATTTTATTTTCCTACAAAAATAGTTTAAATTTTAAAAACTTCACCGTAAATCTAATTTCTTTAGTAAAAAAGAATATTTCTACATCCCAGTGATATGAAAGACCCTTATTGAACAACTGTAACATGCTTTTAATGGCTATAAGATACAAAAAAATGAAATAGCTAAGCCAAATTTACCTTTACAGTTGACTGGCTCGGCACACAATCCAGCTTCCAGAAAGGTACCTTGACACATTGACCCGTTATGGGCTGGAATCGGAGAGTTGCAAGATCGTTGTTTGAAGGAATGGGCTATTCCTGAATTGCTACAATCTGGAGAATGGCATGGACCCCAATCACCCCAATTCGACCATTCTCCGTCCACTAAAAGAGGGAGAAGATTATTTTATTTAATAAAACAGTATTAACAGGCTACTTTCCCCCATAAAATGAAGGAAAACTCCAGCAAGAGTCGAATGTATTGTTAGGAGCTAACTCGTCAACATAGTGAAAAGGTTAACGTGAGGAACATACGCTTCGATTTCTTGTATAGCTTTAGAAAATATATTCAAAACCTTATATATTTAAAATTCAGTAAAATCATACGTGCAATTAAAATTTTCATCTCAAATTTAAGAAAAAAGATCATTTTATCAAAATTAGATTTTTTTTTTCAAAGGAAATAAAAAAAGAATTCTTTTTAGTACGTTTCTTTTTCTTACTAAACGAGAATGTATCTTGAAGATTTAATTATTACTAAGAAATGACGAGGTATCTATGTGGCGGCTGCCTACGTCATCTTGTGACGTCATTTTTGTCTGCGGAACTGCAAGCCGTTTTAAAGAAAAGGAGGGAGCGATCTTTTGTAGACACACTTGCTTCGCAGATTGCAGACCTGTGAAGGTCGAGTTTCATAGTTGAAATGTTAAAAGTTGTTTTCGTTAAGTTTTAAATAAATTGTTAGTTCTTCTTGTTTTTAGTCTTTCGTAGTTGTTTATTTATTTGTATAGCCTACACCTTCTGATTGGATGTTATGGGAAAGGAAGGTTTTAGCAACACCCCGTTCCTATAAGCTGGTGACCCGGACGTGATTTAAGAAGTGGTGCCACAAGTGGTGACCCCGGACAAGAACACTAGATGGCAGCACGACTGCCTGTACCTACTGATTGCATATGCCCCGATGATCGCCGTTAGTGGTGACTCAGGGCTTGAGCACTAGGTGGCAGCACGGCCTATTCCTACGGTTTGCATATGTTCCGATGCAAAAACACTTGTCTCTGGTGTCTTAAGACAAGCGCAACTAGTGATATTCCGGTTCTGGCGCACGTTTCGGCGCCTTCTGAACAAAATGGCGCACGTTTATCTCCATTCCGTATCATCACGCTGCGATGATACTGGAGGGGGAGTGTGTAGCGACTTCCTTCTACAGCAGCGCCACTGGTTAAAAGGCCTTACTCAACCAGCCCGATGAGATATCTTTTGGGCCTGATTGGTAGGCCCGTCGCCTTCGGATCCCTTGGTCCAGGGTTCGAATCTGCGCTGCCGTTTCGCGACCGCCACATCTAGACAAAATTTATTCCGTATATGAATGTATCTTTATTTGCATCATGTTGTAAACAACAGTAATTAATGATGATTTGTTTGGTTTCAAAAAGCCGCATCTAAAATAACCTGTAATATCGTAAGGTTTATATTATTATCTTGGGGGAATCGTAATTCATAGAATGGTTGTCAATTAACGTCGCACTTAGAAGCAACACGAGGGCTATGAGTAACAAACTTCGTAAATTTGAGCCTCGGTCAAGCGACGAGGACATATCTCAGCTGCCACCTTCCTCTTCAAACTTCCCCTCCACGCCTATGGGAGGACTTAGAGAGCCTCGTCATATTTAACATGCATTAGTATCGCTGCACACTGGGTCTTTAGAGGTATCAGGACTCGAACCCATGATTTGATGGGAGCCAAGTAACACGCAAACTTGCAATCGTGATGTGACGTTGGGCTATTCGCGGTTTTCTCTTCACTAACCTTGGGGACTTTTAATTAAGAATGATTGCTTTTGCTAAGCAACCTTTGTCCAACCAAAAATGAAACGTGAATATATATAAACTGAAAGCAGGTAGAAATGAAGTGAAGCAAGAGAGTTAGAAAATATATAAACTCAGATTGAGAGTCGCGATAGAAGAGGTTGAGTGGTTCTAGTGTTCGGCAATTGTTCCAGAGTCGGAGTCGGAACAGGGAATTGTTATAAGTTATCGGCTGGTTAATGTATGCTAGAAGTCAAGATAGCCTCAGTGTTATCTTAGTGGTAAGAGTCAGTTAGTTTATTACTGGTAGATCGAGTTAATGTAGTTAAGGCCTTGTCCTGGAGAGCATTTATAATTGTCATTATATTAGCAATCAATCAGTAAATACTGTGTGTATTGGTCTAACGTCTCCTTGATTGACTGATTGACTTTTAGTGTTAATTCATTGAGTTTAGTTATATCTCAAGAGGCGAACAGACATAGTTTGCCGTCACAATTACCACTAAGCTACCTAGGCCAAAACTAATCCTTAATAAATGATTGAAGAAAAATAAGAATAATGAGGGAAAAAAGAATTATAATGCCACATTGTCTAGAAGTGTCGGATTTTCAGCGGTTATTTAACGAGGGAACCAAATAAATCGCGTGTAAAACAGATTTGTGTGTTATTGAACCACTTGGTAAGAGGATTCTATAATATACAGGTTCTTCTCATCGTAAAAATTGGGTGGAAAGGTAGGAAAGAGAAAAAGAAAATGATTTTACGTAGGGAAGTATGGACGTTCGATTGGTTGACTTGCTTAGATTGCTTTAAAATATATCCTACCTAGAGAGTATTATTTACACTATGTTTATTACAATTAACTTAAAATAATTATGTTGATATTTACAAGATAAAGTGCTTGTCGCACTTACATTTTCTATGCATTTTGGGATGCAGACTAAGAAACATTGTAATGTCCTCGGACATGACGTTCTAGTAGAACGTTTTGTAAAATTCTAATCGTCCCTTAATCCCGAGGTAATTAATAGCAAATGACGATGAGTATTTAACATATAGGTAAGTATGGATTAACACAACAAGGTAGTCAATAATTAAAACAACTACTCCCGTGCGAAAAAAGCTCTTTCACCAACAATTAGGAGACACAGCCAAAAAAGTAGCAAAGTAACTGCGGAATTATGAAAATTACTTCTGAGAAATCACAATGTCGATTGACGATCGGTTGTACTCATCAGATATATTTGTACATTCTGTAACGTCATGTATTCGTTAGCGTCCATATTTTCCTATGTGAATCTCTCTCTCTCTACACACCCATACACACACATATATATACAGATAGATATAGATATGTAGAATTCTAACTATATATAGAATGGGATACATGGCTCGTTATAAAGATGTCTAGGGTTTTTTCTGGATTCAATAACAAAGCGGATTCTTAAAAGATGGCATTTAACTAAACTATGTATTACTGTACAGTATTTACCAAGTTAAAATAGAACTAATGGTTATACGTATTAAAGAGCTATCAGATCGCACGTCTTTCTCTGTTGGTCGCAATCTTCCATCTGCAGTTACTCGTGTAAACCCCTTGGAAAGAAGTTACAAAGTAGAGCTCCAGCTCGTGGCGCCATCTAGTGCTGGAAGGCATCTCAAAATGTAAAAATCCAACATACATATATATATATATATATATATATATATATATATATATATAATATTTGAGGTAAGTGTTAAAGAAACTTAATTAAATCAAGTTCCTGAGTATCCCGAGATATGTATTAGCCTTTTTTTTTACTGAGCATCCATCGTATTCATGTATACAAAAAGCTTTAAATTACTATGAAATATTTATCGTCATGTGTTTCCGTGTATACGAAACTCAACTTGAATTGTTCCTTTATCATTCGTCTGAGACTGTACTCGAGGTTCTCATTGATCGTTACTTCTTATTTATTCTGATTATCGTTGATTGATGCTCATTAATCGTTGCGCTGTGTGATATTATATGATTAATATAAGATATACTCATCATTTGAGATGAAGATAAGATACACTCATCATCAAACGCTTTGTGTCACTGCACCCGATGAACTTAAGTTATTACGAGTTTCTTCCAAGTATTTAAGCAATGTACAAGTATATCATTCCCATTGTAAAGACGGGAATTATAGAGAGCCTCAACTCACCCGGGCAATGAGGGATCTCCGCAGAACAACTGTGAATCTGAAGTTCCCCTGCATCCTTGCGATCGCAGTCTTCACCTCCGTGTTCGGGAAGAGGATTGTCACATGCTCTTCTACGCATCCTCTCTCCTTTCCCACAGGTCACCGAACATTCTGTCCACTCTGTCCATTCAGACCATTGTCCATTTACTGGAGAAAAAAAAGAATTCAGTCAAGAAATTAAGGGAATAATTGTATAAATGTTTTTACTATGAACTGAATTGAATAAATAGTTCAATATATTAACGAAATGATAATACTTAAAATTAACAGGTTGCTGTTTAAGTAAATGTGAACCGAAATTGTAAATAAATATTTAACCGTTTCGTCATAAGAATGATAAGTAAATCATCAAGTAGTAGATAAATAATTTCGATCAATATAGTAATATTTTTTTTTAAAAAAAAAAAAAACGTCTTCGTTTTCCAAAAACCTTCATTGTTTTTCTTACATATAAGCCTGAAATTCAAAACATTTTCTTAACAAACTGATAAATATTTTTAGGATGAGTCCTGTGTTTTTCTTATTAGTGACCTTTCTCTTTTACATTCCTTGGGTTTAAAGACAATTTGTTTTTAATTCATCAATTTCCAAGCTGATTACTTTAATTATTTGAATAATTACCGAAATATTTTCCTAATAATTCTCATCGACTTCTTAAAATTTCCAAAGTAAATCATACTGATTTTTGTTAAAAGTTTTTGCTTAAAAATGTTACAATCAAGGAAAATAATATGCTACTTATTTTTGAAGAAAAATCAACTAAAACCTAATATTTTTTTCATCTGAGAAATGTACCCGATCATGTATAATTGACTTGTGTGTACTGTAAATATAATAAATATTTTTCTAACCTATTGTTCGAACATAAGAAAAAAACAACTGCAGTCGAGAAAAACCACTTAACAGCAGAAAATAGATAGATCTGTCAACATCTGTATGAGTTACTTTATATATTTCATGATAATAGATATTAGAAATATGTTATATAACGTTCTGCAACATCTTATACAATTTAACAACGTTTGTTTGAAAATTCATAGCTTTTTAGGAATTTTATTCATTATGTTCTCATTTCTGTGAAATTAGCATCTGTAATTGAATGAAATGTAACTTTCAGGATTGGTTTTTTTTTTTTTTTTGCTTCATCTCCCTTCACGCAATTATGTTATAAAATTTGAAAAATTTGAATTCTAAGTGCTAGTCTCTAATTTTTAGTAACAAAATAATTCAATTTCATAAAATTAATGTAAAGACAAATAAATGTTAAGGTTAAATAGCTATAAAGACAATAAAAAGAATATTTAATCTTTGCCATGTCTATCTGAACCTGCAACGGCAATAAAAGATTTTCAGCAAATTACGAAACAGTCTCTCTTTTGGCTTGCCTTACCACAATGTCACAGGAGTACATTCGTTTTCATGATCATATGTATATACTTTTTTGCAATACACATAATAAATCCTGATGTAATTAAATCTATTTTCTCATAAAATATATTTTAATTCCAAATGTTCGAGATTGATTATCATAATATAATTATGCAAAGAAAGCGAAGAATGTTGATAAATCATTACACTACATGTATAAAATTAAGAGTGAACTAGGATTAAATTAATGAAAGTTTTTTTAAAAAAAGATATACGATACTTGAAGCTATAAACCTTTAATACTGAATTAATTTTAAAAACTTTCATAGCATGCAATTTTTCGGAATGGTCCCCCATGTGTAGCGAAGGGCTCCAAGAACATATTGAAAAATATGTTGAAGTATGTTTACGTCATCCAATGATTTATCTATTGAAACAAACTAAAAATTGTCTTTTATTTCCAGAACGTAAAATTCGCAAGGTTCCATCAAGTACTTAATTTCTCCTCAAACGTATTACGTTGACCCTATGATTCTCTATTCATTCGAAAATTTCCATTGAATTCGATAACCAATGTGGATAAGGATTATCTGCGCAATCCTAAAACCCCTCAAAAGGCCATATGGAGACAGTTCACAACAATCATTGGAATTTGATCGCTAGGACTGTAAACATATGTACGTACCTATTTTACGTAATAAAATGTAAATATAGTTTATGTAAGTATACTATGAAAGTAAATATACTTTAAATTGTAAAATGTAAATATATTTTTATACACTTAACAATGTTAATATACTTTAAGCAAACTAAATGTATGTTCTAAATGTATGCAAACCTATGTTCTTACCTATTTTACGTAATAAAATGTAAATATAGTTTATGTAAGTGTACTATAAAAGTAAATATAGTTTATGTAAGTGTACTATAAAAGTAAAATGTAAGTGTACTATAAAAGTAAATATAGTTTATGTAAGTGTACTATAAAAGTAAATATAGTTTATGTAAGTGTACTGTATATAGTTTATGTAAATGTACTTTAAGCAAACTAAATGTAATTAACTAAATGTAAGTAACTAAATCAAAGTAATAATCATAACGTTAAAATTTAATTAATGCCCTAATGTTAAAATTAAAAATGTCAATCTTTTGAACTTAATACAATACATCTTATTTTATGGTCATGCATTTTTGTTGAAACCATTTTCTCAAAACACGTTAGCACACGTTAAAATTGTTATTTTTCATAAAAAGAAAGAACTTGCCAGGACATAGCTGTGGCGCATTGCATTTTTCCGTGTCCTGCGATGGTCCTTCGCAGGGCTTTCCCTCTGCTATGGGTGAAGGATTATTGCAAGATCTGTATCTAAAAATGCTGCCATCATTTCCACAGGTCACAGAACATTGCGACCATTGACTCCACGGCGACCATCCTCCATCACCTGAAAAACGTATAATAATGTGCTTATTCTTAAATTTCAATTTTCTTCCATTAACACTTAAATCCTATATTAAAGTGTAAGGAAAATAGCATGGATGATAAACATTTACTAAAGCTCATTTTCTATTAAAGCAAGTCACTACAAAATCATAATAAAGGGCTATCTTTCAAGGAGAGTTTCCTTTGTAAATTCCAGTTGCTCCTGAAAATACCCTTTCCGTATATTTTGTACATCTATTATTTCATTTATTCTTATTTAATTTTATTTCATGCGTAATGTGGTAGGTACAGTTTCGCGATTTGATGACTCCAAAAATAAATTTGCTTTTTACTTCTATAATAAAAAATTAATTAAAATTAAGAAGTTTTCTTATTATAAACTTAACATTTTTAAGTTTCTCAGGAAAACTTCGTAAAGAGGCCTTATGTTATAAGCTTTAAATTTTTGAGCTTAAATTTAAGAAGTTTTCTTAGTACAAAAAAGAGCTGTGTTATCGGGAATATTCGATCCCCAAAACTGGATTGTGTTCGAAGTCAGCCATCTATCTATAAATTGATTGACTGTAACGAACAGCATTAGTAACAACTTCTCCCCGTTATTACAACAGTGCCAACGAAGAACATTTCAAAACCCGCAATTTTCAATTTTATTATTGTTTGACAACTGCGCAGTAGATATGTGCACAATGGCTAAATATAGCTAATATCTATAGCACGATGTTTAGTTAACAAACATTAAACGGGAAAATTCAACTATCAGTATTTCGTGAAAAGTGGTTAAACAGATCAAGTATAAATTTATGATAGTTTCCTTTGTTTTATGGACATCACCCGAAGTTCAGAATCAATGAAAATAACAACACCAATTCCGACATTTCTGTCTCGAACGCCGAGTTCCATATACAGAAGTTCCCGACAAAAGTTTCATAAATGACAAGCTGATAACAGGACCGTTCAGGTCTTCGAAAATTTAATCACCAATGGAAGTAAACTGTGAAGAAATAAAAGAAAATAAGTAGAATGGAACATTACATAGTGGAATGCAGTTAATGTATTAGTGCAGAAAAAAGTGCATCCCATTTAGATGACAATCCAGAAAATGGGATAAATGAAGTTTTTGTGAAAAAATACATTATTGAAAGGTACAATTCTGTAGGTAATCATATACAGTTAATATTTGACGCAAGAAACTAGGTATTACCCCACAAATATCTACATCATTAATGGGGAGATCTCCTTTATATTTGTTAATTTTTTTTTCTTGATGCCGAAATCTTGCTAATTATGACAGATCAAATTAATTTGTAGGCTCATCTCATCATATTGTTTAGGCTCATCATTATATTGTTCCATCTTATTACACTGTGCTTAAGTTATGGTTTCCTAGGAAAGCGAGGCCCTTATCTAACGGCTACAATATTTCAGTGTGTGACATCACTAAAACGTTGACTATGTGAATCAGATAGTGCGGTTTCCTAAAGAGCGCTGACTGCAAGCGGAACAAAAGTCAGTAGGTGGGCTATAATTTCCTGGGAAAAACTTGACCGGGTTGATTAATGACGTCAGCCACCGTAATATTGCGGTCGCCAGAAAACAAATCCGCTTTCTTCGGAAACCATAGCTTTAAAAACGGTCTGCTGGTGTATCCAGCAAGAAAAATACTTCAGATTCATAGAGGTCTTTCGGGTCTGTCGTGGCTTGATGGAACAAACTAAAAGCGGTCCCTTCGTTCCTCTGTGGCTCTTAACGTGTTAATTTTGAAACTGGATATCTTAAATGCAAAGAAATACTCACGTGGACAACCCTTCATGGCGAAGCAAGATTGTGATTCTCCGGGAGCTCCAACACATTCTCGTCCTCCATTCTGGGGTATTGGGTTGCTGCACGATCGGTATCTACGGGTGGTGCCCTGACCACACGTGGCAGTACACGGAGTCCATGTGCCCCAATTGCTCCAGTCGCCATGCACTGCAAAAAAAGAATAGATCAAACTCAGTATCAGAGCTAAATGCAAGAGGTCTTTAATTATCGAGGATACAATTAGAAATGTAAACTAAGAAGTGTGTAGTTCCGTAATCATTGTAATTTTTATTTTATGAAAGAAAGGGCTTTGAAGAATTTCGTAGTCTATTATGTAACCGTCTTCCGCAATATATGACCTATCAAAATAGCGATATTTTATATTATTCTCCGTTTAAATGTTTCATGACATCGTAATAATAAATTAATTTAAGGATGTGAAGCAATCTGCTGTTTGAGTGTTTGATAAAATAACCAACCGGTGATTTAAAAAGCCACCTGTTTTACAGGTAAGCAAAATTTCCATAATTTTTAAATGCGAAAATTTAGAGTAGCTTACACAACATGCATATTTTAACTTATACTTTTCTTACAAGAAATTGTTTCAGAATATTTTAGAAAAATGTTTCTCCTGGTTAAATAAGCACCGCTTTCCTTTTTTTTTTTTTTTTTTTTTTTTTGTAATAGACACGTGAATGGTTTCCTCTCTTTTTCATACGCATTTTAATAGTTTATTATTCTTAAAAGCTGGTTGGCTCGCTAGTTTTAATTTCTGACACTGAATCCTTATGGGAATATTATGCCTAACACACAGTCAAGAGATTACAAAATGTTTTTCGAGTCAAAATATTTCAAAATTCAAATCAAATTTACAGAACACAATAAAGTTTAGTAAAATTATGCGTATGTGGTAAACTCAATGTCGTTGAAAAATGGAAATATGTTTGGCTTTGGATTTTACCCAACCAAGTCGATTAAAGAGGGTATATAAGAATTAAAATGTTTCATACGAATAGAGCTAAAAACGGAGCATTCAGTTAAAATATGTCTCGCAGTCAGATGATAAACACAATGTTTGCACAAAGGAGAAGTTTTTCCTAAGAAAAAGATTTCAATGTATCAATCTCGTATATCCGGTTCGTAGACGTGTTAAAATTACCTCCTGTCATCTGAAGAAAAAGGATGTAAGTGTGAAATTATGAGTTTAATGTGATGTAATTTATTTTTTGTTCTGAAATGTCATTGATCCTGCCAGTATTCATGAATTGCTGATTAAATGTATTTCGTGATGTTACATTATGGAATGGTAAGATAGCTTTCTTCGGTAGCAGACTTATCTGCCCTATCGACTATCTCGTTTCCCTTGATGCACACACTGTGGAATGGTATCCCACATAAAATAAACAGGATGTTTCAAGACTTTAGCTTATGAATTGTTTTTAATGTACGAATGACCAATGGATAAGATTAACGATAAGGATAACTTAGAGATTCTGGTGTAATACTCATAGAATCCATCAAAACAATAAAATCCTCATTGAGTCGACTGGAGATACTTTCTAATGATTTATGAAAAGTAGAAATATCCGCTATAAAAACAGAACATGAAGGATGAAGCTTAAAATCATATAGTGAATTATCAATTAGAAAAAGAGGCACCGACATGATTTGATGACTTTGAACCGTCAGTGTAAACGTGGATAAAATCAAGGCATTGTTCTGCAAAGTCATTAAACAGTTGGGTGTATATATATATATATATATATATATATATATATATATATATATATAT
>BMAW01044339.1:0-43734 GCA_019974015.1 Nephila pilipes
CCGCCAACACCTGAAAGCGCTGCATCCCACGCTCGATCCTTCGCACTTGCCTGATATGCGAGACCATCTGCGGGTGGAGCTTGAACCCAGTCAGTTTGATGCCGAGTATCCGGAACAGCTGGCCGAGAAGGGGTACGGAGCCTTCCCGTATTTCCTTTGGAAAGAATACGGCATCGCCCAATTGTACTACCTGTTCCTGTTTGCTTGGAGGGATTACGGGCCCCAGTCCCTCGATCGGTGGATAGCGTTGGGTCAAACGCTGCTGGATTCGGTGTACGCCTACGACTGGCCTCCTTCCGTTTTCCAAGCTGCCGAACCCTGTCCCATCTGCCTGCAAACGATGGTGTGGACGAGAACCACCGTGTGTGGCCACGTGTTCCACGTGCATTGTTTGACGAAGCACGTGTTGAGGCATAGCAACACCTGTCCGCTGTGCCGGTGCCCTCGACCCATGGCAGACGACGATTGAAAGAGGGCCCAGAAAAAGGGGAGAATGTGTGGGATGGCTGGAAAGGAGCATAGCTCGGGACCAGTCATTTCGCACATTCTCCCTCTTTTTCTGGATTCCTTTCCTTGCCAACATTGGGCCAGATATTTTGACAGGACTTGTGAGATGGGTTCCTGTGAGATGGTTCCCTCCGACCAAGTTTATTCCACGCGAGTCTCTTCCCCCTTCTTCCTAAACTTTTCTCATGACAAACATTACAAAAAAAAAATTTAAGGTTACAACTGCAGGAGGACCACAATCACAAAGTGTCCTCCTATATATACGTACACACAGTTTAGGACAAAAATGTCCCAAATGAGGTTTTGCTCAATTTACACGAAAAAGAGCCGAAAACCACTGGGTTGGAGCCAACTTTGGAGCGAAAGGGGAAGAAAGAGGAGTAAAAAAATGCGTTCCAACACAGGGGTAACGTTGGAGAGGAATGCCCATGTCCCACCCAGGGGTGAAGGGAACCTAGGAAAAGAACTGTAAAACATGGGATGTCGAACCGGAGAAGATCAGAGGAGGGGACGACGAGAAAAGGGGATCTTACGAAACGAAGGAAAGGAGAAGGAGAAACAGGAGGAGGTCGAAACGAGAAGGGAAATGGAGGGAAGAAGAAAACAATAGCTCAGCAGGCCATGGGTCGGAGGATAAGAGAAACACAGACAAAGAAAAAAATGGAAAAACCTCCGAAAGGAAAGGGAATACGGGAAGGGAGGAAATCACCAAATGGAAATGGAACAAAAACTTTTTTACTTTTTAACTTTTTACTTTTTAACTTTTTACTTTTTAAATTTTTAACTTTTTACTTTTTAACTTTTAACTTTTTAACTTTTAACTTTTTAACTTTTTACTTTTTTACTTTTTACTTTTTACTTTTTCTGAGCTGGCTTTAAAAGGAGCCCGCCTGGATGGTAAGCTCCATTGAATTTTCATCTTGCTGCTACAAAGACAACTATTATTTTCCCACCAACATGTCGGTCAAGACATTATACAGACATTTGAAATCCTCCGCAGACATTCCCATTCGGTGTCCCATTTGCAGCGAGCGGATGACCGTTAATCACTTTTATCAGAGACATGCCTTGGAAAATCATCGTTTGCAATCCCGCAAGCAGTGCGTGTTCTGCAAGGGATTAAAAAGTTGGGCGTACGGAGAAAAAAATCGTCCCGGCAATGTGAAACACGTGGTGGAATGCTTAAAACGATTCGTGATTGTCGCGAGAGACGAATCGCCTGGGATGGAGGACGAAACAGAAGAAGAAGAGGAGGAGGAGGAAGAAGTGACATCCGCAGAAGTATGCGAATGTAAAAAGTTTGAATCCATCCCTCATCAAATGTTGGGTCGTCGCAAGGAGAGGATGAACGAATATGTCGGGTTTTATGATTCCATGTTTGAAAATCCCGACTGGTGGCAATGCGACGACCCGGTGGAATTTACCGAGGCAAGTGGTATGGGTAAAGACGTGTACGGCATCCTGCAACGCTTTACCCGTGGAGACTTGGTTTGGTTTCATCTCATGGTGAAACATGATGCGTTTGAAACGTTCTGCAAGGAAATGGGAAAGATTCGCGGCCAATTTGCCCTGTTGCCTTTTTGGTGCCTCTGCGATGGCATGGTGAGTGGAACGGGCCGAACGCAGCATCGCCACATGATTGTGGCATGTGAGCTGGAAAGTTCGTTCAAAGACATTTGGCAATACAAAATCCGTTACGACTTTCCGAATAGTGGCCGTGCCAAGAAATGCGTCAAGATTCAGGACGCATTTCATCTGGCACGAGCCATCGTATACGTGAGTCAACGGAAAGCCGGATGCGACGGTAGGATTCCCACCGATCTGAAGGAGGCGGGACAACTGTCTCATTTTCACATGAACCGTCCCTTGCACGAGCATAGTATTGCGTTTTTATGCATGCTGTTTCCCGGCGGGATCCAAAAATTGCTCTTGGAGCAAAATGGGAGTAAGAATGTCGTCCATTGGGAATCTGAATCGGTACATAAGCGTGACCGGTGGTATAACAAACAATGGAGTGTACCGATCCGTGTCACAGGATGGAAGTTTATAAATTGCGTGATTCCCTTGGACCGACGATACCAGCTGACCAAAGAGCCCACGTCTCTCTATTTGTCTTTGCATGGAGGTCAAAAATTGTATTTAAAAACGGGAAATGCGGAGCAGGACGTGAACTGGTCGTTTCAAAGCATCCGGGACGAACTCTTTGTGTTGTTCCGAAAACAACAAAATGTCATGAATCAAATCAAGGAGACGAAAATGGCTCAGGAAGCTGTCTGGAAATGCAAAGTGGCCGAAGGAAGGGCCGAAAGAGACGTGTTGAAAATGGAAAAAGACGTGTTGAAAATGGAAAGAGACATGTTGAAAATGGAAAGAGACGCGATCAAAACCGAACGGGACATGATCAAAACCGAACGAGACGTGACCAAAACGGAACGGGATGGTTTGTTGACCGAAAACGCCAGACTGAGAAGAGCCTTGAGGGATCTTGCTCAAATGATTTCTGATGTAATCACTCGGTTCTTCACGTGAGTTTCCAATCACGAGTCACCCATGGAGAAAACAGTCGTGGTTTTTCAAATGTACCCAAAAAAGGTTTTAAAAAAACACAGGGTTTGAGCCAACTTTGGGAAGAAACGGGATGAAAGAAGCTAAAAAACAGTGTTTCAACAACGTTTCATGCTTGGTGCTTATAAAAAAAGAACCCATCAAACCAAATGACCAAGATTGGGTAGGTGAAAAGAAAAAAATAATGTAAATGCAAAAGGAATAAATGTTTCAAATTCACCATGACCCAAATTGAGTTGGTCAAGAAAAGAATTGAAACAACAGTGTTGGAAAGATTAAAAGTTTTTTGAACTCAACACAAACTTGTCAGCTCCACAGAAAAACTTTCTTCACATTTTTTTTTTTTTTTTTTTTTCTTCCTGAGATTGGGGAGGCCACAGAGGCTGGGTTTAAATACAGCCACTCTGCTGAGGCTCTTCATTCTTTGCTACTCGTTAGTAAAAGAGTAACCATGAGTGACTTTATGGATTTTGACGATTTGTTTGAAGAGGTAGATTTACCAGTACCTCTTTCCCCTTTACCGCCAACTCCTGTATCTTCTCCACGGCCCACGTCACCTGCCGAAATACCAGAGTTGTATTTTGGAAAATCTCTTGAAGAATCTCCTGAGAGATCCCTTGCCGAAACTGTTGCCCAATCTCTGGAGCCCTGTTCAACCGAACCCAGAGCAGCTTCTCCTCAACCTGGGCCTTCCATGACCAAACCCACGATCGTTCAACGGAAAACGGATCCTAAACGTCGCAAGCGATCCCGTTCCAAAGAGGCGAAAAAATCTTCCAAACGGAGCCGCACTGATGAAAGGAAAAGCTCCCACAGATCTACTTCTCCAGAGGCCAGGCCACACGATCCTAGATCTCAAGAGGCCCGACCGCAAGATCCCAGATCTCAAGAGGCTCGACCACATGATCCCAGATCTCCAGAAGTCAGGTCCCACGATCCCAGATCTCAAGAAGCCCGACCACGGGATTTCAAAACCCAAACTCGTCATATTCCTGCTTTTGGGAGACGTTTCCTTCCTTCGTCTTGGGAAGAAACCCGTCCCCAAATTTTTCTCCACCACCACGAGATGGCGGTCTTTAGTTGCCACGACGATGGGTTCACGCTCACCAACGGGGTCGTGTCCTACGCTTCGAACCAGTGGTGCGTCAAGACCTTGACGAAATGTCTCACCTACATCGACATTCGTACGGTCTGTGTCACCGATGACCGATCCAAGTTGCAATTTCGGGCCTTTCAAAATAGCTTACCCATCCTGTCGCCTTGGAAGCGCCTCACCCTCGTGACGCTCAACCATGGGAAAGAGGAGCAGGGATCGTGCCCGTATTGCAATCGCAACGAATGTCATCGTTGGCTGGCAACGCAAGGCATGAGCACGCTCCTGCACTTTCCCATCCATCCCATTTATCACACGTGAGCAACGTTGGTGACGCAAGCTCCGCCCCCATCCGGTCTGGGACAGTATAAAAGGACGAGCGGTTCGGGGCCTTTTCTTCAGTCGCTCTTTTGCTCTCAGACACAATGGATGCCTTCCCAGCTGCTCCTTCGTCGACCGTGCGGCCCGTCTGCGTTCCGGACAAGACCGATGCATTGGACCATGTGGTCCGGCAAGGGTTGGTGAAAGCCTTCATCACGTATCAGGAACCCAAAAACAGTCGCATTTTTGTTTCGTTTTCTTCCCCCACCTGGTTTCAAAAGAAAACGTTGATGGACAATTTCAAAAGGACGATCCATGAGGCCCAAGTGGAGAATCGCTTTGATCCCGATGCCGTCCAGTGGGAGAAAATTTCTCAAGCCTTTATGAGAAATCCCGATCGAACTTTGAAAAACGCCGACAAGAGAATGGGCTTCCAATTCAACAACATGTTCATCGTCAAGTGTTTTTTTACGTTTGGACTGAGAAAGGTGGAGCCAGGCACTATTCATTTAATTCAAACCACCAATGTTCCCGTGCTCATCTACGAGTTGCCCCCGTCCAGTCGGAGGAGTCAGGCCGAACCCAATTTGTATCGAAGAAGCTTTGAGCCGTATGATCAAATGCTCTATCACCGGACGGTCATGGAACCCCACACCAGTTATCCCATTCCGGCAGGAACGCAGTATATTCTGATGACCGTTCAAAAGACGGTCTTTGCGTTGGACGTGTTACCTGAAACCATCCTAACGACCCTACTGCAAAATGGCTTTCGCTTGGGAGATTTTCGGAAGGCGAAACATTACCACCAAAAAGCATACAAGCTGCCTCCTCCGACCCCGGCGCATACACCTGTCGAGGAAAGACCTGCTTCGGGGAAAAGACCATTGGCCAAAAATTACTTGGAAGTGCCGAGCCGATACAAGAAAATGCGGATCGCTCCGGCCACGAGACGGATCCAGAGACCGCCAACACCTGAACCGGCGACCTCTGTGTTTGTTCCTCCTCCAGCACCTGTGGCAGTAGCTCCTCCAGCACCTGTGGCAGTATCTCCTCCAGCACCTGTGGTGGTATCTCCTCCAGCACCTGTGGCAGTATCGCCTCCAGCACCTGTGTTTATATCTCCTCCAGCACCTGTGATGGTTTCTCCTCCAGCACCTGTGATGGTTTCTCCTCCAGCACCTGTGATGGTTTCTCCTCCAGCTCCTGTGGTGGTTTCTCCTCCAGCCCCAGAGACTCTTGCAAATGTGGCGGCCCCAGCTCTACCTGAGCCTACCCTGACCGACAATGAGACATACAATGAGTTAATGGATGCAGTGTTTGCTCCAATTGATTTCTCCCAGCTTCAATTCTTGGATGAATACTCTGTGCCAGAAACGATTCCCCCGCCTCCCGTCCACTCCAACGAGCCCCAGGTGCTTCACACCGTACCACCCATTTTCCAGGAGGAGGAATTACTATCTTTTCTGAATGGGTTTGAAACCAGCTTGGCATTGGAATCAACCGACGGGCCATTGGATTTGACCATGCCGAAAGACAATGGATTGAAAAAATGTAAATCATTTCAAATTGGGTTCAAACCCATCCTGCCCTTGGATCTAAGTTGTAAAAAAAATGTGTGTGTGTAAATACTTGTAAATTTTTTGTAAATAAAAAAAAAATGATTTATATCTGAAACTTGTGTCCTTTTTTTGTCCAAACAAACACCAATCTTGGACAGAGGCTTTTTTCAAATCTCCTCACGACGCCCCTTTTCTGAAAGCCTTCCACTGTTTAGGTGTCATTTTTTTCTTTGACAAAACAAGTCTTGAGACGATGGCTTCGCTCCAAAGTTTATTGGAAGAATGTCGGCATCGGACCACCATTGTCTTTGGCAATGTGGGTCGGTGGCCGGATCGCGTCACGTATTACGAAGCCGATTATCCTTACCTCGTTTTGTTTGAACCCAACTTTGGCATTCACATTCCCCGCCTCATTGGAAAAACGGTGGTTGTCTTTACGAGTCATTTGGATTTGATGTGGGATCCGGGTGTGGTCTTGCGCACGTTTCAACTCGGTCGTCCCCTGTCCCACCACGTCCAGGACGCGTTTCAACCCAAGCATCCGAATGCTTATGCCGTCGACGTGACGTCTTGTAGGACGTTGGCAGAGGCCTACGTTCGCTCGTTGACGTGGTTGGATGCGTGGGAAATGCATCGGGAGGACGCTCTTCCCTGGCGTATCGTGTGTCCCCCAAAATGGAAACGGACCTTGGAGACGCACGTGGAACGCTCCCATTGGCAGGCGTTGGCCCATAATCTACCAGATCAGTCGTTTGACGTCATCTTTCCGCTCCTCAAGAGTATATAAGGCGAGACACTCGCAGCAGCCACTCATTCTGATTTTTGACTCAGAGCTTTGTACAATGCCTCGTGCAACTCTTTTTGCGCACGCCAATGTTTTTCAGCATCGGGGAAAGACGATCCCCATTGAACTCTCTTTGGCCACGATCCCTGAGGATGGTAGGGATCCCCAGGTAGCCGTCATTACCGTGGACCATAGTGACCTGCCGGTGACGTCCAAGGATCAGAGGACCAATCAGTATATCAATGAACTTTTACGCCTCCCTCGGCAGATCCCTGGCAGCGTGCCGGTGCAGCATCTCCCCTTCTATGTGAAGGGGAAATATGACTATCTCTCTCATGGAGAAGAGAGCCTCGTCGTGGTGAAAGGGGAAGATCAGCGAAAAATATTTAAAAGTTTGGGACTGTCCACAGTCTCCCTGGACTCCTTGCCCAAATTTAGGGAGTTGAACAATCATACCTTGCCCGAATACATACACGACGACGTACATGAGGAAGGTGACGTTTCCGAATGCACGATGGTCAAAAGTTACCGGTTCGCGAAATACCTCAGCCGTGTACAAAAGATCACCCTAGAACTGGAGCTGAAAACTTTGGACTAATGAACTTTTAAAAAAAAGTTATCACCGAAAAAAGGGGGACCGAGTCGACTGTTTTTTGTCGACTCGGTCCCCTTTTTTTCAAACCACACAATACGCCAAGGTTGGGACAGATCTCATTCAAAACTTGTGATTTACGAGTGTGTTTACTGCGGAAAAGGTGATACATTTTCATAAGGTTGGACTTTTACGTTAGGATAATAACCATGGAAGCCCTTCCCCAACCACAGGATGTTATGTTTCCTCTACCTGAACACTCCCTCCTTGCGACAGGATGCACTCTTCCTTCATACATCCGCTCCTCAAGAGTATAAAAGGCGAGTCGCTCGCAGCAAAAGACATTCTGATTTTTTTTGACTCAGAGCTCTCTTTTGACATGTCTCGCATTGCCTTCTTTGCGCATGCCAACGTGTTCCTGTACTCTCGGCAACCCATGCCGATTGAAATTGCCTTGGCCCGCATCCCTGAGGAGTATGACCGAGATCCCGAAGCGTACGTTTTGACCGTGGACCATTCCCACCTGCCGATGAATGCCAAGGACCGGTACACTCACCAGTATATGCATCAGCACCTACATCTGCCGCTGGACATCCCGAGAAGTGTGCCCCTCGAATGGGTGTCGTTTAGCGTGCGGGGACTGTACAATCACCTGGACCAAGAAGAAGGAGGGGTGGTGCTGGTGAAGGGCACCGAACAGAAACATCTCTTTGCCTCGTTTGGATTGCCGGTCGTGTCGGTGGAACACCTGCCCAGGTGCAGAGACTTGTGGGGTACCGACGTACCCAGCTATGTGCACGACGACGTGCATGTGGAGGGAAACACCTCCGAGTGCTGCTTGGCCAAAGTCTATCGATTCGCCCGATACATGCAGCAAGTGGAGCGATTGAACAAGGAATTACAGCACAACCTGCTGCGCATGGAGTATTAAAAGAGACTGATAAAAACTTGGACTGAATTAATGGACTGGAACCGAAAAAAGGGGGACCGAGTCGACTTGTGGTGTCGACTCGGTCCCCCTTTTTTTGGTAAAAAGAATGTGCCAAGATTGGAATGTAACTTTTTTCAAAACTTGTAAAGATCCATGAGATTGTATCCATAAAACTTTTGTTTCATTGACCTGTGTCGTGATTGGAATGTAACCTTTTCAAAACCCATGAGATTGTACAAGGTTTCTGTATCAATAAAATTTTTGTTTCTTTGACTTGTGTCGTGATGATTATTTAAACCACCCCTCTCGAGTAGAATACTCACTCGCCCTTCTATGTGAAAAAAAAAATTTTAAGCTTAAGACTGCACTGCACTGTAATAATTCTTTACCGTATTGTTATTCTGAAACGCTACCCATTCATAGTTTCGTGCAATGTTTCAAACATGAAAAATGCGGGAAAAGGGAACGGAAAAGGGTGGAAAGAGGAATGGAAAAGGAAAAAAGTAGCTCGAAAAGCAAACGTAAGGGGAAGGAAGAATTTTGGGGGATAAGAGGGGAAAATCAACAGAAAGGCAAAGGTTGGTATTTCGTGGGAAGGAAAACACGTGTAGGGAGGTTGTTTCGTTTCGTTCGAAACTCGTTTCATATTATATTAGGTCGTTTTCCATTTCCAGTCATTTTTTGAAAGGGTCATGGTGCTCAACTATTTTTTCGACCGACTGTAAGACAGAGAAGAATTTTTTTTTTTTTTACAAATTATCACCTGTGCGAAAAAAAATTTTTGATCTTATATAAGTATAAATTTGATTATTTATTTTAGTAGAAATTATCCCTTATTTCTTAAAAATATTCAATCTCTTAGCGATAAGTTAATAATAATTTCTCCTGAAAACTTTTACCTTTTTTATACATTTGATTCATTTGTTTTATTAATGTCGAATACTTTACTTATTATACTTAGAAGCAAAATTAAGGAGGAAGAAAGAGGGAGGATTTTATAGAATAAAAACCTGTAAATAATAAATTCTTTATTCCACTGGTAGACTTATTAAGAATGCTTTGCTTTTCAAATGGAATTTAGTAAAAAAAATACCATTGTTAATAAAATTTCATAAATTAATTTCTATTGAAGAATGATTTGTAATAATATTTATGAAGAAAAAATTGCCTGGAAATTTTGAACATTATTTTTTTTAAAAAAAAAAAAGCGTTTTATGTATATATAAATGTATGAAAGTTTAAATTTATTGTTTCTTATAATAATAAGAGTGATTATTTTAAATTAGACAGAAATAAGTACTTTGCATGCTTTTGGAAAATCATAGAAATAACTTATATATTCGACTTTATACTGATCTGAAATATGTCCATTACTTATAATTATTCATTTTTTCATGCATCTAAATTCTTAATATTTTTACTGTTCCAATTTACAGAAGAAAATGTTCCCTTTGATTCAAATCATACAATATTCTGGAGGCAAGTTTCATCTAATGTAACTCTCCCATTGTTATCTTTCAGAGCATTGTCAAGTCCAGTTCACTTTTTGCTTATTCTTTTATGGTACGTTTATAAAATATTTCATCCATAAAATGTTTCTAAAAGTTATTCTGATAATTAATATGCTACAATGCATATTTTTACTAAATACTTAGTATTTTGTGTGCACTTTTTATTACATTTTTTTTTTTTTTTGGCATATTAAAATTTTTCTATTTCATTTTTAAGGTTTTGAAATTTGATGGCAATTTTTCATTTTCGGAACGAAAATGAAAAATTACCGTACGATAACATTTCATGATTATTGAATTTATAGATTTTCATTGCAAAAGCTACGAAAATTTTTAATCGAATTTTAGGTTATTGTAATCACTACTTTCATTTTTTTGGAGAGCTTATAACGAGAAATAATATATCTGATATAAATTTTGATAGAACAGCTTTCTTTATTTATTTTGTTATTTTCAATAAAACTTAATAATGTAACTTAATTTAGAGTAATTTTTTTAATGTTTCAGATGCACCCTTCATTAAAAAATATAAATGTACGAAAATAAAAATACGAGAATAATCTTCAGTAATCCAATAATAACGAAGGAAAAAAAACTCAATTTCAATGTTAAAGGATAAAAATTATTTATTCTAGTACTTACGGTATTGAAAATCACAATTTTTTTTTTTTTTTTAAATTTTAATTGCTTTAATTTCGATTCGCTATTTATTACACAACTTCAATATATTTCTTCAAATTGGTAAGCATTTCTTTAAAAAAAAATTTTTCGGTTCATTTAAAATATCAAACAAAACTTTCAAGTAAGCAGCAAGAAGATAGCTGGAGCCCGATTAAGCCGATCTATTTACTTTTATTACATAATTAATTTACTTCTTCAAATAGGTAAGCGTTTTCTTAAAAATATTTTTCAAAGGTTCATTTTAATAGCAAGAAGATGGCTGGAGTGCAGTTTAGACACAACGCTTTTCAGAAAACAAGACCGTTTGAAAAATGGTAAACACCCAGAAAAACAGTGTATTACTACGCAGAGAGTTTTCCCCGCGGATCGTCTTGCGCACGGTTGCTACAAACTGGTTTCTCCCAAGGACAACGCCTTGGCGATCAGCCTTTAACTAGAAATTAGGATTTGGCGGGGAAAAATCTTCAACCCCGTAAACTGAAGGATCCCCGCACAAACAATTGGGCATATAAATACATCAGTTATTCTAAATTAACAATAAACAATTAAAAATATAAAGCATTTTCCAAAAAAAAAAAACGCTTATTATTACTTTTTCTTTGATAAAGAAGAACAAATATGAAATCAAATATATACAGAAACAGCAATCATATCCCTATTCAATACAGCACAAGAAAAAATCAAAAATGGCGCAACCAAGCGAATGCATTAATTAGCAAACAATAACAACCAGCAAGATTGCTCCCCATAAATATTGTATCGGTCGCCAAAAATCGCAATAAAGCAAGCTATTATGTGTATTAACTTTTCCAAAAAATACAAAGTATTTTATCACAAATAAAGAAATAAAAATTGTAAAAGTCCTCAGACCTGAGATCTATACAACACCTTTTTTCCATAGAGTTCAAAAAAGTTTCAAAAATTTGAATTGAAAATGTAAAAAAATTAGTTGAATTTCGTTGATTTTCCATTAATCAACCTTCGATCGGTTTCAGTTCATTGTAGTTGTTTACAAAATCGAACTTGTCCAAAGTAAAGGCGTACTTCCATAAATCTTAAGTCTCGTTTAGTAAAGAATTTCCACAATAATGAAATAATTGATAAAATAATATTTCTTATTTATAGAAATAATAGCTTAGTAGAAAAAATAGTAAAAAAATTCTTACAGTGACCAAGAAAATTAGAAGTTAATAATTACCAAAAATAAAGCCGGAAATGTTTGACTCGGTATGTTGTCAGAATTTTTTTCTGAGCAATTTTCCCTGCCCCTCATTCGTCAGCGCCCTCTCGTGTTTACGATATTTGATCAATTCGGACTTCCTCCATTTTCGCAAACGGCGTCCTTTTGGAGACTCATGAAGAAGTATACTTCATCTAAAACGAAACATTAAATAGTTATTTGATCCCGTTATTTTATTTTATTTTGCTGAATTTTATAAATCGATAATTTGCCGTAAAATGGCGGTCTCAGAAGAGTCTATTACGTATCGCCTCGAAGTTGAGAACGAACTCCGATTGACAGTTGGAAACCAAGCTGGGAAAGTAAAAATTCAATTGATTACCGGCTTAGCTGAGTTATATGGAACAGAAATGGAAGTGTCAAAAATTTATAATCTTCCTGCTTTAGCATCTATTGCATTATTTACTTGGCAAGGGTGTACTATCAAAGTAACCGGTAAGCCAGAATATTGCTATGTTGTAGCGGAAACTCAAATGATTTTAAAAATTATTCTGCATGCATCTATAGAAGAACGGAGAATGAGAGCGGAAAACGAAAACAGAAAAGGACCTGTAACTTTTATTGTTGGACCAACAGATACCGGCAAAAATAATCTTTGTCGTTTTTTGTTAAATTATGCTGCTTACCGTGGGAGACGTCCAGTATTTATAGATCTTGATGTTGATGAGAATTCCATTTCTATTCCGGACTCAATCGGTGTAATTACTGTTACAAAACCTGCAGATATTGTTACTGGTTTTAAAAATCAAGATGTTCAACTTTTTCCTTATGGACATGACAGCCCGGGACACAATATCATACCGTATATTCTACTCATAAAAAAATTTGGTGAAACTCTTCAATCAGAATTAAGCCAAATGAATCAGATCACCAGATATTCGGGTGCTATAATTAACAGTTCTGGATGTATGAGAGGTTGGGGATATAGATTGATACATTTTGCTGCAATGACTTTCAAAGTAGATATTGTATGTGTTCTTGAGGATGCATGGTTGTATCAGCGATTATTAAAGGAGATGCCACGTTTTGTTCAAGTACTTTTTATGCCAAAAATGGAGAATGCTGTGGAGCGAAGTCGAGATAAAATAATGTATTCAAGGATTACTCAATTGAGAGAATATTTCTACGGACCTTTTAATGAGTTACAACCTTTTACTTTTGATGTTAAATATTCGGAAATACAAGTGTTAAAGGTAATACCAAAACTCTCAGCAGCAACTGACTCCTTCAGTGAAGCTACATTTGATCATACAAGTCTTGCTCCTGTTCCTCTTGATCATAATCTTATCAATCGAGTCCTTGCACTTAGTTCTGCTGATACTGTTGACAACGATTTAATTCTAAGTCATGCTATTGGTTTTATCTTTGTAAAAGGTGTAAAAATAACTGAAAATGTTATAACAATTTTATCATTACAACCTGGTCCGTTGCCCAAGAAAATTCTTCTTATGGGTGACTCTAAATTTCTTTTACACTAACTTTTATTTCCACAAATAGTACATGAAGATTGTATTATAGATTTAAAATGAATGAATGATGTTTTATTTGGACAATTACATGAAAAAGTTATTAGTTTCAACATTAAACAGAATCTTACTGGTATGTATTATAATGTCAAGCTTGGCAACTTTATTGATATAGAAATCTGATCCAGAAACCTTTTTCTTTTACATGCTAATAAGACAAATTTCTTTTAAATGTTCCAGTGTATAACTGCTTTGCCAGCAAAATTAATTTCCTCCTTAGGTGCTAAATCGTTTAAGTAAATCAATGGACAAATGATAAGTTTCGAGCATAGCAGTGCTAAAATGAATATAATAAAGAATAAGAATAGATTAATATCCTTAAGGAGTTATTATATTTAAAAGAAATTAAAAAGTGAATGTAGAATTTCCAAAAAAAATTTAAGTATAGTTATTTTAATTGGTTGTTCATAATCTGAAAATTTATGTATTAATGTAAATAACATCTTACATTTACTGAATGATTGTATTCTTTTTGGGAACATTGATTATATATGATGACCAACACGGGATGTACATGCTAAGCAAAATTACCATGTTGGTGTTTTCAATGTGTGACTTGCCCTGATGTGGCAAGAATGTGTGCTATGTCTTGATAGCAATTTAAAACAATGAGATCCATTATTAAAGGCTTGCATTATGTGGTTAAAACTAAACTAAAGAAAGTGATGCGAAATTGTGATTCAGTAGGTAGAGGAGGTCACAAAATTTATCTTGGAAGAACCCTTTGAATCTTATGGTATGATTATGTGTCAATATTAACTGTATTCTATCAGAAACTTTCATTTCGATATACAGAAAACTGTGCCAGTGTCACTATTATACTAATATTTTAATTTTATAGAAATAGTACTCTTATTTCTTAATCTTTTAATAAGATAACTATGATAGGCTCCCATGTTTTTATATACATGTAAATTTGATGGTATAAAATTTTAGATATATATACATTTTTACTTAAGTATTATAATGTAGGAATTGTATTTATTGAAGCTTATAGAATCATTTCCGATTTAAAGCATTATTTTGAAAAATGAAACTGAGTATTATTGAGATTAAATGTGTATTATATTTAAAAAGCTAAAATATAGTAAAGTTCTTTTGATACTAAATTGTTGTAATAGCTTTGGTGAAAATTGAAACAAAACAAGTAACAATTTGTTCATAATGAAACCCTTTTAATCATTTGATTAAAATATTAATATTATTTGTGCTATATATTTATCTGTGCTAAAAATGAGGGGATAAACTAAATGAAAACTGGGGTGGATCTTAAATTAGCGTACTTTTGGCGACTGAGAAAAAATTCAAATGGGCGATAAATTGCCAATCTGGTAACCCAGCCAGAAAAGTTCCAGAAAGTCGTAAAATCGAAAGAATCGTATTTTTGTGGCAACCCTACTATGAAAGGGGATCTCGTTTCTATTCTGACGATTAATTTATTCTAATTCTGTATTATCTATATATTATATTATTTATTAGTTATACTACTTAATTATATTACTTTTAAATTTATTTAGTTATATTACTTAATTATTTTACTTTTTAATTTATTACTAATTTAATTACTGCCGAAGAAAGCATTGTGAATGATGATATGTTTAGAGATTTCCTTCACGCGATTGTCATAATTTACCCGCCTGATCACGGACATCCCTCCATCATAAGGTTAGTGCTTTTTTCACGTTTTTTAAAATTATTTTCATGTCTTCCACAAATGCTGATTTACTGTATTTTTTTGTCTTTCGGTCATAATTTAACCGTATTTTCTTATCTTTTTTCAACATTTCGTAGTTATGTTATATATAAGTATATTTATTAAAAAAAAAATCTTATTTATTTTATACAATCTTAAATATATTTATCTAAGTTTTATTGTTTTAAGTAAAATTAAGATCTACCCTATTTCTTATTTTAATATTTGCCACAAAATGCTGATTTAATACGTTTTTTGTCAATCGGATAAAATTTCGCCGTTCCTTTAGCATTTCTACCGCTTCGGCTCATGTTTTTCTATATTTCACAGTTAACATGTTTTTTGTCCAACGGTCAAAACGCCATCTCGATTCCGACTTAAGACTTTGAGAATTCCGCATTTGGCGCCACTTTGGCGCGATTTTAAAAATGCGCCAAGAAGTACGCTAAATTAGGAATTTACCGAAAACTGTAACAAACACTATGCTCTAACAATGTTATGTGAATGGAAGATATTTGCATACCCTTAGATGTGGGGAAAAGCAGTCAAAAAAATTTATTTTCACAAAAGCTGTAAATTTAATTTTTGAACTGTAAAGTAGCTCTTAATTTTTTAAATTAGAGATAGGTGATCAGTGACAGAAATGCATCCTACAATGATTTTGAAAACGTAATGTATTATTCCTAGAAAACTGAAATAGTTACTTAAAATATATTATTTTCCCTTATATTTGTTTGTTATTCTATCGATTCATTGAAAAATTATTTTCGTAACCTTCAAGAATCAGATAGAATGCAATTAAGCAGAATGAGAACATAATTAGACAGTAAAAAATTAAGTATTTTAATATTTAAAGGATTCAAAAGATATTAATTATAAATTTTTTTAGTCTACAAAAGTGGTAGATATTTTTAAAAATGATAAATAAATTTAAGTATTTTTGTTTGTCAGGAATTTCAAATATTAACAAAGTATGTCTTTCATATCCCAAATGATCATTTTTCCTTCCCCTGTATTGTGATTATGTATGGCAAATCGCCACAATGAGTTTACAATGTCTGATTGCTAAATTTATGCTTTTAATGCACAGTTTTTCCTTGGTCGCTCTGATGTTTCTTCATTGATACTTCCGAATTCACTTGGCATTTTCATTTTCTGAGAATAGATTAGAATTTTTCTTTTAATGATGAGTTTTTGATGAATATTTTTTTATTTGATAAAGTGTATACATGTTGGAAATAATTCTTTTATACTATTATTGCTTGGAGTAATTAAATAACTTGTACTCTACTGTATCTGTTTTCTAATAATGACTTGTGTAGTCGTGTATTATCATTAGTTATGTTGTGCTAGAATTAGTATCTTTTGTAAATATCTGATTTCAAAGCAGCATTAAAGTTTTGTGTATGAACTGCCTTATTCAATTGGTTTACCTTTGATGATTTACAGGTGTTGTCTTTTTGTGTTACATATGGGCACGATGAACTTGTGAAATTTATTGATTCGAGTAAATTTTCATTTTACTTGTTGACTTAAATTTAATGGTTATTTATTATGTTTTGAAAAGTGAAAGTTATGATCTAATATTGAATTAGAATTGATTAAACATGCCATTCAATCATGATGAGATAATGAAAAATTGATAGATAAAACAAAAATTTTAGACATTTAGAACACAATTACAAAACTCATTAATGGGGTAGTATTATACTTTTAAAGATGAAATCTTAAATGAAGATGAGAAGAAAAAACAAAGTATTTTATTTGGTCAGTTAATTGTAAAGAAAAATATACTGTTAAGTCTTAATGTAGAGATGAAGGCATTCATTTCAGCCGAGATGATGGAAAAAGAAATTATTTTGGCTGATGAATATTTAGAGATTATTTTGAAATGTAAAAGGGAAAAAATTAATAGAAAGCTTGATGTGTGAATAGTGAGGAATGTCATTTGGTTGCTAGTAAGTATTGTGCAAAATTTGTCTAATAGGTCTCGTGTAAATGAATGGGGAAAATTCATTTAGCTATCAAAATTAGCTTTGCTTGAATATTTTGAAGATCCTTGTTTATGACTTGAGCTTTATTCTCAGTTTGAGGGATGTAGAATATGTATAAAACTACATTGAGTAACATAAAGAATTTCATTATATATGATTGTTTCGTATGATTAATTGCAATTAATGGTCACATGACTGAACTCCTCTGTAAAGAATGTGTGAAAAATTCTGTCAGCCTAAGAGCATTTCAAAACTGTATGATCTACTAGAAATTAATATTCGCTTTCTTGAAAATTTAAATGTTTATCTAGTTTGTATGGCTGACTTTTATGTACAGTTAATCTGAAAGCATTACCATTTATTATTAATTTGAAATATAACAAAATCAAAAAATCTAAGCATCAATTTGATGTCAATGAATGAACCATCTAATGGCTAAAGGAATTTCATCAAACCAGTCCCAAAAAGTTATATTTTTTTTATTCCCAAAATTATAATAAAATTGCATTTATAGACAGAATATGAGTGAAAAATCATTCATTGATATTATTTTAAAATTATGTATATAGAAGTTATTGTTACCACTTCAATGTTGGCATTTTTACACAGGCTGTGGTATGAATGGTAAACTTATTTTTCATGACATGTCATTCCATACAATGAAAGGATGATTCATATGAATTGATGGAGTAACAAGAAATAGAAACCTTTGTGAAGCAGTTGAAGGATTTCTTGCATCTATTTCATAAAAAGTCCTAGAATCTTCAAAATAATCCTAACTTACTTTATCATTAGAATATGTGTACAAATCTGAAGAGCTTCTAGATTTTCTAAGTAAATGTTCATAGTCACTATGGTCAGGACTTCTACAGTCACTGCTACAATTGCCAAAATCATCTATTTTTCTGTTCTCACAGAAATATAAGAATGTAAACTACATAAAATAAAACTTGAAATCCCAGTTATTAATTTTTCATAATAAGCTAATACACAAAAATAAAATAATTTTCTTCTAAGCTTACCAAAATGAAACTTAACATGAACTGTAATATACAATATCTAAAAAGTGCACATTTCATAATGAATCGAGCACAAAAAGAAGGGAGAGTGGTAATTGAGAAAATTTGCTCTTTGGATTAGTAATTCTATCTCTGAATCAAAAGGTAAGCTAGAAAAAAAATTATATTTGATAATCAGAAGCACGAGCTCTGAAAATCGAATGCATGCATCTTATATGGATAAGTTATGCTGCACTCAAAAATCATTACCTATATCAGGTATAGGTAACACTCCTAAGAGTTTTAAAGGAAACGGAACTGGATTCTAGGAAATTGGCATTGATGCCGACAGTAAAAAAAAAACTCATTTTTGTCATTTTTAGAATCATTTGTAAAAATTTTGCATGAAATAAGAAATTCCATACCTCTAATTTTACAACTCTCATAATAAGGGGTATGTATTTTGTTTTGAGGGTCACAATTCTTTGAATGGTGCCTTGTTTTTTTCCTCAATTCGAGAAAAAAAAATTTAAAGGGAATTCTGTTGCTGCATAAATGTCGTCAGGATCCATTTAAGTTCATAAAGCGAGGAACAAATTCCTCAGTATAAAAAATGTCATTTTAACTCAATGATTTGCTCTGTTTCAGGAAGGAGGAACTGTGGTCAGAAATCAAAGTAAATTATTCCAAACAGAAGAATAAAAAGTCAGCAGTCATAGTCCAGACTCCAGAGTTATTAATTCTTAGTATTGCTCATAAAGAGAATGATCAAAACAAGGGTAGTATTTTGCCTACATGGGCTGTGTGTGCAATCATACTCAAGAATATTATGCTTTTCAATTTGGCTAGTTGTAGTTTTATAATGAAAGAGTTGGTAGACCATCCAAAATTTACACATTCGGGAACCAAGCGACTGGAAATATATGTACTTGGTTATTGCTCGGTAACACTGAAATTCGTGGTGATGACAGTTAATTTCTTATCAAATAAACAATCCAAGCTAATGGGCCAAGGGTGGAACCATTTGTTGCAGATTCTATTTAATACTACATTGTGAGGATTCTGAAGGATAGATTAGAACAAACATTAAAAGGGTGACAAGTAAAGTGATTTAAGTTGAGTTAAAGGAGAATATGCTTATTTTATTCACATGTGATTTTATGTGGAAATATACTGGAAACAAAATAGAACTTTCAAAGGGCTTGATTGTATTGAAATCTCATTCAGTTATTGTATTGGGTGGGTGGGGGCATGAGTCAACAAATTAAAAAATTCTACAAATACACATGTTTTAGGGAGGAAAACCATAATGAATTGAATCCTAGATCATTAAGACTATTCAGCAGATAGATGATTTAATTATAAATTTTTTTGGAATCAACATTAATAATGAGCAAAGGTTCTAGAGTTTCATGGTTAAATGTCATTAAATTCGTTCGTAAATGCTGTGGTCATACGTTGGATAGGGCATTAGGTGAAAATCATCAATACATGTAATAAAAAATATATTTTTAAAAAAATTAAGAAAACTATTCGTCATACTAGTCGCAACAAATATATATGTAAGAAGCATATGAAGAAATTAAATAACATTGTTTATAGATGAATTACACATAAAACAGTATTAATTTCACTCATTTTAATTAACTTTGTGTCATGAAATAGGAAAAGTAAAAATTAAATTGTATGAAGATATGCTTATAGCATATTTACTTACTATTATATAATATCAATATACTACTTTGTGAAGAATTTGTATGCTATATGTATAATATGTAAAAATAATGAATTCTAACCAGACAAAGTATCCACTCTGGCAGTTTTTGAAATTTTTTTTTTTTTAATTTAGGATTTGAATACTAATTATAAGCAGTTAAAATTGTAGAAGGCATTAAAAATCTTATTACAGTAGAGTCACAAGTAATGAATGAATAACAAAAGATGAAAGCAAAATGTAAAATAAAGTATTTATTGTTAAACAAGAAGATTGGAATTTTCATTTTACAAACTATATTTTAAGCAGCATTGTCTGTAAATTAAAGTATATTTTCATTCTACATATATTATAGCATATTAAATCGGTAATGTTACAAAATTATGCTTGATAATTAAAGTATTATTCAAATCGTGAAAATGAATCATAAAGCGAAGTTAATGCAACAGAGAAACAATTCTTTGATATTTTCACCATACTTTGCAATGTCTTTCAAAATACTGGTATGCATAGTTTTTCTTAAAAAGAATGAATGGCCTTCAATCAGAACAGTTAGATAGTACAATGATTTTTTATATATATAATGTTAATACTGAAGATCCGTCAAAACCTAATTAGTATTTGTGACAAAATGCTAACAGAGATTAATTTTGACACTGAAGACCCGCCGTGTAGCGGGGCTGATGCATGTTAAGGCTCCCGTCGACACGCCACCACGAATTTCCATACCTAATGCTAATCCTATGGAGTTATTTTAAGTCTCATCTAGAATATTTATTTTAACTGCATGGAATAAAGTGCGTTTTAAAAAGAAGGCTTCTGTGGAGTTTTTTTTTTTTTTTTTTTTTTTCTTTCTGATTTTTGTAAATATTTTTAAGTTTTTATTAAAGATCTGAAAACTCTCATCTGGCGCACTAAATTGATCATAAAAATATTTTGAATAATCGGGAAAAAAAGTAATTCCTCAGAATCCATCCTTTTTTTTATGCTCTTTCAAATGCATATTTTTTTTTTAAAAAAAAAATCTAATTTATTTCACTGTTTGATTTGTCGAGTCAGCAAAGTAAACAAGGAAAGCAAAATTAAAAGTACTATCTCAGTGCACAGGAATACATGGTAAAGATATGTTGACAAAAGGAGATTTACGATTCTTTGAGTGAAGTAGGCCGATTTCTGGGAATTTATAGTTAGTGATCTGAGGATTACTCCTTTAAAGCTTTATTTACTGTTGCGTAAGACCCGTGTGGTGACCGGGGATGACAGAATAGTCTCACTGTAGCTCATGCATGTCGTAAAAGGCGACTAAAATGGGTACCCAGCGTCTGGGGGTATAGCCGGGCACCCTGCCCCTGGGGATTATATCAGGGGACCTCAGGGACTTGCCTTCTTCAGGTAAGTACGGGCATCATGACCCCGAGGTACCTTAGTGATCTTTTTCTTTCCCATGGGGTTTACTGTCTTTGGTAAACACGGGTGACGCACTCCCGGGATACCCTAGCGATCCTTCTCTATTTTCGACCCTCTTTCTTGTCAACCATTTTTACCTTTTTTTTCAACTTCACGTCTAGACCACAGTTTAATCTTGTTTGGCGCAGCATAGCCATATCTGGCTCTTGCGCCAATAAACTTTACATTCACTCACAGTTGCGTAATATCCGTTGAAAGTTTGTCTAGCTTACTATACAGATATCTATGTGGTATTTCATAGTGTTTAAAAAGTAAGCTTCATATACGATTTCTTAAAAAAAAAGAAGTAATCCTTTTTTTCTGCTATTTGAAAAAATACATTATACAAATTGCTTTATTAGTTATTAAAATGAACAATAGATATTTTATATACGTTATTTAGAGAGAGAGAAAAAAGAAATTTGCTTTTTTTAATATGTATTATAACTAAAGGAAAATTGTTCAAATTTTTATAATAAAATTGAATACATATCTTCATATACTGTTTGCGTAACTATTTTTTCAAAACTCCATTTGTAGGAATCAGATTAAAATATTTCAAATTTTTTAGATTAAATGAATTTAGAAAGAGAAAAAATGCATGCAAAATTTTTTCTGTTTCTTAGACGTGGGAATAATTTTACATTGCTAATACATTTTTCAAGAACGGAAACAGTATCTTACTGCATTGAAACAGTGTCTGGAGTAGCCGAATGGTTATGCTCGCTTATTTTGTGGCTAGCGATGTTTTAGTCGAGCTGAGGTGTCTTGTGTTTGATCATCATCATCTTTTACACCAAATATGATGTTTTAACTTTCCGTTTTATCTTTGTTTCATATTTTTAAATTCTGATTGATATTAAAAAGTGTTTGGCGCAGCATAGCCTACTTTGGCTCTTGCGCCATTAAACTTCACAGTCACTCACTCACACAAGTCGAGTTGAGTGTTCGAGGCCTATATTCCTTGAACCGTCACCGTGTTTCAAATTTAAAAACAAATAGCTCTCATGTTTCTTCCAATTGCGACGCTAATAAATATTCAATCCTTGCAATTTTTGTTTTCAGAATTCGACCTCGAATTAGCTTTCCCCCTCTCATTAGTCTAATAACTAATGCAGAATGAAAATTATTAAATGGATATTATATAAATAAAGCTCTGCCAATAAATATTATCCACCCAAGGGGCTATTGTTTTCTATTCCTTTAAATGTCTTACCTGACCACTTTTCAAAAATTAACTTGTTTTTGCGTATATTTTTTATGTCTGCTTTCACCAGTAAAACGAACTTAATTTTCAAAAATACGTCATAATAAATTTCTTCTGAATTTTTTATTGGAATTTAAATAAAATATATGCAAATTATATGATGTATCTTAGAAATATGTCTGATATCTGCTTTCACCACTAATGAACTCAGTTTTCAAAAATATATCGTCGTAAATTTCCCCCAATTTTTTTAATGAATCGAAGTGAAACAGATATTAAAATGAGAAGAGTATTTTACTTATTTATCTATTTATGTATTACCTTAAATCATATATAAACTGGAATCAAGGTATGACTGAAAATAAATAACATTATTCAGAATTTTAAACTATAAGGCAGCCTTTTTTTTTTTTTTTTTTTTTTTTGGCCTCGAGAATTTCAAACTACGTTTTTTTAGTTTGGCTTCCTTCTTAGAATGTTTTGTGGTCAAATGATTTTAATATTGATTTGCTTTTGTTAGCCACCAAAGGGGCTATTGTTTTATGTGGATCCACCTTGTTTGATTAAATCTGTTCTTTGCAAAACTTTGAATAGAATTTGTTAATTTTTATTGAATTGTCTTTTCGCCCCTCAACTTTTCTTGGAGATAGGAAAACGAGATTTCACCAAACTATATATAGGAAGGAAAAATTGTATTTTTATTATGGTAGAGATGCTTATTGATCTTCTTCGTCTCTTCTTTTCCAGTAATTGATTTTTTTTTAGTCTCAATTCCAAAACAAATAAATAACTTAGATTCTTTAGAAATAATCCTAGCACGAAACAAGTACTTGTTTTTATTGAGTGATTCTAACGAAAGTCGTGTTAATTTCATATCTAAAATGTTGTTCCCTTCTTGTAATTAAAAATAGAGTATCCATTTGAGTAAATTTTTTTCCCAACTACATTATTTTACATAATTATAAGTCGAGAATAATCGACAAGTTTCTATTATGATGAGATTGTGTGGGCAGAGTCTCTTGATTGAGGTAAATTTATAATTCAAGGTTGATTTAATTATTTTTTGAATATAAATATAGATTAAGGTACCCGCCTACCTTTAAAACGCGATTTTCGGTCAAAAAGTCAATTTTTTATTTAGCGTCTATTATTAAAGCCGGATTTCTTAGCTTTCTAGAACAGTTTCAATTTATTTTGTTTCTATCTTAACATAGAACTTGAGTTATAAACATTTCAATAATAGTCTGTGTCAAATTTTAGAACTGGAAATACTTTAATGTTTGTTTTTAATTGATATTTGAAGTAATATCGCCATCAAAATATTTTCCAACATGCAAGATGAATTTCTTAAAACCCAAAATGCAAATAAATCTTTTAATGGTATAATATGATAAAGAGTACTAAAGGAAGTTTTTGTTTGTTTGAAAACTGATATTGGGTTCATATGATGCAATTATACAATTTAGCGAAGGACATCAAGGCTGTTTAAAAGTCTTAAAAAAGCTGAACATTGAAAATCCGGGCTACTTCACTATAAAGGGATACAAAAAGTTGGATTACAATCGAATCAGGGAATTGAAGCATTATACAACACCTGTTAAATGTAAGCTTAGGAAAGTTTTAATGACCACCAGGAAGAAAAAGATAACTTATTTAAGTAATACAGATAGTGAACTTTACAAATCAGGGGCCTTTTAATGTTGAATATTTATTTAATTAGTTTCTGGGTTGAAATGTGTTTTCAGCTTTTTCTCAAAATCAAGATTTTCATACTTTCAAAACATCGTATTGAAAAAAATTATGTATATAATGTTATGAAACTTTCATGGAATACTCTATGAAAGTGAATTCAGGACTTGAACCTCTTCTATTGTTATAATGCGATTACTTTGCATTTTATCGAATTCTCAAATGCAGTTTGCCTATAAAAAATAAATATAAATAAGTATTTTTTGGATAAAACCTCAAATTTCATAAAAGTCACGTGCTTCAAATACATTAATCGAGCCACATTAGATCACATATTAATCTCCATTCTTTGGCTCAGTCGATATATCTCAAATTGATATACTGACCGGCAGTCAATTGAAACTAAAATTTAGTAAAGTTCATATTATGCATTTTTGGATTGACATTAGAGAAGAATATCCTGAAATTACCAAAAGAGTTGTGAAACATCTAATGTCATTTGTTTCAACCTATGTTTGCGAAAATATTTTCTCTTTGTAAGCTGCGACAAAAACAAAATCCAGATATAGATTGGTTGCTGAACAGAACATTAGGTTGCAGATTTCATCAATTATTCCAGGCGTTAAAATAGTTTGCAATGAAAAACAATCACAGCCAAATCATTAATTTTTCTTTATTTTTTATGAATTTGCTTTAATTTAAAATATTATTGCTTTTATATATTGATGGAATACGTTTTAGAAAAACAAAAAACGCTATTAGCTACCATTCCATTCATTATCTTACTAAGAAGTTTGTGTTGTGATAAAAAAAAAAAAGGTACAGTAATAATTTTGTAAATTTGAGTATGATAAAACTTTCATATCCTATTTTTTCTACACTTTGATCAAGAGGTTCCTTCAAGAAAACGGTAAGCTCAAAGGGTTCCCCAAAGTATAAAAGGTTAAATACTCCTGTTATAGATTATTATTGTTTAACTAAAAACAAAAATTGAGTTAGGCTAATGATTTTAAAACTTTTGTTTTTAATATGAGAGTAATCCAAATAAAATCTTAATATGAATCAAACTCCTAATAAAAGCAAGTGCCTTGATACTGAATTTTCTTTCCTATTGGGTCAATTAGAGTTGGGTGCAAAATTATCAGCAAAATTCTAATAATTATTTCAGTTAATACAACCTCATACTGACATACATTACAGCAATTTGTTCCGATCAGGTATCAGCATTTTATCCACCTAAGGGGAATTTATTTTAGTTGGATCAATTTTGGCGAACCAGATCACGTTCCAATTTTTAATCGTTTGCTTCAAATTTAACTACATTTAGCTTTTTTTTTTAAATTCAATTTAATAATTTATCGTTCCCTTTAATTTTAATATCGGAAAAGTTTACTATTGTCCTTTTCTCGATATTTCATCTTTTTCTTTAATTCTTATATGTATAAGATTATATACCAAGTATTAACTACTAAAGAATTTGTGAGGACAACAACAACTCAGTATTTTGCCACTAGAGTGCTGCATCTGTCAAGCAGTTTTCAGAAAATCAGCTGAAGCCTGCTTGGCATAGCTTTGACGAAATTTAATTAATTGATTTGAATAAATAATAAATATTAAAATTATTTTATTTAAGTGCACTTAATTAGTGTTAATTTTTAAAATGATTCATGTAATTTATATTTCAGTTTTTGTATTTTTTATTGTATCTCTATTAATATATCTATGTTAACTGTAAACCAAACTATAAGTTTGTTTTTTAAAAAAGTTGTGTTCTAAAAAACCGTTGATTCTTTTTTCCATGCTGTACTAACCTGCTATTGATGCATGTTTAATAAAGATCTAGTAACTGCAAAAGTGTAGAGAAATTATTTAAAATTATGCAACCTAATTTACGCTAAATCAATTCAACTGAATGCAGGAAGTATATAACAAATTTAATAGTTAACTACTTTTAAAACTTTAGATATTTTATTTTATATTTTATGTAACATTCTAATCTGTTGTTTTAATACTTTATTTGCAACACAAATTTAATTATTTCTTTTCTGAAAATATTTTCTATTTGAAGTATTTGTTACAAAATGTATCAGTTATGTAAAAATGTTGTACAATACAAATTTACAATGCTAATTTTGTTATTTTATTGCCTTAAAACTACAAATTTTAGATTGTTCTAATACTTCTTTTGTCAACTGTAGTTATTTATTTTTAATTAAAGTTATCTGATTAAAAATAATCTGATAGAAAAATAATTTACATATAAAATGTAAAATAATTTGTAAAATTAGTAGTTGACCTTACATGAAGGAATCTTTTACTATAACAAAGATTAAAATTCTTAAAACCAGAACATTACTATTAGAATGTTTTAATGAGATTTAAGAGTGAACAATTTTTACTTAATTTTTGACAACAAATAATGTATTTCCCATTAATTTTTCTTTCCTCCTAATTGGCATATTGCTTACTTCAAAAGAAAAACCATACAATGATAAAACAAACTTTTTAAATTAATTTAACATACACATTTTTTGGAAGCTATAATGGGTGAAACATATGGAGATAATGGGGTACTTGGACTGAAAAATGTTGGGAACAGCTTGTTTACATGAAAGTAACATGCTTATGTAATGCAATTATAGCATTTCTGGATTGATTAGATAGTTGTCTCTATTAGTTTGTGATTAGTTTCTTTGGAATATAAACATAAACACAACTATTAAATACATGATTACAAGTTTGAGCTGGGAATTAAGCAGTCAGTTTCATTATTTAGTGGTATAAATTCTAGATAAAAGATAAATGAGCTCAATTCTGTACATATCCAATGTTTCTTAAGCATTTTAATATCAATTCCACTTTTAGACGGAATTTCAATCCTAAGAAATTACATGTTATGCATTAATAAACATCCCAGTGGTTTTTTTTTTTTTTTAAAGACAAAACTTCCTGTATGCATTTCAAAAATGAAATAAATTGTATCCAAGGAAATGGGAAAAAAAAACTACCTTATTTGATACATAAAATATTATGGAAACATAGTTTGTTCATAACTTTTATCGATTCCTATGGCATCTTACTGGAAACAGAAAACCAAAGGTCAATCAAATGAAAATTGTTTCAAAAGCAGATAAATTTCCTCGAATAATAATAAAAAAAATTATTAAATATCAGGCGAATGCATTAAACTGATGAAAATCACTCCATAATATTCTAAAACAAAATAGTACTACATTATTTGTCCTGAATTTGATAGACCAATTAAGACAATCAGCAGTGTGAAGTTAATCCTTCAACTTTTTGTACAGTAGTATTTAATTGCATTTTCATTCAGTAATGTATTATGCAGCAATGTTTTTTTAAATTACATTCAACATATTTGGTTTGTTTATTTATTAAGAAAGAGCAAGAGTCTGCTTCATAAATAATTTATGGATTGTCTTTCAGATTTTTTTTGATTGTGTACAAAATACTAGTACAATAACAGAATCAGTCTATGTATGGAATCAACCTTAAAAATTTTAAATTATTTCTAGTAGAGTAATTCATACTGAGAGATTGACGGAGAATAAAAAAAAAAAATCTAGCTAATTAAATAAAGGAAATGTTGCATAAAATTTCCTTGCAAATACATATAGGATAAATTAGCATTTTCGAAATATATAAGATCTTTGCTGTATATGAAATCTATTGCTTTCATCATTTTCAAAATTTACGAATGCTAGAGTGTTTTAAGATTCAACTACATCTTTTTTTTTTTAAATACATGTATTTCACATCATATGCTTGAATAAATTTTGTACTTATATACAAGCATTAAAAACAACTTACTCGTTATATAAATAAAATTACTAAGGAAGCTTTTTTTAGGCAATAGTTAATTTAAAAACAAATGGAAATAATTTCTTTCCAAAACATTTGTTTAACTACAGAATCACACAGAGTTTGTACTTATCCCCAGTGAAAAATACAAGTAATGTTTTGGTATTATTATATCTGTTATAATTGCAAGGCTAATTACTAAAAATAAGATTAATTATTGAGAACATCCAATTCCCCGTCAATTTTCTAGTTAGGCTTTTTTTCCAAAAAAAACTAATTGTTCATTAAAAACCTAATTTGTTTCTTACAAACACAAACTAAACTTCCCAAACTTTTATTTTTTAAAATAAATTACAATTTTCATTAGGTAATTCATACTTTTTTAGTTCAAATAAATTAATAAAAACATGAAAATGAAGTTTTTGGTCAGACATAATTCTTTTCTTACAGTAAAAAATAATTTCAAAAATTTTCCAAGTATTATTCTTACACTAATATTGCTTCACAGTTTTTGAAGTCATAATCAGTGACGTCTTAAGACTTCTTGAGGCCATGGGACCTTATGAAAAAAATAGGCTTCATCTGCGACCTTTTAATCTAATTTGGTGTTTATACATGTACAGTTCAATAAAAGCAATCCATAGTTTTTTTTTTTAGGTTTTATGTGTATATTCGTTTTCTACATTTTAAATTTGTAAAATCATTAATTAGGTCTTCAAAATGAATTGTTAATAATATTGCATTTCAATATTCATCAAGCTTAAATTATTCAAACGTGATTGAGTCATACGATTTCTTAATCCATTTTTGACAAGTTTGAGTTTTGAAAATGAACGCTCACCACTCGCGTTAGCAATCTTCATTGATAAGAAAGTTCTCGTTATTATTTCAATATTAGAAAACACTGTGAATAGTCTTTCATTATACTTGTATGTATAGAGTGTGTTGATTCCAATTCCAGCCCCGTCATCCAACAACTGTTCTTCATCTGCATTTTTAGAATTATATTTCTTAGAATTATATTATTATTCTTTATCCTCATTTCTTCTTTTTGCTTTTTCTTCAGCTTTTAGCAATCAATGATCATAGTTGACTTGAAATGTTGACATTCCAAGTTCAGTTCCTCTCCATTAATATGTCTTTATCGTAAAATTTTGATATTTTCTCGCATGCTATTTTAATTTCTGTCTCATCCAAATCAGAATTATTTTCAAAAAATCCAAACATTTCAAAAAGCTCCTCTTATTTTTTTACTAAGCATTTGTATATTGTAAATTAGAGAGTCGATTATTGGTAAAAGGGTTTCTATTTTAAATTTCTGGCTGTAGCTGTTTTCAAACGTTGTGTCAGTGTCTCTATTTCCTTCAAAGAAAGTTACCCTAATACTGTGTTGTCTTACACGCTTGTGAACACTTTGAAAAGACTTTATGAAAGACCCTTCCTTGGCTTTTGACTCATAATATTCAAAAGAGTCTCTTTTGGTTTTTATTATTAAAACGTTTTTCTGAATTTCACTTGGTTTGTGTGTGTGTCATCAAATTTTCGATCGTTAATTTAACCAACTTCCCATTAAGCTAGAGTTCTGGAACTTTAGGAATCGTTCTTATTCGCCTAATAATGCAATATTTAGACATTTGCGACGAGTTTTAACTAATATTTCAATATTTTTTTTAGTAACGCAATTTGTGTAGTAACCTGGCGCCATCTATGGGAAATATATTGAATTTCGCAGAGAGAGTGATCTGAAAGACGAGAGAGATATGAGGTTTTCTACAAAGTTTTAACTTATATTCAACTAATTTATTTTAATAAACTTTGCCACCATATAAAAACGTTGGTTTTTATCTTGTTTAATTATTATATATATCATTAACAATTTTAATAATTTTACACCTTTCGACAAATCCATATTTTTACTGTTGAAAAATAAATTTACTTTGTCAATATGTGTCAAAATGTCATTCCAAAGGATAATTTTAAAAAAGTAGCTTCTAATTCATTCATTTTAATTTTTTTAGCAGAAAGTCGAGTATCTGCTGCCTGTAACTCATCATTAACTAAGCAATCCATGCGCATGAAAATATTTAAAAATACTTGCAAACTTTTTTAAAAAATCGGAAACGAGAGAAACATTTTTTTTCGCTCATTCGAATGCATTTATTCCATGCAATTAAAAGCAATACCCTAGATGTAAATAGAAAAGTACGAAACTCCATAGGATTAACATTACGCTCGGGATTTCTTCGTTTTCTGTGGATGGGAACCTTAAAGGTTTTATATCAATACTAACTGGAGTACCCGTTTTCCGCATGAGGGAAGTTTTAAAATAAAATGATCCTGTTATTAAGAAAATAAATGACCAGTAAAATTTAAAATAAATGATCAGTTATAGCTTAGAATCCCCTTTTGAACCGATACAAGATGATATACAGACAAATTATGAATAATTTAGTAAATGATGGCTCCCCTTTTTTTTAATGTCCTAAAAATAACTAAGACTTTCTTAAATAACACGTTTGGGGGCCGAGTTATACGAAAAAGAATTGTTATTTTTCTATTAAAAATAAATAAATAAATACGCTGTTCTAAAAATCATTTTGCCATATTTCACGTAATCTGCACTTAACTATGTATAGCATTTCGTGTTTTTTTGTTTTTGTTTTTTATTCTGTTCAAAAAAAAAAAAGAAAGAAGAATCTTGCTCACTAGTTTGTAAATAAAAAGGTGTATAAAATTAATGTACATATGATAAATTTCAATTTTCTGCAGGAAAATCTGATTAAACATACACACGCAAATAGAATACCTCTAGTGAAAAGTCTTATACAGAAAAAATCTTTTATTTTGCACTGTGTTGGACGAGAATTTTTCCATTTTTGATGTTTATTCTTAAAACATTAATTTATTGTACAATCATTTATTTATGTAATTATCAAATCGTACTCTAGGATTCCTGTTATATGATTGTTTTTCTACATTTATGTTATATTATTACTATCTGTAGTAATGTAATATATTAGTTTTATAAATGTTCTTTTTTATTTGGGTTACAATAATAATGAAAAACGATAGTCATTTGAATTTTTAAAAAAGACAACTAACGCTTTCCTTATTAAAAGCAAATAAAAATATTTCACATCGAAAATTCTTTTGGAAGATCATAGTGCATTCAAAATGAAGGAAAAACTTATGCATATTAATCTATATAAAAATATTCTAAAGAGTCAATTGAATTATTTATATATAATTTTTGTAAGCAGTTAAGAAATTATTTCATGTTGTTCAGAGGGGGGGGGGGAGAGAAAATTTACAAAAAAGCAGAATTTTTAAACTGGATATTATTTTTATAAGTTTCTCTGTAAAAAAAATAAATACAATTACATGTTATTTTACCTTTTTATACGATATAAATATTTGCATATTATCTTAAATCACAAAGAAATACAGTTCAAAAATAAAAACATAATTACCTTTTGCTATTTCAAAGAAATTAAATTTAAAATAAGGAATTGCTGATATAGAACTGTAAGCCACTTGTTTCTTCGAAAAATTGTGATTTCCTTCAGGGTCATTTTAACCCTCTTTTTTTATTAGCCCTGACATTTGTCATAAAATAGGGAATGTGTTTTTGTCACTTCTGTTGGGGGTTAAGTGTATCTCTTGTCCATTCATGAGCGATCCTAAACTCATATGTGCAAATAAATAAAAAGTCACTGGAAGGAGTGTCTGTCTAGTCCTTCCCCCAGCAGCATTTTTATCAGTAGATTGAATATATCTCGCTTTAGAAATAAAACTAATATTTTCCCTGATTCTCAGCAAACATTGTAAATAGAAGTATTTAATACAGAAGTAACTGTCTTCGACCAGTCATGTCCGGGAATAACATTTCACGATTGAAATTATTCTGATCATGATCTAAATTGAGGTCGAGTAGAGAACGATACGAGGCCTCCCTCAAAGGCGAGGCCCTGGGCCCAGTTGGCCCATGCCTTAAAACGTCCCTGGTCCTAACTACTGCTTAAAAACTATCGAACATCTACGATTCTTTTACAACTAATTGTCCAAAACATTTTGACATGAGCGATAAATTCCTATGAAGGCTTTCTGCCTTTCCAAGTAATGGAAAACTTCCCTAACATGCAAAGGATGCCTAACTATCCTACAACGGATGACTTACCAATGATGTAAAAGTAAAGCGTGTGGAGACCGGATAATGTTAAAAAACACGAAATCACCAGTTGGCGCTTACATCACGAGGGACAGGTAAAATTTCCCCGAGAGAAAAATATAGTACATTGTTTTTAATCTCGACACATTTTCTCGCCTTTTGATAAACACCATGTTTTTTTCCAGCTAGTGATTAGAGATTTCTCTTTCATTACTTTACACGCACCTCTTTTTTTCCACGCCAATTTTGTATGGTAATTAAAACAATTATTCTAAGAAATTAAGCTGCAATCCAACTTTAGGAAATGTTTAATTTTTTTTAATTAATAAAAATGAAAACTATTACAAACTTCATAAATTAACGATACAATTTAAAAACTGAATTATTCAAAAAGCCAGTAATTAGAAAATTATGATATGCTTAAACTTCTTTAAAAACTGATGGAAGTCTTGTTGCATCTAGAAATGTCAAATTTTATTCCTTTCCTCTCATATTCTAACATAGCATTACTACTGCCCAATTGTTTGGTGGGATCTCGGATTCTTCCCGTCCGATTAAATGTTGAGCTTGGATTCTACATATCCAAATCCCTTTTTCCCCTATTAAAAATCTCTACTATCGTAGGATTATCTTGTCTACAGACTTAAGTTCATATAAGCTTAATTTTTTGGAATGATTGTTTTAATACCTTACGAAATTGGAGTGGAAAGAAAAGAAATGCGTGTAAATTCAATCCCTTTTTCCCTTACTGAAAAATCCCTACTCTCTTAGGATTATCCTGTTTGCAAACTTATGTTTGTAATATAGTGTACAGGACCACAGTAAGCATTTAAGATATTATTTATTTCAGTAGCATAGGTTACGTGATGCTTCACGTACTACATCGGAATGGCGTCCTTCTACAATTTTACATAATATAAACAAGGACTTTAGTACGAGGGCTATCCAGAAAGTATATTACGTTTTGGAATAAAAAATAAACAAATTATAGGAAACAAATTTTATTATATACAGATGAAAGCCACACTCAAATACTACTTTTCTACATAGTCACCATTCAAATTAAGGCATTTATCGTAGCGATGTACGAGCTTGGAAATTCCTTCGTCGAAAAATTCGGCCGCCTGCGCCTTCAACCACTTCGTTACCTCTTCTTGCAGCTGTGCGTCGTCATCAAAACGCTGCATAGCCAGCCACTTCTTCATTGCTGGGAATAGGTGGAAGTCGCTCGGTGCCAGGTCAGGACTGTACGGCGGATGAGGAAACAACTTCCACTTAAAAGATTCAAGAACTTTACGAGTGACATTTGTCGTGTGGGGCCGGGCGTTGTCGTGAATCAACAAGATCTTAGAGCTCAACATTCCTCTGCGCTTGTTTTGAATTGCTCTTCTGAGTTTTTGGAGAGTTTGGCAATACCTTTGAGAGTTTATTGTAGTGCCTCTTTCCAGGAAGTCCACCAAAATCACACCTTTTCTGTCCCAAAAAACAGTTGCCATCATCTTCCTTGCCGACATTGTTTGCATGCATTTCTTGGGTTTTTGGGGAGAACTTGTGTGCCCCCACTGCATTGATTGCAATTTCGTTTCACAGTTCACGTGTTTCACCCATGTTTCGTCACCAGTAACGATGCGATCGAGTAAAGAGTCACCATCCTTATGGTAAGCGTCCAAAAAGTTCAACGCAGCAGCCATTCGCTGATTTTTGTGGTCCTCTGTCAAGATTTTTGGAATCCATCTTGCACAAAACTTGTGGTAACCAAGCTTTTCGCTGATGATTTCGTGCAACAAACTTCGCGAAATTTGTGGAAAACTCAAAGAAAGTTCCGTTATTGTGAAATTTCGATTTTCACGGACTTCAGCATCGACTTTTTCGACAAGTTCGGCAGTCACTATGCTGGGTCTCCCACTTCGATCTTCGTCGTGAACATTGGTTCGGCCATTTTTAAATCTTATGACCCACTGACGCACTCCACCTTCAGTGATAATGTTGTCCCCATACACTTCACAAAGCTGCCGATAGATTTCTATCGGTTTACAGTTTTTTGCAGTCAGAAACCTTATTACTGCACGCACCTCGCAGCTCGCGGGATTTTCAATTAACGCAGACATTTTAAACCGTCACAGTATCTGAACAGAGCACAGCACGAACCTCTCACTAGCACGGCTAGATGCCCACTGAGCTGCGCAACGCTCTGACCCCAAGATGGCCGCGCTAGCCCCGCCCCTAGCGGACACAGACGAAAACGTAATCTACTTTCTGGATGGCCCTCGTACATGTGGTGCCATCTATTAAATAGACTAAAAACTAATATCTAACATGCCTTTTTTTTTTTTTTTTTTACAAAATATTGAGTTCAATGAATTAAATTACTTAACAATTAATACAATTACTTATTTAAAATTTACTTAATACAATACCATCTCTTGTTATGGACAACAAAACTTTTCTGAACTGTTTTACAAAGCTATAGTTTTAATTTAAATTTAACTCTGAGATTAACTATTGAACTAAAATATGTTTGTCACAGTTCCTTCAATTGTCTCTATAGCGAACAGGCTTCACAATATTTCTTGAAGATTTCCTTACCACAGGATTGCTCTGCTCACTACAGTTTTCAATTGGAACTTGCAGTTGTTGGTTAATTTTGCTTTTGTTTGTTTTAGGTGATGCATTTACTTGACTGTCAGCAGAATTGTTTGGAATTCTAGAGATTTCAGCAGCATCACTGTTATAGAGATCTTCTACAGTTCTTGACCAACATGGATTATCATCCTCAGTGTAATCTTGTCGAATGTGGAATATGTTTCTCCTGAAAACACCTCCATCCTCTCCTTTTATTATATATGAGCGAGGTTGAGGACCTACTTGAATTATAGTCCCTTGCTTCCAAGTCTTTTTCATTTTATGCTTAAACCATACTTTGGCATTTTGATGTAGCACAGGCAACACTGTTGCATGCTTGTTAGCATATTTGTTTTGAATTATCTGCCTTTTCCTCAAAGCTTCTCTTGCTCTTTCAACATCAAATGTTGGTTTTAATTGATCTGGATATGATGGCAGGAAAGTTCTTAGCTTTCTTCCCATTAATAATTCAGCTGGTGATTGCATGTCCTTTGCTGGTTGTATCCTGTAGTCAAGCAATACAATATACAAATCTTTTCCCTCGTCTGCAGCTTTAGTAAGAGAATTTTTTACTGTTTGTACTGCTCTCTCTACTTGTCCATTTGCTCTAGGAAAATGAGGCGGTGTAACATGATGTTTAATACACCATTCTCGGAAGAAATTGGTCATCAAATTTGAGTTAAATGGTGGTCCACCATCACTCACAAGGTCTTCTGGTATTCCATGTGTTGCATAAATTGATTTCATGACTGTAATGACAGATTGCGCTGTTGTACTGTTGAATGGTTTCAGTTCAACATACTTGGACAAATAATATATCATTAGCAGATGTTCTTTGCCTTTTAAACAAAAGAAATCACATGCAACTTTTTGCCAAGGTCTGCCTGGAATTTCTGGATTAATAAGAATTTCTTTCTGGTTTTCTCTTTGATATTTCTGGCAGATTTTGCATTTGGACACATATTCCTCAACATCTCTATTTATATTAGGCCAATAAAAATATTCTTTGGCTTTTATTTTACTGGAAACTACACCCTCGTGTGACAAATGTAATAGTTTCAATATTTCTTTTCTATATTTTACTGGTACTACTAATCACTGTCCTCTGCAAATAATTCTTTCTTTTGTGGAATATAACTCCTCTTTGCAATGCCAATAAGGTTGCGCAGCTATTTTGGTTTTCCTTTTCTCTGGCCATCCATTATTAATGTGAAACAACACATCTTGCATTTCAGGATCATCTGTTGTCATTTTTGCTATTTCCTCCCACTTAGTTGGTGAAGCTTGTGTTAACAGATTTATTCTCACAGTTGCCTCCTGGCCTAGAACTTCATCAAATTTATCAGTGGTCGATTGTGCTCTGGATAGGGCATCTGCTATAACTAGGTTCTTTCCTGGAACATATTCCAACTGAATATTATATTTATTGAGTCGAAGTAACATACGTTGAAGACGAGGAGATATTGTATCATATGGTTTCTTACTGAGGCCCAATATTGGTTTGTGATCTGTCTGTACTGTGACAATCCTTCCATAAGTATAATAGTTGAAATGCTCCAACCCATATATCACAGTCATTAGCTCCTTTTCAATTTGAGCATAACGTTGTTGTGTCTGTGTTAATGATACAGATCCATAGGCTACTGGCTGACTTTCTTGAAGAAGTACAGCTCCCAGTCCATTTTTACTAGCGTCAATAGAAACAGTTACTTCTTTGTTTTTGTCAAAATATTTCAAACAGGGAGATTTCATTATGGCTTGTTTTATCAGCTCGAAATCCCTCTCTGTGTTTGCATCCCAGATTCACACAGAATAATTTTTTAGAAGCTGCCTTAGATTATGCGTTAAATTTGATAGGTGTGGTGTAAATTTTGCTAGATATGTTACCATACCTAGAAATCTTTGCACATCTTCTTTGCAGTTTGGTGTAACAAACTGTTCAATGGCTCTAATTTTCTTGGGATCTGGTTTAATTCCTTCATCTGACAAAACATGACCCAGATAATTAACTGAAGTTTGTGACAGCTGCGTTTTCAATTCATTAAATTTTAAATTGGCCTTTCTTGCTTTCAAGAGTGTTCGACGTAATAATCTGCAGTGCTCTTCCACTGTAGATGAACCCAGTGCAATATCATCAAAGTAAGGATTTATATCTTCATCTTCTTCATAAATTTCATCCATTGCCTTTTGAAATTCTTCAGGAGCAGAGTTCAGAAAAAAAATGGCAATACTAAAAATCTGTACCACCCCCAAGGTGTACAAAATGTGGTTAGATATGAAGATTCTTTATCTAATGGTAACTGCCAAAACCCATTTTTTGCGTCTAGAATAGTAAACACTTTACCAACTTGCAGCTTTGTAACAAGTGCATCTGCAGTAGGGATTGGGTAATGAGGTCTTTGAATAGCTTCATTCAGTGGCCTGGGATCAAGACAAATCCTTAATTTCTTAGGTGAGTCGATTACAACCATGTTGCTCACCCACTCAGTTGGCTCTTCAACTTTGCTTATTATGCCTGCTTCTACCATATTATTTAGTTCTTCTTTAACTTTGTTATGTATAGCAAGAGGCACTTTTCGAGGGGCTGCTACATGAGGAACAGAGTTTTCTTTTAATTTAATTTTTACAATTCTATTAAGTCTTCCTGTTCCCGTAAAAACATCAGCAAATTCTTTCAAAATTAATTCTGGAGTTTCAATAGGGCTTTTATAGATCATATTCAATCTCTGAACCAGCCCTAATTCTCTACAGGCTTCAAGGCCTAAAATTGGACATGAATTTAAACTTGTTACTAAAAATTTATAAGTTTTTCTATGCTTTTTAGTTTGACAGTTGAGGTAGCACTCACCTAGAATTGGAACTCTGTTATCACTGTAGTCAAGCACAGCAGTTTTGCACTTTCTTACTGCTGGCTTTTCTTCCCATTTTAAGAGTTCTGACTTGGGAATTACATTCACTTGAGATCCAGTATCCAGTTTAAACATTACAGGATTTTTATTTACATAAATTTTCTCATACCACACACAGTTGGTTTCTTTCATGTCCAGTTCATTAACTGACTTCAGTTCCCCAATATAAATAGTCTCAGAATTCTCACAGTTTTCTTCAATAGCATTCACTCTTCGAGCAGCCACGTTTTTCTGTTTATTTTTTTGAGTTCTGCACATTTTTGCCCAGTGATTTCTTCCATCACAATTTCGGCATTTTGTACCGTATGCCGGACATTTCTTCTTCTCGTGAGTTTTCCCACATTGCTTGCAATTAACCTCATTTTTCTGATTATTCTTGCTTTGATTCCGATAATTTCTAAAATTCTTTAAAGCATTCACTGAAAGTTTTTCATTCATAACTGATGCTTGTACCTTACTGTTCTCAGCGGTTTTGCATTCACTAACTACTTCCTGTAGTGTTTTGGCCTTTTTACTCGTTTCTCTGATCAATCTTTCCTGAAGTGCTTTATCTAATAGTCCTTGAATGATTTTATCACGTAGCATGCGGTCCTTCGATTCGCCATAATTGCATTCAACAACAGCATTACGAAGCCTAGAATAATAGTCCGTAAATTTTTCTCCTTGTTCCTGTTTTATTCCCAAGAACTTAAAAGAAGCAAAAATTTCGTTTTGATAGTCCAGAAAATATTTATCAAATTCTTGAAGCACTTGTTGCAGAGTCACACCCTCACAACCATCGTTAGGCTTAAGGTCGAAGGCTCGTAGTTGTTTTTTCAATTCTTCTCCGCATAAATGACGGAATAGTGCAGTTTTCGTTTTCTCTGGCGCTTCACTGTATCGAAGGGCTTCCAAATAGTTTTCAAAATCTTCTTTCCAGTGCCTCCAGGATTCCGACGGATTCGTTCCCGGTTCAAATGCTGGAATCGTTGGCAAATTGTTTGCCCTTTTTAGAACTATTTTCAAGTCTCTAAATAATTAAATTGAAAGAATTCTGAAGATAATACGTGGATTCTTTTCGTCTGACACCATGTAATATAGTGTACAGGACCACAGTAAGCATTTAAGATATTATTTATTTCAATAGCATAGGTTACGTGATGCTTCACGTACTACATCGGAATGGCGTCCTTCTACAATTTTACATAATATAAACAAGGACTTTAGTACATGTGGCGCCATCTATTAAATAGACTAAAAACTAATATCTAACAATGTTGTTCACATAAGCTTAATTTTTTGGAACGATTGTTTTAATTACCATACGAGATTAGCGTGTAAAAAAAGAGAGTTGCGTGTAAATTCATAAAAAAAATAACAAATAAAGAGCATGACTACAGACGCTTTAAGCTTGGATTCCTTATGTACAAATCCCTTTATCCCTACTGCCTAAAGATTATCCTGTCTGCAGACATGTAGTTCGGCTTCTCAGTTTTAAGCCTTAAGTCCTTTTCCCTAAATTCTCCCAACATCCAATAACTTACAGCCAATACCCCTAATATTTCAGTAGACTCGTCCCATCAGTCTTCCGTAAGTGATGTAGATAATAGGAACGATTCAGACCGAACGTGTAATGCCACTTTGGAATGGCAGTGCTTATTCCTACAAAGTGTAGACTATCGGATTTTTCTAGGTTACCATATCCAGCTACTTATGAACTGTTGGCAATTTTCTAAATAATTACAATAAAGAAACAAATAGCAAATCCCCGATTCGTCTGTCTTGTTGATAAAATGTAAAATTTTTCAATTCATCCAGTCGTAACGGAAAAAAAAAAGATTATAATATTCTTTTAAAGAGTAACACCTTGCTATCTGAACAATATCTTATTCAATTAAGAATTGTTTAAATTTTCAAAAAGTCTTAAATTTTTATATTAATATGTTTGAATGTAATATTCATCAGAAACATGATATATTTAATTTTTTTTATATTTAATGAAAGCGAATTAATGTTAAATTGTAAATACGAGCATTTAAAGCTGAAAATAGGAAAGTATAACATTTTAAAGAAATCATGTACAATTTTGTTTGTTTGGTCTTCAGTGAACCTGGAAATCTTGTTAGCTTTTTCAAATGAAATTAAGTATTCAATACTTAAGAAAATATATTTTTTACAAATTGTCATGCGTAATAATCATTTAATAATAATAAAAGCAAAACTTGTGCTTTTGTTAATTTATATTTAATGTTATTTTTATTTATGTTAAATATTTTTTGCATAATATGTATCACATTTTATATCTATGTTTAAATCCTAATTAAACTTTCAATTTAGTGTAAGAAACTGTAAGTTTTTATAATTCTGAATTATAAGAATCCATTATGGTAAAAGTATAGACACAGTGTGGCAAAAGTATATGGTATTGTGACTCTTCTAATTATCCTAACTCATAATGATATTGATCTTTTTTTTTTTTTTTTTTCTACTTTAAAAATTGTTCATGATTGCATCCATTTTTGACAGTATTATGTAGTTAGAATTTTAAAATAAGTCTTAAATATTTTAAATATGTTTACTAATAAGAGATTCAGGATGAAAATTAGCCAATTTTTTTCCAAATACATAGTTGTATACTTCTTGATGCATATATTTGTGTGAAAAAAAAAAGTAAATGCAACATAAGCATAATTTCTAGGGAATGTATTGATTGAGAAGCTAGCTAAAATTCTAAGCTTACAAAAATGAAATTTCATTACATTTTACATTCAATTAGAAAAGTTTATTTCAATTATTATTAAAATTTTTAATTTATGGAGTCAAACAAATATACAAGAAATTATTACATTATTTTATTGAGTAACAACTTGCCATCTGAACACTATTTAAATTCAATTAAGAATTAATTAAATTTTCTAAAAGTTTTAAGTTAAATTAAAATGTTTGTGGGTAATATTCAATAGAAACATCGTGTTTTTAGAAAATATACATTTCAGTTATACCTAAGTTTAAATCCTATTAACATTGAATTGTAAATAGGAGCACTGTAGGGTGAAAATAGGAAAGTATATCATTTTAACAAAATCATGTACAATTCTGTTTGTTTGGTCTTCGGTGAACTTGGAAATCTTGTAAGCTTTTTTAATTGAAATTAAATATTCAATACTTAAGAAACTATATTTTTTTAGGAATTGTCATACGTAATAATCATTTAATAATAATAAAAGCAAAACTTGTGTTTTTGTTAATTTATATTTAATGTTATATTTATTTATGTTAAATATTTTTTGTATAATATGTATCACATTTTATATCTATGTTGAAGATTAATATCCACCAAACCAAAATATAGGGAGAGCAGTTAATTTAAATTACACATTTATTTTAGGACTCCACGTGCCAATCACACATAAACAAATATTTACATTATTTACAACTACAGAAGGCTTCCACATAGCCTATATTACAATTTAACCCGCTTTTTGCGGTCAGGAGAAATAACCCGCTTTACGCGGTCAAGAGTAATAACCCGCTTTACGCGGTCAAGAAAAATAACCCGCCTTACGCGGTCAAGATCTAAGAGCATTCTGAATAATTTTTTCCCATGAACCCGTGCACTCTCACTCACATGAGACAAAGGCGCCTCCTGGCGGGATCCGAGTAATTTATTTCCAACAATCTATGTTTAAATCTTAATTAAACTTTCAATTTAGTGTAAGAAACTGTAAGTTTTTATATTTATGAGTTATAAGAACCCATTATGGTAAAAGTATAGACACAGTGGGGCAAAAGTATGTAGTATTGTGTGATAGTCTTTTATTTATCCTAACTCATAATAATATAGATATTTTTTTTTTCTATTTTAAAAACTATTTATGATTATTAAATAGTGAGAATTTTAAAATAAGTTTTAAGTATTTTAAATATGTTTACAAGTAAAAAAGTCAGGAATTAAATTAGCCAAATGTTTTGCAAATACATGGTTGTGTAAAAAATAAAAGTGAATGCAACATATGCATAACATTTCATAGGACAATGTTGAGTAAGAATAATTGTAAGCTTATAAAAATGAAACATTTTATTTTAAACTTTTACATTTTACGTCCAAATAGAAAAGTTTATTATGAAAACAGATTAAAATTGTTAATTAGCTGATTTTACTTGCATCTTGTTAAAAAATAAAGCCTAATTTTTATAATTATGTATTAAAATAAAGCAAGTTTAACAAAAAGAGAAATTAATTAAATAATAGTAATACAATAATTTTCAGTTCTTTTTTGAAAGGGGGGGGAGGGTTTGTTACCACTTTCTTATTATGTTTTTATTTTTAATTAGGTTGCGGATATGTGGAAGTGTGGTGAATATGCGAGGTGCGGTGTGCAGATATTTTTTGAGGTGCTGACAGAGTTAATTGCAATTTTGATGTAGTTCATGAGTGCATTAATAACTTCATCACGATCATTGATATTGTAAATTTTCTACTTTCCGGGGAGATTATTATAGAGAAATTCTTGATATTTGAGCCAATTAGTGTTTGTGATGTTGCGAAGGTGGGGAGGAAGAATATTAGTGAGAGCTATTTCCATCAGTTTGGTTTTATGATCGCTGCTGAGAACGTTAATAGCTTTAATGTTAAAAAGCGAGTTGCTTAATAGAATCTACGTCGTACATGATGCAATTTTAAAGAGGTAGATAAGACTTTTTCCTAATCATCATAAAAAAAAGTTCTAAATACAGTTAACCATTTATAATGTGGCCGGAATAGCCTAGTGGTCATAGTCGTGCATAGCAGTTTTCCTTGAGTCGACCCTTGATGCCACTGAAGACCCACCGTGTAGCCGGAGCTGATGCACGTTTAATCTGTCGGGACTCAAATGTCCCCCTTTTGGCGTGGTGTGGAAGTTAGGAGAGGAGGTGCCAGTGTCATGTTCGTCACTTGACCGAGGTTCAAAATCACGGGGTCCGTCGCCAATAGCCCTCATGTTGCTTTTGGTGCGACGTTAATAAAACCACCCTTCTTTTTTAATAACTGCATTTTAAAAAAGGAATTCTTTACTTCAGTTTCGAGCTCCGCTGCATAAAAAAAATTTCTTTTACACACACACACACACACACACACACACACACACATATATATGTATATATATATATATATAATTGATAGCATTTAAAAATATACATTCTTTCATGGACAAGTTCCGAATACAATTATATATTTCGTAATTGATAATTTCTTTAAAAAAATATATTTACGCTCATAAAAAAAGATTCTTAATACAATTACACATTTTGTATCAAATGCATTTTTGAAAAATTAATCAGTTTCGAATTCAGCTGCATTAAAAAGTTTCAAATACGATTATATCCATTGTATTGATTGTATTTTCAAAAAATATATTCTTATAACCATTTTCGAGCTAGTTTTACTTTTAAAAAAATTTACAACATTTTTAGAAGAATATTTTATATGCTGTTAAAGAAATTTAAAGAGAATTTGGGCTTTAGAAAGGAGGAGGTATGTCACACACGCTGCAAAAGGATATTTACTACATTCCATTTTATAAAGAAATTACAGTTTTAATATTTGAAGTAGTTGATAATTATTAAAGTTTTGAAAACATATTTATCATAATTGAAAGCCATAGAGCTCATCAATTTGTGATCATGACCTCGAGGTAAGGTTTTTTTTTTCCCATGGGATTTATTGTCTTTGGTAAACACGGGTGACCCACCTTCGGGATACGCTAGCGAGCTTTTTCTATTCTCGACTCTTTTACGCCAAATTATTTCTCTTTTTTTCCATTTTTCAAACATCTAGATCATATCTTGTTTGGCTTAGCATAACTGTATCTGGCCTGGCGCCATAAAACGTCACCATCTCTCTTATCAATTTTTGGGAATAGTATCGAAAAATAGAGACTGAATTTCTACAAGTGAGATTTTGTTTTTCTCTCTCTTTTTCTTTATTTTATTATTATAATTCTAAATAACAATTATTTTTATTTTAATAATTTTTCAAATATGAAATTAAAACCGAAAAACTGATTTATTTGAAATGTTGATTTCAATAAAAAAACTTATAAACTTACCTCATTTAATTTTGAGGTATTATAGATGGTATAAAATTTTTATTATCTGCTTTCTGTGTTCTTTGTAATTTTTTTTTTTTTTTTTTTTTTTTTT
>BMAW01044339.1:48734-85177 GCA_019974015.1 Nephila pilipes
GCAGGAAGAGTCGAGCCGGTAACTGTGCCTGATGTCATTTGAAACGATACCACAGCCTACGTATCCAGTTCCCTTCGATCCATCCGTGTAAATAGGAATATAATCCTCATACTGACAGCGATGGAAGGCAAAGATTCTCTGGAGAACAATGGAACAGGTGTTGGATTTGCTGAATAAAGCAAAAGGGTTATGGAAAGTAAATCTTGGCACATTTCAAGGTGGAAATTTAAGAAAATTTCTTTGTTGAATACCCAAGTCATGTAGGCTGAGTTCCTCGATGATGTCTTTCACCCTTTCAGAAAAAGGACGGATGAAAGAAGGACGAGCACTGTATAATCTCATTAAAGACGGGCTGATACTAATGGTCTGTAATGGGTGAGATGGGAGAGATGACATTTTGAAATGATAATAGAGCGACAGTTTCAGGCGCCGCGAAGCCAAAGGTACCTGGTTACAGAGGACATAGAGACTCTGCACAGGTGACGTTCGAAACGCACAACAGCAGATTCTCAGAGCATTATGGTGGACTGGGTCAAGCTTCCGCAAGGTAGTTTTGCAAGCAGATCCGTAGACGATGCATCCGTAGTCGATCCGAGACAGAATCACCGACTGATACACTCGGAGTAGAGAAATTCGATCCGCTCCCCAAGAGGTGTTGGATAACACCTTCAAGATGTTGAGGGATTTCTCACACTTCTTCCGCAGATGTAAAATGTGCGGAAGGAAAGTGAGTTTGCGGTCGAAAATTACTCCGAGGAAGCGGACGTCAGGGACGACCGGAATAGCCGTATTACGGATGCGAATATCAGGATCGGGATGGAGGCCCCGTTTCCTACAAAAATGCACGCAACTACTCATACTGGGAGAAATACTATGCCCATTAGCATCACACCATGTAACCAGGTTATTGACTGCGGTCTGAAGTCGTCGCTAAATGATACGCATTGACGATCCTTCGCAGGAAATCTGCAGATCGTCAATGTATAATGAACCATGAACTGTTGGTTGTAGATGAGAAAGAATGGGAGAAATGTGACAAATAAAAAGAGTGGGACTCAAAATGCTCCCCTGAGGAACTCTTTCAAATTGAATAAAAGATGAAGATAAAATATTACCAACCCGTACTTTAAAAGATCTAAACGATAGAAACATTTTAATAAAAAGAGGTAAATTGCCTCTCAGACCATAATCGTAAAGAGTGCGCAGAATCCCATAGCGCCACGTACGGTCATATGCCTTTTCGATATCAAAGAAAGTAGAAACCAAATGATTCCTCCGTACAAAAGCAGAACGAATCTGACTTTCGAGTAGAAGGATGTTATCTACTGTGGATCTTCCTTTACGGAAGCCACTCTGAAACGGAGGAATGCATTGATTCTTTTCCATTTGATAAACGAGACGGGCATTGACCTTACGTTCTAGCGTCTTACAGAGGCAACTCGTCAGAGCGATAGGCCTATAGTGGAGAGGGTTCTTTGGATCCTTACCAGGCTTCAGAATAGGAATAACGGTTGCTTCCTGCCACTGGCTAGGAAACACATGCTCCCTCCATATTCGGTTGAATAGGTAAAGGAGACTGACAAGTGAATCCTCGCTCAAGTGGCGAAGCATATCGTATGTTATACCATCAGAGCCTGGACTGGTATTGTTAGATAAGGACAGAGCCTTTCTCAATTCCCACATGTCAAAGTCACAGTTATAAGGGAGTGGTTGCCGACACCTGAAGTTGATAGGTGTCTGCTCAGAACGATTCTTAGTCACTAAAAATGAAGCGCTATATGAATCGGAGCTTGACACACTAGCAAAAGAGTGGCCAATGACATTGGTCACTTCGACAGGTGAAGAATGCACAGCATTTGCAGTTTCCAGTATCGGGATGGAAAATTCCTGATACAGGGAGTTTGCAGCTTTTACCTTTCTCCATAACTGTTGACTTGTGGTAGACGATGTGATGGAAGAGACATACCTGATCCAAGATTCTCTCTGACTATGTCGCCTTACTCTGCGAGCAATTGCCCTTGCCCTTTTAAAGGCTATGATATTTTCAGTTGTGGGATATCGTCTGAAGATACCCCACAATTTCCTTTGTTCCCGGTAGGAGGATTGACATTCCTTATTCCACCATGGTTTACTCATCTTCCTCTGTGATGTTCCACTCTTCGGTATCGCTGCATCAGCAGCGTTCACGATAGAGGTAGTGACATTTCGGACAGAGTCATTAACATCTCGATCTTGAACCATTGTACCGGTAATAACCGCTAACCGTGTGAATAAATCTCAATCTGCCCGGTTGAAGCGGTAAGTGGGGGGACGTAAACGCACCCCACTACCATGAACCTGGGAGATCAGGAGAGGGAAATGATCACTATTATAGAGATCATTTAGAACCTCTAAATTCAGCGACGGTAGCAGTGTCGGTGAACAAATGGCTAGATCAAGGGAATGAAATGTCCTAGTGGGAGCATGGAAATACGTCTTCTCGTCGGTGTTCAGCAGACAGAGACTGTGATCAGAGATCAATCGCTCGATCTGCCGACCACGAGAATTAGAACCATCATACCCCCACTGAGGGCTGTGTCCATTAAAGTCACCTAGCAGAAGGAAGGGAGCTGATAACTGATCGACTAGTCGGTCTAAATCCATTTGTGACACAACATCGTTAGGTGGCAGATAAATGCAGCAGACTGTGATTAATGTGCGAGTATGAATTCGCACAGCCACAGCCTGCAACGATGTCGATAATTTGAACATTTTACGCATACAACGGTTTAAAATGTTATAGGCTAAGTGAAAACGTAGAATTAGAATTGCCATTGTGATCCAATAACTGCCAATAATGTTTGTACTTTCTTTAATGAATGGAGAACTTAAAATAGTTCTTTGAATGTTTCAAAAAAATTGCAAGCTGTACATGAATGACATTAAAATTTTTTAAACAAAAAGAAAAAAAAAAAGTTATATGCAATGTTTTGCAAAGAACAAATTTAGACACCCAAGGTGCTCAGTTTTTCACTCTTTTATTCAACTTACTTCTGGGACACACCTTGTAGTTATTAAATTACTCATTTAAAAAATAGAATTACAGGAAATGATGAAATATTGAAATAGACAATAATATACTTTTTCCGATATTAAAATTAAAGCAAATGATAAATTATTAAAGTGAATATATTTAAGCTAAATGTACTTAAAATGAAAGGAAAAGGTAAATTGTTGAATTGAATGTAAAAGAACATAGTAAAATTTAATATTAAACTTATGGACAGAACCATAAAATCAGAACATAGAACATGGTTATAAGAAATCGAATTTACCTATTAAAAATTTGAAAAGTGATTTGGTACACCAATTTAAAACCTACCTAAAACAATAACCCCTTGGGTGGCTAAAAATTTATTTAAACAAAAAATGATTTTATTGACAAAAAAAAAAAGACTTATTTTGTGCTTTCTCATTATTTTTTGTAAGTAATTACTTAAACGCGGTAAAATCTTTTTAATCAGTTGTATTAAAAAGATTTTACCAAAACTATTTTATTTTTGGCAAGAGAGCTATGCTTAATACGTAAATAACAAAGAGAAACAAGTCTGGCACATTCCATTTCGATTTAACAACTAACGAATATCAATGTATTGATTTTTTTTTTATCTATCCCTCCGTATCTACGACAATTATTGAGAAAAAAATCACATGCAATGTACTCCCATCTTCATCCAACACTAAATACAGCTACTGATGAAACAATTCTTCTTCTTTTTGTCCTTTAAAACGATTACTTTAGCAAAAATGCAAATAAAATTAAATTTATGATGTTGTGTTTGGAATACATGTACTGAAACCAGCTAAAAAGAAAATCGTACATACTTTAAAAATAGCCATGAAAGGCATCATATTTTAATTAACTATGCATATGAATCATTTGAAAGTTATTGCTCAATTTCAAAATTGTCATAATAGGTCACGAATATTTATATCTACGAGGCAATATATGCATAGCAAATTATTATACTTGAGTGTAATATATAAATTATAAATACTATACAAAATTTAACTATCAGCTGATTTTTCTCTGTATTAACTATAAATTTTTTTTTTTACTCGCTAATATAGCTGTTTTCCCCCCCGATTAAGAGCTGATACTTATATTTTCAACAGAAAACTAATTGAACATTTAAAATAACTGATATATATATAAAATTAAAGAATAATGTAAATTCGTTATTTAGATTATTACTAACTTTTGTTATTCACTCATGAATTAATTTACCAATGGAAAGTGATATTTTTAACATGGTGTGATTCTTAATTAAAGTCACTCTAGAAGCAACACGAGGGTTATTTGCGACGGAACCCGTGATTTTGAACCTCGGTCAAGTGACGTGGATGACACCTGAGTTGGCACCTCCCTTTCCAAACTTCCACATTACTCCAATTGAAGGAGCAAGAACCTCAACAGATTTAGCGTACATCAACCCCCTCTACACGGATAATTTACATGAATTGTGGGTAGTAAAAAATAGTGAACAACCATATTAAATATCTTCCGTATTCAAAATTTAAATTTGCAATAAATAATGCGATTTAATATTTACATTAATACACACTCACAGCTATTGTAATATGCATATTTAAGAAAATTCTAAATTCTCTAGTGACTAAATGACGAAAAAATTTCAAAAATTCAGGTAACATGTATTTATAATACTATTGTTTAAAAATATTCCTTTAACCGCATAATTTTTAACACACTAAGAATTAATATAAATAATTTTTCGCTACGTAATGAAAAAGCATTATATTTTCAAGTACTTACCAACACCTGTTAAGCTGTTTACGATAATCAATGAAAACTGTAATCAAAATGAAGTCCGTTCTTTAAAAGGACACAAATTGAATTGAAGAATTTCTCATGAAAAATTTTGCTTACTACGTTATTGCTGCATTGAATAAGGCTTGCATTGGGCCACAAACCCCACGAATGAAATTTCTTTGTTTTTATAATGCTTATTAAATCATTTAAATTTTCATATACTGCTTTCACAAAAACCTCAAACGTGCTTCAGTTTCTAAACAAAATGTGTTTAAGAGATCCAATAGTATATTAGAGTCCCGGGATTCTTTAAAAACTTTTATAATCGATGAAAAAACTCCGGTTCCTTCTTGCAGATCAGTATTTAAGGAAAAGTATAATTTTTTTCTGAAAAATAGGAGGAGAAGAAATCATATATACTTTTTAAAACACATCTATTATTTAATTATTTTACAGAGGAAAAAATTTAGAGAAAAATAGAGGCAAACGTTTTCTATTCTTTTAAGAAACTGAAAAGAATAGTTATCGTTGAAGCAGCATTTAAATCCTTTACTGAATAGATATTCCTTCAACACAAAAGCATTTTGAAACAAATATTAAATGGTCCTAATAATCATATTTCAATTAATTGTAAAACATATGTTCAAGTCTAATACTGTCTTGTAAATTATAAAGACGAATTTTATGTATTGACTTTTTCTCTTTCCCTCCTTCAAATAATTCATTTTTCTAAACCTTTTATTTGTTAAAAATTTTACTCAGGGCTTAACGATATTTTTTAATTTTCTTCGAGTATTTCCTTCACAACACGAGAAAAGACTTTTTCAAAAATTTAGTTGATGGAAGGTTGACACTCGTCTTTGAATCCTGTGAAAACAGTTATAATAAGCTGGATAATTATTTCTGTAGAGAAGAATTTTATTGTTCTCTTCCAATACAAATGATATGAGTAAACATTTTGCAGAAATTAAAGCTAGATCAATGATGTGTAATGAAAAATAAAATATCAATTTTTTTCTTTTTTTTTTTTTCTTTCGGAATTCATAACATGACTTAAAATTCACCAATATATTTCAAATGATTTGATTTGTTATTAATCGAACAAAAGATAAGTATTGTAGGGTGGTTTGTGACAAAAATTAAAAAAGAAGTTCAAAAGCTTATAAGTTATATCTTATCTAATGATAAACAGTTTCTTACAGTTAAACAGTTATAAACCTATTTAAGAATATTTGTAATATTTTTTTTTATTTCCATCTCTTTTACTTTTTCATTGTTTTATAATAAATGATATCAAGGTTTGATGTTGTTATAGAACGGTTTATGCTAAATCGAATTTTTAGCAAGTAACGTATAATACCTTAACAAAGTTTCTTTACCCGTTCTCACCATTTTTAAAATGGGTAATAATATTTACAACTTTTTCTTACAGTAAATTTAGTTAAATCTCGGATTTATAATTACTTAGAACACTTTTAGCTTTAAATGCACGTTTTAAAAATTAAAAAAAAAAAAAAGAAAGAAAGAAAGAAACCCCAACCTTCTGGTTTACTGAGAATTTTCACTGTAAGTGTACGAATGTTTTTAACTAAAGAACTTTAACTACTAATTTCTATATTAGTGTCCGTGTCTTTCGCTATTCAATTTTGCTTTCTCTTTTATTTTTATTAACTCTTTTACTGTTTGAATTGATCGCATCGCTATTTGGGATATGTGAATTTGAATTTTATTACTGAAAACTTAATTTTCTACTTAATTATGGAACTTCCAATTATTTTAATTTAATATAATAGCTAATATGACAGTATTCCTTCCTTTTAAGAGAAAGGCGAGTCGTAAATCAAACTCTTTGGCTTTTAATTTTAGTTACATTTTTATTCATTGAAATATAAATTGCGCTGAATAAAGGGTAAATTCTTTTGAGTCGAAAAGAATTCTGGCATCATATAGATATCAACCATATGATTTTTTCAGTAAAAAAAAATGTTCATCGCATCCATCTTTTACAGAATTTCCGCGATGTAATTTTTTTTCAGATTTTCGGCCTCACTAAAATATTTTGAGCTTAACTTTTGTTAACTAGTTTCCCTCAACGCAGACGATTTAGTGTTAACCAATAGTAACCTGACACATATAATCAAATCAATTGTCTCATATGCTCCAGTATTGCATTCCCTGTTATCAAAATATGAATTTAAAAATCCTAAAAGTTCTTTCCAAAATAATAATAATAAAAAAACGACTCAATAACTCAAAATTTCTCATGTCGTGTACCATAATCATTTTTATTACAAAAATAAAATGGTAATTGCAGTTTTTTCCCATTCGTTTACTTTAATTGATTTAATGATTGTTCAGTAGCGTCGCACTCAGAAGCAAAATTAAGGCTCTTGACGACAGACCTCGTAATTTTGAATATGTGTTAAGTAACGCAGACAACACTTTTCTGGCATCTCCTCCTCCAAACTTCCCCACCATGCCATGGGGGAGGAGACTGGGAGCTTTTACAAATTCCATGTGTATCAATCCAATTATATGTTCAAAACAGCAAAAGAAGTAAATTTTATGATTTATCAAAACTATGGGGTCTGAAAAATTAGCAGTCAGTAACTGTTTAATAAATTAAAGATGATATCAGAAGTTATTGATACATATTTTAGTTACCATAAGCTATCAGCTGTTTAATATATTGAGGGAGGAAATACACATGAATTAATTAAAATAAAATTGTATTCCATTCTCTGCATTTTTTCTTTCATTATATCAAATAAAAGCAATACTGCAAATGATGTGATTAAGAAAACTACTACTCGTTATTTTTTAAACCTGTAATTTTACTCCTTGAGGAAAAGAAATTACTACTTGGTACTCCTGATTTTTCCATTTACCTAACATATACATATATATTATTTCTGTAATAATATTTAAAATACAACTATAATAATTACATTTCATATGGCATAGAGAGCGATCCATTACGTATTCTTCACATAAATATAACTTACCTATTATTTTTTTTACGAATTTTAATGCTTCAGAAAGTCTTTCACAACTGTGATGCAATTTTAATGTCACCACAGATGGAAATCCCATCTAACATTCTCTTCGTATCAAAAACTTCCCATATGCATCAGTGTCTCCAGCATTCGGTTGATTGACACAAAATAAAATAGATAATTGCCTGGAAAATAGGAACTATTAAGAATATTTCCCTAAAGTAATACATCATATGAAAATGGTTTATCTCCATCACTTTCCACATCACCCAGGAGATATGGTATGTAAATGCATTAACTCCTTTTCCAGCAGGAAAGGTAGGTTCCTCAGATATATATTCCTTTACACTTTAAAAAATCACAATTATTTTTACTACACAAAATAATGAATTTTTAATAGTATACAAATGAAACACAGAAGATTTACAATATTCATTTTATACAGTACTTTAAATAATTAAAAAGCTACTCGAATAAATTTACCTAGTGTATATAATTCTGCTTGCATTTATAACAAGCGTTAATATAATCTGATACAATATATTAGATACTATTTAAATACTTACCTGCAAAAGAATCAAAATGTACCTTCTAAATTCATTTATATCAAAATTATTGTTTCTCTGTTTAATACCCTATTTGTAAAGTACCATATAAAAACACTACAATTCATGCAATCAGTTTGTTTTAGATGAATAGGATATGAAATACGCCTATCTTGTTCTTCATGTAATAAAGTATTTAGAGTTCTCAGAAATCTATTAATTTAGTATACTTACTTTCGTTTCCAAAACCTAAAGATCATAAAAGTATAATTTCTTGACATTTAACTCAGCCACTAATAAAACCCAAAGACAAGACACATTAATGGGAATGAAAATGAATTCTGCATTCCTAAGTTGGTCAAAATCAAAGAAGTTAACTAGATTACCTCCAATTTCCAGAATTTGCGTGTGATAACATCTTTCCATGATGAAATCTCTACTTTGTATGGTTTTTTTATTTGAATGGATCAATTATACTATCCTACACCCATCCTTTATGAAAATTTGTTCTTTTTTAAAAATAATACTTACTTCCTCATCAGATACATAACTATCTAATGATTTCACCTCATAAAAATGTAATTTACTGTCCTCAATATGTAAAACTATATGATTGTAGTTAGATACATAACTAATTTTGGGATAAAAGATCCAGTTGGTTTCCTAAACAAGCTATATGCATTACATAATAATGATTGCTCTACGTTTAAATACTTCTTTGTTTCTTTCTTGACAATCAAAGAAGGATATCCCAAAGCTTTCTTCTTCAATTTTTTAACTTTACTGGTACGTTTAAATATACACTGCTAATTTAAATGCTGATTGGGAGGTAACTAAATTATTTTCTAGTTTTATTTCCCTGTTTCTTTTTGCAACTGATTCACCTATTGAAACCATAGTTTTTAAATTGCTATTTAAATAAGATAACAGAGTAACTCTAACAAATTTTGCAATAAGAAACTTTATTTGGCAAGTTAAATATTAGTTTCGTAGATCTCTCGTTCTTCTCGGAATGTTCTTTAATTGCAGGATCAATGCAATTTCTTACACAAGCCATGGATGGAACTGAATCGGTCATATTCTTTATCTTCAACAATTCCATCACTGAAACACCATCAAAATATGGAAATTGTTGAACACATAATGAGTTAACTTTTTGAATATGTTTATACAGTAGGTGATTATCCAAGCGTACATACGTATATATGTACGCTTGGATAATACGTATGTAAGTATACAAATGCATACATAGAGTACATACGTATGTAAGTATACAAATGCATACATAGAGGTAAATATGATTTTTTTTAATTCACCTACAGAAGCATTTATCATGGTCTGAACATCCTTCTACAATCTTTTTAACCTCCTAAAACACATCTCCATTAGTTTGTGATTATACTAATCATGAATATATTGCCTTCACATAAACACTTAGGTATATGCAAATTATTATTCTATACTAATGTGCAAAATATGTATCATTTTCTATTTTTAATACAGTATCAATTCCATTGTCTATTCGACAAATGAATTTGCGCTTATGAAACGACTTACATTACATACTGGTATGTGCATGCAGAAAATGACATATGACATTCTCCATAATTCCACTCTACCATACTAATTACCATCAAAATATTCAATGATAGCAGGTTCCTTGTCAGGAAATGCAACTTTAAAATTATCCATACTATTTTTCAATTTTATTGAATTCGTTTTCTCTAAAAGAACTGCCAAAAAAGCCTAAATTTTATTCCTCATTTCTAAACTAGAAACATGATTAGTTAACGGTTTCTTTAAAGCACGATGAAGATGCCATTTGCAAAACAGGTGTTTAACCTCTACTCCAAAAACTTGCTTAAAAGCGGGACCTGTTGTTTTATCATCAATATGCAATTAAGATTTTAGTTGGGAACTCTTTCTTTTATGCTGTCACATAAACAATGCATAGTGTCCATATCTAATTTATTTGTGATAAAATGTGCAATTGGATAACCTATTCCATATTCATCAGGTATGATTAAATTCATTAAATAGGAATCATACTCATTGGTTTTGTGAGTTGAGTCAACACATAATATTTATTACAGCTTTTTACCATCATTTCTTTTTATTCAGCTGTTTATAAGTCAATTACTAATGAATTATTTGGCAAATTTTTTAAGCTTTAGAACCTGAAACTATAATTCGTCCTTGAATTTTATATATATATAAAAAATACAATTATAAGTTTCATTATACAATTTATTATTAATAATTTCAAGTAGCATCTTTTTTATGGAGCTGTAAAAGTAATTTCAAAGAATTCATGTAATATGATAGGCTTTTTTGTTTGTCAAAAAGGATTCTTTAACAAAATAGTTATTTCGATCATTCCTCATTTTTCTGTTACCACGAGCACATTCCAATACTTTAGATTTCTCGATACCCATTAGAAGGTTAGCTTTAATAAATTCCCAACAAGTCATTTTAATTGGTTAACATTTTATGTTTTGAGGCCTTTAATTCATGGTTATGCTTTGAAAAGTACTTAAAAATGACACTTTATCTGTCTCAAGAACAATGAATTGAACAGAACATTCAGGTGGCGGTATTAAGCCTTTGACATATCTTAGACTAGTTTTCCTATTAAATGGCTTTGATATGATGGACTTAAAATACTGACAACTGTAATATGAATAAACATTTGTTTCGGTTGTTTAATCACCAGTAAGTTTTCTTAAAAGAAGAAAAAGTTCTAGCATCCTCATTTTCTAGTCTTAATTGAAAACTTAAATTTATCTTCAAAATTTATTTCATTCGTTGTCATATTTATTCCACGAACTTCTTTTCCATGTGTTAACGACTGTGTTAAGTACCTAAATTTACAGAAGGTGGACAAGGATAAGGCAAAGTTGAATTTGAGCATCGTTCAGTATGTGTCTGTAATTTTGATAAATATAAATTTTTTTTTGGATAAATACTACATTCTAATACTGCTTTTTTCCCTTCTTCACCGATCCCTTTTTTGTCGTTCTTATTTTCAATAGCGGTATATATATCCTTTGCAGATTTCACGGTGATTAGAAAAAGATTGTAAAGTAAAATATGTATTTCTACACAATACGCAGCATTTTGAATATTCATAATGAAATGAGCACCTTCAATATGAGTTCCTCTTTTATACATACCATTGTCACATTTATTCAACATTTCATGTATGTTATCGCAATCAAAACTTCCTCATCGTTTAAAATATTGCTTTCAGCTATATAAACTTTAAAATATTTATTCTTGACTTTTGATGATTAATTGACACATATAATACTAAAGATTCACTTACCTTATATTTTTGTAATTGGTCTACTACGTTCGTCAATTTTGATCCCTGGGAGAAAAAAAAACAATAATCTCGCAAATATGTTATAAAAACCCTGGAAATTAAAAAAAGCAGAAAATTAAAACACACATGAAATCAATCAACAATATAGAACAATGAAATAAAAATAATACAATACAATTTCAAGAAAATAATCAGTATCAAATCTAGCAACTACGTACAAATACAACCTCACTAGAAGAAATCTTTTATTAATGTAATACAGTTTGGCTCAATAACAAGCCGGACGGTTAACTTGGCGATCTACAAAAAGAGGCTGGAAATAATGTACCAGCAACCATTGTATCATTGCCACTAAGAAAAGTGAGCATTACACGTCCTGATTCGTTCCTAAGACCTGTAAAAATTGTCTTCCGTTGGGTAAATCGGTACGGCCGGAAATAGAGAAAGTATCTAATTTTCTTTTTATGAAATCTTAAAAAATTACTAAAACTAAATATATATATATCTATATTTTTGTGAGCGTGATTTGAAGAACAATAATTATTTAACTTTTTAAAACAACTTTTTGTGAAATATTTGAAACTTAATTAAACTCAGCTATATAATTACTCACAAAAATTTCTGATGGGTGCATTGCCAATAATTTGATAACGAAATGTTAAGTTTTAATCAGCGAGAATGATCATTTCTAAAGGAAAAAACATGTAGTCTAGGTCCATTCTAGACTGCTATGATTTCTGTTTGGCAAAGTATCCAGCACGTTGGCTAGAATAAGTTTAAATCAACATTTAAACAAAAATAATTCACACAAAATTCAATAATTGAAACTTTTTAATATTAGAACATCCCTTTATACTTTCGTTAGATTTAAAAATTAAAATTATCATAGTAGTTAATTTAAAATCACAATTTTTTTGAAAAATGTTATAAATGTCAACAAAGGATTTGATAGTGCAGGGTAGTTGTGGTACGAGAAGATGACAGCCAATTCCTGTTTATAATCAAAACAAATGTGATCTCACGTGTGAGATCTACATTGATAACATCCGCGTCCGTTTGAGAATTAAATTTGACGTATATTTTCTGAAGAATTTATTCTCTTTTTTTTTTCTTAGGATTCATATAAATATTCGCTTGCGTTACCCCGTCACAATCTACTGAAATCATAATTATTAATTTAATTCGAGAGTCTTAAGTGAGTAACTTAATATGAATAATTAGAATTATTTTACATTAAAAATACGATGTGTTCATAATTATATATTTATTGGTTTACGATTTAAATTGAAGTATGAAACTTTGTCATGTATTAAATAGTTTTCGGACACTGGCTTTACGAAATGGAAAAAATATTTTTAAATTTGCTTCTGCAAATAGAGGTTTCAACTCATTTCTTTCTTTCAGTTATACACCTAATAAAACTGAAACATCTATACTTCATAGGTCAAATTATGTTTATGAAGCTATGAACTCCCTTTTTGAGAGATTAAAGGAAGGTGAGCGTAGTGCTCTTGCTTGTGCCATAACATTAGTTGAATCTCAACATCCTTTAAAACAAGCTTCTGCTCAGATTTTACTTAATTTAGTTTTGCAGGAAGCTAAAAAGAAATATGAAAAGTTTGGTCAAAAGGCTCTTAGTTTTCGCATAGGTTTAACTGGCCCTCCTGGTGCTGGTAAATCTACTTTTATAGAATCATTTGGAAAGATGCTGACTTCTGAAGGTCATAAAGTGGCTGTACTGGCTGTTGATCCATCATCTTCAACTACAGGTGGATCACTGCTTGGAGATAAAACAAGAATGACTGAGTTGTCTAGGGATTATAATGCATATGTTAGACCCTCACCTGCAAGTGGATGTTTAGGTGGTGTTACCAGAAGTACCAATGAAGCAATAGCATTGTGTGAATGTGCTGGTTATGATATTGTTATTGTTGAAACTGTAGGAGTTGGACAGTCAGAATTTCATGTTTCATATATGGTAGATTTGTTTGCCATGATTGTATCTCCTGCTGGGGGAGATGAACTTCAAGGTCTTAAAAAAGGAATTGTTGAATTGGTAGATATGGTAATTGTCAATAAAGCCGATGGGGATTTAATACCCAGTGCACGACGAATACAGAGTGATTATATTAGTGCACTGAAGTTTGTTCGACGTAAGTTTAAAGTGTGGAGACCACTTGTTCTCTGTGTGTCTTCACGGACAAATGAAGGCATTCCAGATTTATGGACAGACATGTTAGAATTTAAGTCAATTTTAATGGAATCTGGCGATTTAGAATTACAGAGAAAAAAACAGTACAGCATGTGGATGTGGATACATATAGAATATAATTTACTAAATGCATTTAAAAAACACCCTGAAATTAAAACTTTAGTTTCAGATATTGAGAAACAAGTTCATGATGGTGTTATAACACCAGGTCAAGCATCTGATATTTTATTAAAAAAGTTTCTTGGTCCATTATGATGTAAATTACTGATTATTTACTCATATTTTTTTATTGATCTGATTTTTTTTTCATGTTTTCATAAAAAAATATAAGTAATTTTGAAAATATACTTGTATTGCATGTTATATTTTTCTACATGAAACAAAAAGTTACTATCTACAGTATATAAAGTTATATATTCCTCATGAATGTATGATAAATCAGATTTTTTTATGGTATATATATTAATAAAATAGACTTAAATATATCAATATCAAGTTGTATGCATGCAAAAATAGTCAATAAAATTTATGTGCAAATGCTGTCAGAATTTATTTTTAAAAAATTATTTTGCATTATTTCTAAAGTGAAAAAAATCATTTTTAATCTAACTTGTATATCCTCCCTGGCCTTATAATTCTACTTTTATGACAATTTAGGAATCTTGGGTAAATGTTGCTGGTAAACAGTGTTCATGAGCATGAATTTGATTGTATTATTTTTTATTAAACCTAAATTGTTTGTGAAATATTATATGCTTAGTGTATGTTTAGTTTTTAGAGATTGGGACACAGTTTCACTTAACACTACTAGTTCTGTTTATTTCATACTAAAAATTTAGGTGCTGATATAATCATACACAAAAAAAGTTAGGAAATATAATTTTTTTTTAAAATATACTTTTTAAGCTGAACTTAAATCTGTCTTTTTAAAACTCTAAAAGATACCTTATTTACTCTAGTAAGAATTTGCTTTTAAATGCTTTCAAAAAAACATTTTTTTAAAAAAAAGTTATTAAAAAGTGAGACCTTTTTTTTTTTTTGCAGAACATTGATGCTGTAATTATGTTTTTGTATTTCTTTATTTTGCAATCTTTATGTGTAATTGATACAGTTTCTGAACATGTTTTTATATTTAATTTCTAGTGTATTTATAGAAATAAATGGGTAAAAGTACTGAAGTTTGCTAACAAAATTAAATTGTATTTAAACCAAATATGTAGTATAGTTATACTGTGCCTGTATTATTTAAATGTATGTTTTTCATTGTCCTTGCTTTTCTCTTCCTAGTTTTCTTATTTTTTAGCATTATAATATTATATTTTATACATTTAAATTTTATTTTTTCATTTTAAAATTCTTTTTTTCTCCCCTCAACTTTTGAGTACTATTTGATATATTATCACCTTTCTGAATATGTATCTAGAAACTATTGAAATTTCGAAAGTCAAGTAATCCAACACATGGCCCTGCATTTCTTACCCTTTCATGTTTTTAAATTTAATGTAATCATACTGAATGCCTAGTTGGTAGGTAATTTGTGTCTTCTTTCTAATTTTACTTTGAAAGTATTATAATAAGTTTTTTTCAATACCTAAATTGCATACAAAATAATGTTGATATATTTTGATGTTTAAATGAAAGAATATAAAATATAATTTGTACATTTTATTTTTTTATATCCAACAAAATATATTGTTAGTTTTGGTATAAATTATAATGTTCCTGATTTTATTAACATTTTCACTATTGTTATATTCTTAAAGTGATTTTTAATGTAATAAAAAGCGAACAAACTGTATCGATAACGAGTTGTACATTATATACTAAAGAATGCACAAATATATTCACACATATTTCTCATCCTGAATGCAAAGCTTGAATTTTTAAAAAAAGTTATAGAAATAGCTGAGATTTAGTAAAATAACGCTGTTACATACAAATGAAACAGGTCCATATATATATATATATATTGGTCTTTGACTTAAAAAGTTCATTTATATTTAAGAAATTCTTAATTCATCTTGTGCGAGTTTTCTTGAAAATTTGTCAGATTTTTTACTTGGTTGTTATATTTCATTTTAAATGTTTATGCGTTGTATTGAAAAATTATGAAATAGGAATTTCATACACAAAACTGTTTATTATATAATACTTTCAATCTTTTTGTTGTTTATCCTAATACCAATTTTTTTTCTCATACCTCAATAAATAAAATGGAGGATTTATTACGGATTACTTTCTTCTCTTCTAAGTTATAGTTCTGTTTCATGGGGTGATCTATTCTTTGAATCTATTCTGTGTGTCTACTGTTATATTAATATACGTAATAACCTGCATTAATGTAGAAGTCATTGAATTGTTTTCATATTTTATAAATAAAAATAGTTATTTCTTCAAATTTCATTCTTTGTTGAGTAAAATCCTTTTAAAAAAAATTTCTTTTTATCAGGAAACGTGCTCTTTGTATTCCACTTTTGCAAACATGGAAAGAACAACAAATGCTATTTTTGAAGTATTTAAATTATTACTGTTTTGGTAAAATTTCATTTTTAGATAATTTTTTTAAAAAAGTTTTTAATGGAAAAAAGGTTTCAGTACAAAAACTGAATATAAAGTACAATGTTCCTTATAGCTTGATTTTGTGTAAAAGGACATGAAACTGGAAATTGCTCAGTTTTTTTTCTATTTGTAATTCGGGAAAAGGTATAACACTTCATTAATGACTGGTTTATATATAGAAAAATACTGAGATAGAAAAAAAAGAGATCTTAAGTTTTGGAATATTTTCTTAAAATAAACACTGTGACGTATTATAAAAAAAATGTGATATATATATATATTCTTATTTAGAGAGAAATCATAGATTTTTTCATTATTAGTATAGGAGACAATTTTTTTTTTAAATAGTTGTAGACTTTTCATTACATTTGAGTGTTAGATTAATTTAGATCATTCTAATGCAGATCTCTCATGCTCCTAATTATTAGCTGTTTCTATTAAAGAATTAAGTTGTGTTACACTTCAATTATGTACCTTTTGGAGAATCCTGAATGATAATCTGATACACTTCTTTAAACTGTTATAATATTACTTCTAAAGATATTTCTAAATCTATATTTTAATTAAGTATTATATTTATAAATTTTACACTTGTTTCCATTTCTCTATCAATTTATAATAAATGATGAATAAACCTTTATTTAAAATAAGTACAATTTTAATCTCAGTTGCTTTGCTTCAGGTTTGTTTATATTAAGTACTCATTTTTTCAAACGAAATTTTTTTTTTAAAATATGATTTTTGCAAGATAATATGTTTTCACTTAAACATGTTGATAATTAAAGTTTCCTATAATTGTCATATAATTTTTTAATTTCATAGTTAATTGAACTATTCAGTATAGCATTAATTAATTTAAAATATAAAATTTTTACTTGTTAAAATAATAATTAATTGTTTTTATTAACGTTGTACCAAAAGCAACAAGTGGGCAGTTGGCGACGGATCTCATAATTTTGAACTTCGGTTAAGTGACGAGGACGATACCTAAGCCGGCGCCTCCCTCTCCTAATTTCCGCACCATACCAACAAGAGGATTGAAAATTATAAATAAAGAAAATTTCCTGAAACCAATTTTTCTAATTGAACTAAATTTACTGTGATTACTGAAAAATATACAACTTCTAGCAAAATTTCAATAAGGCACTTCTTTAATAAAAGATTCTAGAATTGAATGAAAAAGTATCTAAATTTATTTGTTATTCAAAATGTGTTTAAGTGTAGCAATGTTTTGTATAAGAGAATTTCAAAATTTATTGAAATAGTTTCTAACAAAATTATGACTAATGTATACATCCACTCTTTGTTAAAAAAAATGCAGAATATTTTCATAATAAACTACTTGTGCATCAGTTTCATTTAACATTCAGAGTTTCTATGATTAGCATAAGCTTCTTGCAAAGCCTGCCTTTTTTTAATAGCCATAATTTGATTGTTTTTTGTGGGATATAGAGCAACAAAGGATATTATCCCTTTTAAAAGATGCTTTTCATTCAATAGATATCAAAATATTACTAGCTACTGCTTTCTCCAAAAGTTGTTTGAATGTAATACTACATCGCAGATTTATATTGAGTTTATTCCAGAGGTAATGTGTCTATGAAATGCATATTTACTACAATTCACAACAATCAAATGGTTAGCAAGCGCCAGATATTTACAACACTTTGCTCAATCTGATTTTCTTATATATATACATAGATTTATTAAAAAGTTAACCAAGCATATTAAAATGTATATTAAACACACATGATTTATCATGAAATAGAAAAAGAGGAGTGAAGATATAGGATGTACGAGATATATAAAGAGGAGAGATGAGATTTTTTTTTAAATCTTAGCGTTTGCCTCTGTATAAACGATTCTACATTTACACATTTGTGCTGGGTAGATCTCGAGTACTTGAGATTAGTCAGCATCAGTTTTTAATTTATAATTTTTTTTAATAATTGTAAGAAGACTACAATTATATTATTTTATTTATTTTTCTTAAAATTTAATTTTACAGTTTAATTAATTTTGATAATTTAATTGTTTTGTGTTTTAATGTTCTGTCCTACGTTAGAAAATAAACTGTGTGTGTAATAAGTAGTCGTTATTTTGAATCTTTACACTCACAACATTAACTTTATAAAAAGTTCTCAAGGTTAGTTGAGAGAAAATCACTGATGACTTAATGTTAAATTTTTATTATGAAGACAAGAAGTTTATAATAATAAGGAGAAAGATGGATAGCAAAGTTTGTATAACAAATGCGGAATTCTAGTTTTGGGGTGCATAACCCTCTTGGGCTTTAATCCCCAGTTTTAATTATATTTTAAGAAGATGAGTCAGAACTTTGGTATTACGCTTGTCCAGGAGTTAAAGTAATTAATAAGTATAAGTTAATATTTAAGAATCATGGAGGTTAAAGAAGCAAGAATAATTAATTAAAATTAAAATATTATCTAATGAGAAAATGTTTAATTGCATGGTTAAAATTTTTCTTAAAAAGGTTTTAAAAATTTAATATATGATTTATAACTTGTTTATTTGGATGATCAGTGGTGAAATTATTTGAGGTGGAGAAAGTATATTAATCTGCATACTAGCATTCAGTAATTAAAAATTTTAAGCTTCTTGAAAAAATCATTAAATTAGCTGCGTTATTAAATGAGGCTATTTCGATTAATATTAAAAAATTTAAAGTTTAAAGCTTGCTTTGGTAGAAATATCCTGCACATCCAGTCTGATGGGTTTGTTGGATCGGTGGCTTCTCTCGTGCTTACGAGAGGGTGTGTTCCTATTGGTCGATGGAGATGGCTGTTATATTTGATGGGCGTGTTATCAGATTTTCTGTGATTTTTATGTTGGCGGTAATTAAATAAAATGGGAAATTAATCTAGCAAAATTTCACGAGGTCTATGAAGTTGTTGATTATTTCTAATGGGGGCGTATTTTTCTATGGCTTGTATTGTTCTGTTGGTGGAGGTATCAATATTTTGAAAGAATTTTCTGGAAAGTTTTTTAATGAAGGTTTTGAGGGAGGGATATTTTATAGATCTTATGATGTCTGTATTTCGCATATATCGGTTAGCTTTAACCATCGTGCGATTTAGTTTAGTTTTAGTGTTTATTAACGTCGCACTAGAAGCAACACGAGGGCTATTGGCGACGGACCTCGTAATTTTCAACCTCGGTCAAGTGACGAGGACGACACCTGAGCTGGCACCCCCCCTCTCCTAACATCTACACCACATCAACGGGAGGACTTTAGACCCCCGACAGATTTAACGCGCATCAGCCCGGCTACACGGTGGGTCTTTGGCGCCCAAGGATCGAACCCACGACTGAACGAAATCCGCCGGCCTCTAGTCCACGACCTTGACCACTCGGCTGTCGCTGCCCTAACTATTGTGCGAATGGTTGCTGATTATGATTTTTCTAGTAAATCTAGGGTTGTGTCTACACAGTGTGACCAGATTGGACAGGCATAAGTCAGGGTAGGCCTAATTATCAGTGTATAGATAAGCAGTTTATTACGTCTACTTAATGTAGAATTTCGCGCAATAAGGGGAAATAAAAAACGTACTACAATTTTATATTGTTTTTTAATTAGTATAATGCGTTGTTTGAAAGTGAGTTTTGTATCCAACGTTACGCCAAGGTATTTTGTGGACCAAGAGATTTTTTTATTATCTAAATAAATATCTGGTTCAATTTTTCAGTGATTTCTGGAAAAGAATTCGGCCCCTGTCTTGGAAACGTTTATGACATTGGGCTATTCGCGGTTTCTCTTCACTAACCTTGGGGACTTTCAATTGAGATTGATTCCTTTCACTAAACAACCTTTGCCCAACCAAAAATGAAACGTGATACATAAAGTTAGTATGTAAAGCAGTTAGGAATGAAGTGAAGTTGTTAGGTTTGTGGAAATATATAAACTACGACTGAAAGTAGCAAGGGTCTCTGAAAGGGGATCTGAAAGAGGATCTGAGAGAGAAGCTGAAGGTGAGATGAGGTGAAGCTGAAGCGTTAGATAAGAGAAAGGAGGAATTAAAGTTACAGTAGAGGGTTCGAGCAAGGATTACTGTAGAAAGATTTTGCCTAGTGTTTGCAACAGTTGTTCCAGAATCTGAGTTGCAGTCGAGGAAGAACTATTGGTAAGAGTCTGTTAGATTACTATTGGTGGGTTGAACTAAGGTATTAGAAAGCTTACCCGTGAGAGCACAATCATTTCTGTCATAGTAAATATATACTAATAAATTGTTAAAAGTTGTTTGGTGATTCTGTAATTATTTGTGTCGTAGTGTTTAATAATTGAATCTAGTGTTGGCACAAGAGGACGCCCGGGTCGGGCGGGCGTCACACGTTCAGGGCTATAAGTTTAAATATGGACTATTTAATTACGTACGTTTTAACACAAACTAGACTTGATTTATGGGGGGCGCGCCGGACGAATTGCCCGGGGGAAAAAACGGCCGCAACCGGTAACGGGCGGGAGGGGGAGCAGTGAATGATGAGTGTTTGATTACAGTTGGGTTAGGATAAATCGAAAGTGTGGAATGTGCTTATGGTTATGGGGGAATGAGGTGGAAAAGAAATTATTGCAAGTTTGATATGGTAATGGAGGGGCTCCATTATTACGGGCAAATTAAAGCTGGGCTCTAATTAGTGGATCAGTATAAAAAATAAGCGTCTGGATAGATGATTAATATGGCTATTAATATTAGGGTTTCCTTCGTATATGACATAATTTCTATCATATCAAGGAGAGTTGTTGTTTTTTTCCCTTAGTAATTTGTTTTGCAGTGTTTGGATTTTTTAAAATTTGTGTAGGAGCCGCTTAGCCCCACACAGGAGAAGCGTATAATAGAATTGGACCGAATTTAGAATTGTTTATGGAGCAGAATTGTTATTTTTAGAATTGTTTATGGAGCAGAATTTTATTGGGGAGGCTGAGTACAAAGTGTTTACTTGTTAGTGGGATGCAGTTATGGATTTTTGCCCAGCTTTTCTCAATGATGGATTGTATGCGTTTTCTAAACGTTAATTTGGAGTTAATCCCGAGATATTTGACCTCAACGTCCCATGAAATATTGGAGTTAAAGAAATTTTGATTGAATGTCAGAGGGGGGGGGGACACGTCCTTTTTTTTTTAAAAAAAAATAATACCTTTGGTTTTGTTAGTGTTTGCAGCAATCCGCCAAAGGATCATCCATTTTTGAATTTTTTTAATGCGATTGTAATTTTTTGATGACTTCAGTGAGTGTTTTATCTTGAGTGAAGATTGCTTCATCGTCCGCGATATGATAAAGAATATTGCATCGACTCTGAGGGAAGTAATATGTGTACAAAGATTAAATTAGGGGAGAAATACTGTTTTTAATTAAAACGGCTGTGTCCCGCCACGATGAGTGCTTCTGTTTGTAGGATTGATAGTATAATTAGGAATTTTAAAAGTGTCAGGTTGGTCAAGATGGGTTTCCTGGACTCTTGTAATATCGGGGTTGAGAGTGTCTATACAATTTTGAAATTTATATATTTTTCTTTTAATGCTGCTGGCATTTCAACTGGAGATAAGAAGATAGGGAGTTAGTTTTTTGTTGGGGTTATAGATTGTAACGTCTAGAGGTTGATCATTTCTGTAACTATATCAAACGATTTTCTTAATTTCGAAAATATGTCGATTTCTTTATTCATGAACACTGCTCTGATAGATTTGAAAAGCTGGAATGTTTGGGATACTTAATTGAGATTGAAAATTTGGAATAATTTTTTAATATCATGTAGTAAGGGGAGAATATTATCGTTAGGGGAGGGGAAGTTTGGTTGAGATTCTGTTAATTACTATTGTTTTTTTTTTTTTTTTTTGCATTCCCCCTACCTTTCCAGTAATTGGTAGCTGGAGGAAGAGGGGGGGGGTTAAAATTGATAGGATTTTGTGGGCATCCATAGTAATTGGCTTTATGACTTCCGCCACAATTGAAGCATTTAGAGAGCGGGTGTCATTATTTCCCGCTCATTTTAAGCTTTTGAATTCTTTCGTGCAGAAGTGAGAGTGGTGGAAGAAACTTTGGGAACGATAACACTGATTAGGTATTCGTCGTTTGTGCAAAGGTTCGATTTTAACTACAAGATGACCAAAATAATTAATTTGAAATAAGACTTTATTTACCTCATTTTTGGGAAAAGTTACCAAAAGCAGTGGAAGGGATTGTCTATTTTTTTTTATCTTAAAACTGTGCATGAGGGTACAGATAAATTACTCTCTGCTAATCCCTGTATGTTTCCGCAGCGTCGTAATTACTGGGAAGACTTTTAATTAATGTTTTCAAAATTCTTTCGTTTGGCAATTCAAAAGTATGGGATTCAATTTTTTGTTCAAAGATATAATTCCGAATGGCGCGAAAAGCTTCTATAGTTATAGGATAATCTTTTAAATTTTTATTTTTATAATTTCCTTCAAGTTCATTGTTAGCTATCGTCATTAGTGTGTTAAGCATTTCTGTGGATATTTTCGATATTGGAGATAACTATGGAAGGAGGAGCTTTTTTTCCTTCGATTAAGCTGTCTAGGAAGTTTTTATAAGTGTGGTCTTTGGCTGGTTGATCTTCAAAATGAGTAATGAATTCGTTCATTTCACAATCTGCTTAGTTTTCCGATAGTTCAGAGTATTTATTGGAGGTTGTTAGGGTGAATTCCTGTTTTTAAGTTTCTTATTATTGATTTCTCTTATACGCTTTGAGGAGTAGAATTTTCTTTTACTTCAAAAAATTCTTTATCTCTATTTGAGCTAGGGTTTGGAGAATTAGGAGCTTGATTCATATTTTTATTAATCATCATCTGAGTTTGTAAATCTGCAAGTGGCTTTTGCAGAATTTTTTGCATTAATGTTACAATATTTTTTAAGTTAGCCATTTCATCATTTAAGTGATTGATTTTAACCTTAAAATTGCCGGCTACTAAATCTTGCCTAATAATTCTTAAATTCTCAAGAGTGGCTGGTGGGAGTTCTGTTGAAGCATAGTAATTGTTAAGAAATTGTCAATATTTATCTCGTGGTTAATCCTATCATGAATAACTGAGCTAACATACAGTTGGAGATTTTCAGATTCAAGCAAAGTATCACTAACAATAGCGTTTACCTCCGTATTTGGAAAAAATCACGGAGAGCAGCTAACAGGCGATTCATTGTGTGATCCTAAGAGGTCTCTAATATTAAGCAGAATGATTATTCAAATTTAAACAGTCCACTTTCAGAGAAAACGGCAAAAGAACGGAGGATTTAATACCCTGTTGAACCCCCTGTAGCGATAATGCACGATGCGATACGATTGAGCATTGATGTATACAAGTTGTGTATGATGTTTTGAGACATTTCGTTCCATATTTGCTGTAACCTTGCCTCTAGTTCGTTCAAACTCGTGGGATGCCAAACTCGCCGTCCCAAATGATCCTAGATATGCTCGATTGGAGACAAATCTGGGAAATTGAAGTAGGCCAAGGAAGGGTAGTAACAGTGCTGAGACAGTCTTGTGAGACTCTTGCCGTGTGAGGCCAATCATTGTCTTGTTGAAAAAGGGCTTCTGTGGGCCGTTGCATAAGTGGCAACATATGTGGTTTCAGGATGTCATGGACATATCGCGGGGCTGTCATGGTGCCACGGATCAATTCTATTTGGGACCGTGTGTTGTAGGCAATGGAAACCCATACCATCACACAAACTGTGGGAGCGGTGTGTCGCTGTAAAGCAAAGGCAGGATTGAGGCATTCACCACGGGGTCTCCTAACACGAACACGATTGTTATCACTGCTGAGATTGCTAAAGACGACCTGGTTCCATTCCGCTGCACTCCAGTTTCCTCGTGCGCGGCACCACTTCAAACGGAGGCGTCGATGGGTGGGCATCAAGGGCAGCACACGTAATGGGCGCCACGATCCCAAATGTCCTTCAGCCAGGCGCCTTCGTATGGTTCGAGAAGACACAGGGGGCCGTAGTGAAGGTGCTACCTGTGCCTGTATGGCGGCCGATGAAGCAGTTGGCTGTACGCGTGCATTTCTTACGATGTGGCGGTCTTCTCGACGACTGGTCTGTCGAGGGAGTCCTGAGCCTGGTCTTCGTGTAAATGACATCTCTCGGATCCTCTGGTCCCAACACCTCCTCACAACACAATCAGAGCGGCCTAATTGACGAGCTACTCGCCTAGCTGACCACCCAGCTTCCATCATGCCGATGATTCTCCCCTCTCAAACTGCGACAGCTGCTCATATTGTCTTCAAAAAGGGTGTAATGGCATGTCTACCTCAGCTCTTCCTTTGTAAACGATTCAGCACACTCAAACAAGCTTTGGTTACCTGTTTTATACTCCACGGAGAACTACGTTAAACGCCCTCTACCGGCTATACGTAATGCGCAATCACGCTGCATTTCTAATCATTTGCATATCTCCCCGACATGTACCTTCATGCCGAGTTTCGTTACGATCCCGCAATTATTTCTTGGTGCGCTAATGTTTTTGTCCATGAGTATATTTTGTAGCTGTGAAATGAAGAGATAATACTTGGTATACTTCCACATATTTTTATTTCTTATGTCGCATGTTTCGCCAGCGATCTAGCATCATTTGGAGCATTGTTGCAAAGGAATTACATCTTATACAAAAATTGGAAATGGAGGGGAATTTTAGAGAGGAGAAGGGTCAGGGTGTAAGGGGTTTGTTGGTCGCCAACGAAGTAACGCCTTCGCATATTGAGTTTTGTAACTGTCTCTGATACGATAGACTTAGTTTATCTTTCATTAACGTCGCACTAGAAGCAACACAAGGGCTATTGGCGACGGATCTCGTAATTTTGAACCACGATCAAGTGACGAAGACGACACCTGAGCTAGAACCCCCTCTCCTAACTTTCACACTAAGTCAACGGGAGAACTTTGGGCCCCGACAAATTTAATGTGAATCAGCCCCGGCTACACGGCTGGACTTTAGCGGGCTAGGATCGAACCCGCGACTGAAGAAAAACCGCAGGCCACGAATCCGAAACCATGACCACTAAGCTACAGCGGCCCTCATACGATACACATCGTACTGCGTGCTAGGGCTAGTTAAATAAGTGATGTCAACAAATAAGCTATTCAGATTATTTAGGTAAGTAATTTATTTAGGTACCAAAGGTAAGTATTTCTTAGGTACCAAATTTTTAATCAAGCCCCCCCCCCCCGCCATCAATGGTGTCCCGGTTTTCGAATGTTAAAATTTGGACACCTTAAATATAAGCCAAATATATTTAACATACCTCTCTTTAAATTCATTGAAATGGTTTTGAGACTGATCATATCGGCTGTAGCCTAGTGGTCATGGTCGCGAACTCGCAACCGGCGTTGTTTCTATCGAGTCAATGATATCACTAAAGACCCGCAATAACTGGGTTAATTCATGTTAAATCTGTCAACGCTCTAAGTTCCCCCGTGGTGGGATGTGGAAGCTTGGAGAGGGAGATACCAGCTTAAGTGTCGCTCTTGTCACTCTACCTAGACTCAAAACTACGAGGTCCTTCGTCAATAGCCCTTGTGTTACTTTTAAGTGCGATGTTAATAAGCAATGAATAAATCAATGAAAAATTTTTTTATATAGAAAGCTCATGAATATTTCTATTTTATAAAGAACTGAAATATGTACTTTAAATACTTAAAATTCAAGATTATAAAATAAATACAAAAAAAAAAAAAAAAAAAAAATCGATAAACTGAATAACAACTTAGTTATACATAGGACTGTGTACCGTAGAAGTGATTATATGTTTATTTAGTCATTCAGTACTGAAACACGAAGTTAATGCAAAATGGCTTAGATCACTAATCTGAATCGTTATAATAAAACAGAATGTTGTATTAATGTTGGAGCTATTAGCATAAATTATTGATCAGATTAAAAGTCAAAGAAAATCATCATTTTTTTCCCAACAATTATTTTAATCTTCGATTTAAAGAATATATTTAAATACAGAAAATATTTAAAAGTATGGTAGAATATCCAGAAACGTATATGTGTAAAATCCAAATTACGACTGTCCAAAAAGATACATGTGTAAACTCCAAACTCCAAATCTCCATTATCTCCAAACGATGATTGGATTGGAGTAATCGAATTGCAAATGATTGATGTAAGTTAAGTTGGAACTGGGCAAATTTTCATTGATGATGGGATATTACATTCGCTCACTGGTTTCCAAAAATTAGGGGGAAATCTCAAAAAAATAGTGATAACTCGTTCAAAAAAAAAACAAAAAACACCACCCAATCCATATTAAATTCAAATAAGTTGTTAAATAAAAAGGGCTGAATAAAACGACAATATGGCAACTTAGTAGGACTGCAATCGATATGTGTTATCTTTGAGTTACAGAAAAAGGCATGCTAGAGAGTAAGGCTATGAATATCGCAGTAATACTGAGATAAGATATCTGAGATAGCCAATTCATTACAATGACCTTTAAGTATTATTTTCCCAAGGAACTGCAATGGAGAGCCACTGGGGAACTGTTGGTAGGTCAAACTTAGACAGGGATGGCCAAATGGCTGAATGTGAGACCTGCGATTCATAGAACCTTGGGAACAATTTCAAACTATTGATTTGGCACCCAGAAGATTCGGCCAAGCGCAGATGACTGATATTTGCGGTTATGTGTACAATGAATAGAGCTTCAGCCCCAACTCAACTAAGAACCTCCCTTACTAGAGTCACCGAAAGGTTTGTGTCAACCTCTCTGTCCGTAGAAGGCTTCACGAAGATGGTCTTTTCGTGATGCGACCAACCATTTGTGTGCCGCACACCTAACGAATGTTTGAGGAAATGTTTGAGGTTAACACCTCAGCATGTCCATTGAACGGCTGATCAGTGGAAACCTGTTCTCTTCATGGAATAAGTCTAGGTTTTGCCTTCAAAGTGATAGTAGATGTTGTATCATTTGGAGGGAACAGGGAACGCGTTATCATCTACCAAACATCCGTGAAAGATACTCATACGGAGGAGACCTATTCTGTATTTAGAGTGGTATCTTTTTGGGTGAACACACATTGGGTCTCAGTGTTCTTTCTAGTGGACTTGTGAATGCTCACGACTATAGAGATGACATTCTTGATGTTTATGTGAACTCTTATGCTGTTGAAATAAGTAACGATTCCTTGAAAAAGGACGATAACATTAGAATGCACAGGACTCTCATCGTAGAAGATTATATTCAGCACCAAACAATTAAGCGCATAGAATGGCCACCGGATTTGAATCATATTGATCCTGTTTGAGATGTTTTAGGAAGACGTGTTGCCTGTCTCAATCCTCCTTCTCAGACCCACACCACGCTTACAAATGTTTTGCAAAAGCAATGACTCTCACTTTCCATTGAACTTATACATAACATAACTGACAGTATTACACATTGTTGTATGAGCTGTATTGTGTGCTTGCTAGGAATACAAAACCAATATCCAACTGACACATTCAATTAGTTAATTTCGAAAACACATACCATAACACACACACTGTCTCATATTTTATTTTCATGCTATTTTATACTATTATGTTGTATACTGTGTGGCTCAGTTTCATTGCATTCTAACTTTTTTAGTAATCGTTATTTTTGTGATTTTTATTTAATTTGTGGAAATCAATGCACCTCAAAGGTACATTTAGTTTGCTGTCTATATCAAGAGTGTTCAAGACATCATCCATAGGCTGCAAAGTCTCTGAAAATTTCCGTGGAAGATGACATGAGTATGAACGAATTATTTTTAGAGAGAACTGTTGTATTACACAAAATTGTTATTTTAAATGCATTACACTCATTGATCATAATCAAAATCGCATATTTCTTTGTTTACGCCGGCCACACGAGAGCACCCCAAGGAAAGATATTTGCGTCTTCTTGAGTATGAAAGAGTTGTAAAGCGCATGAGCGTTGTGAAGTAATAATTATGATACTGCGTAAAGGATAGATATTACCTGTTCTCAGAGGAGGTGAGACCTGTGTCACAAATTTTTTACTTTATGATTTTAGGCGACTTGAGAGCCTCATATATTTATATACATTCCATTGTTACTGAGAGTAGTTTAATTTTTTGTGTATTATATAGTGTTTTTCTGGATTATCTGTGTGAGCGAACTTTTCTAAAAACCAAATCGAGACATTCTTTTTATCTAGTAAGCCTTCCTCACTGCCAATAAGTCCGTCAACTCTTGGTGTACAGAATAAATACAGTCTAATCTTTCGAGAACATTGTGAACTGGAACCAACAATATTTGTATTTAAACAATGTTTATCTTTTAGACTTTGGGATTTATGTATGGAAAATAATTCAATGTCATTTAAATAATATGAAAAGTAGTCATGGTAGCCTAGTGGTCCTGGTCGCGAACTTGCGAGTTTCCGTTGAGTCGTGGATTCGAGTCCTAATGCCACTAAAGATTCACAATGTAGTAGGTATGATGCACGTTAAATGCGCCGAGGCTCTAAATTAGCTGATTCCGATGTGGAGCCCCCGCTCCTCTAGGGAAAAATTTGATTGTTTAGAGGGGCAATTCGAAAATGGACTCGTTCAAAGTTTAAATTCACTGAATGGCGATTGTAAGTAGTTACTCGAGCTGAGTAAACCTCCAGTATGAGTAACTGTCATGTTAGTAGCTGTGATTTCATTGTTAGATGCGATAATTGAGCTACTGCTTATACTAAACCCTGAATGATAAAAAAAGCTACGTTTACTGCAGTTTATATATATATTTTAAGTTTTTGATTGGTTTTATATAAACACTGGTGTTCAAAATTAAGATAATTTGCCTACTTGGTCGAATTTCATAAAAAGAAATGAATGAAATGTAAAAATATTGCTTCGAAACAAAGATGCAAATCTTGTATGCCGAATACGTATGCGTATATGTGTGTGAGGGTGGAATTAGTCGAAAAACTTGATTTTTAAGTTCGCGTGCCGAAATCCGTATTCGTTCGCTAGCACATTTTGCCGAATTGCTTTTTTTTTTTTTTGCAACAATCGCTTAAATTAAAATTTAAACAGTAAAACTGAGTAACCACCAACGTGTAGATGATGGAAAGAGATGGCAAGTTGTGGGTAGGCTAGAAGAAGGCTAGTCTCAAATCCAAATTTGCAGAGAATTCGATTTAACTCCCAGTGTCGTGTCCAACTTTTGGAAACAGTTTCAGGATACCGGATCCGTCGAGAGAAAGACTGGGCGAGGTCATCCAAGAGCCACGACGACCAGAAAAGATCGCCATTTGTCCATTATAGCGAAGTGTAACAGGGATGCTACAGCTTCTCAGAACTCTCATGAGTTGTATGCGGTCACAGGAACCAATGAGAGAGGGCTGTTTGCAAGACCTGTTGTTTGCGTCCCTCTCAGTTCAGCGATCAGGAGAGTCCACTTAAAATGGTGCAGAGATAATAGAGATTGGAGCATGTCAATGGGCGACAGTTTTCTTCACTGAGGACTTTCTTCACTCGGTTCAGCCTAACCAGTGATTTTCAACGTACTAAATGGAGAGAACCAGGGACCCGCTATCTCCTCTCCAATGTTCAAGAAATCGACCATTATGGCAGCAGAGGCTAGATGGTCTGGACAGGCGTCATGTTGGATTACCGCACACACCTCCAAGTATTTGAATGGGGTACTGTGACTGCTGAGAGGTATAAGGTTGCATTTTGGAGCCCTCTGTTCGCCTTTTTAGGGGTGCAGTTGCTTCTGATTCCCTTTTAATGAATGACAACGCGAAGCTACATAGAGCTCATCTGATCGACGAATTTCTGGAAAGTGAGGATGTTCGTCGGATGTATTGGTAAGCCAGATCTCCAGACTTCAATCCTATAGAGCATGGCTGGGACGCTCTGGGGAGGGCAATTGCAATTCTCAAGTCCTTTCCGAGAACCACCCAAGATCTGAAAACAGCGTTGCTGAATGAGGGGGACCTATTGCCACATAAACTCATAAACTCTCTTATTTCTAGCGTAAGATAACGGTGCGAGGCCTATATATCTGTAAGAGGGCACCATACCCCCTATTAACCCATCTTTTTGGTTCTATTCTGCAATTGCTTTTACACATCTTGCGACTCCGATGAGTGTGACGCATGATCATGCGTGTGTATTAAAACTGTTGAATGCTTATTTATTTATTTTTTTTGTATTATATCAACTCTATGTACAGACCAAATTTCATTAAAATCTGTCCAGTTGTTCCAGAGATAATCGACAAAATCGGCAAAATTTCTTAATTTTGAACACCAGCGTATATATTTCTTTCAGCCCATAGTGAAATGAGTAGTGCAAGCAAGAAAAAAATCAGTATTCGGAGGAATAATTAAAATTTGGTTTCATACCCACTGTCCACGATGAACGGTCACCTTTTTGACATTTATAGCAGAAATAATTGACCAATGAATGAATTAAACGAGGTCGTCTTAAGGCACATCTAAAGATGAACCATAATGTTCATATTAATTCAGATTTGAATTACTTTCGAAACTAATTTTTTTTTTAAAAAAAGTAATATTAAAATCTCTATTTACTGCTTATAATACTCTTATCTCTATTTACTGCTATCAATTGTACTCTTGGGGCGAGTTACCAAACTTCATTATTCATCTCTAAATCTGAGAAAACTCATACTGTAGGGGAGAACTTAATCAAACCACTAATATCAGCATTTCTCAAAATTGTTCTGGAAATAGATGACAAAAGCGTTAAAGCTATGCCAATAAGTAACAATACTGTCTGCAAAAGAAAAGACAAAATTGAATGAACATATTGAAATACAACTTGTTGAAAAGCTGAAAACTAGAAAATTCTCTGGGGAAATGGGTGAATCAACTTTGAGAGACAGTGTGGTCTTTCTTATAAGATATATTGATAAGAAAGATGAGAATCTAAAAAAAAAATGCTTCTTGTGCGTTGTGTCACTCACAAGGAAAATCTGGTGCTAAAAACATTTCGCCAGTCCTAAATGATGTACTAAATTCAGTTATAAAGTGTATCAATGCTATTAAAGCTATTGCAAAATGTGAGTCATAACAAATTATTTTGTGAAGAACAAAATGAAGATCATGTTAGACTTATACTTCACAATGAAGTAAAACCACTCTTGAAGGGGAGCTACTTGCAAAGATTTATGGAACTATTTGATACCCTTAGTGATTTTTTAAATCTGAAATGAAAAAATCAGTTAAAGATCGACGGTAAGGCATTTGTGAGTTATTTAGTGGATATCTTTGGGAAAAAAAAAACTAAATATATATTAAATAAACAACTCCAAGGAACAAATAAAACTCTGGTTGTTGCAAATGCGAAGATATTTAGTTTCATTACCTTTATTGAATTATATCATACATATATTTACAACAAAATTTTGAAATGTTTCGCTGGCTTCAAAAATGTGAAATGACTGATACCTCTATAAGTGTTATTGTCGATCATCTGAAAATTTTATCGGCTGATTTAAAAGAAATATTTTCTGATTTTGAAAAAAAAAAAAAAAAGATTTTGCAACTTGGGTGATGCAACCATGTTAGGGGATTTTTCTGATATTTCAAGTATTCAGTATCAAGAACTCCCAGAAATGTAAAATGATGAATCAATTAAAACTTTATTTAATACAAAAGGAGCGATAGCATGGCTTATTAGGAAAACGAAATCATATTCCCAAATATAACCAACTGTGCAAGAGAACTATTGTTACCATTTCCATGTTCATATTTAACTGAATGAGGATTCAGTGTCATAAATGATTTGTGTTGCTAAAAAAAAGAATGGATAGATATAAGAAAACAGGGAAACTTAAGACTGAAGTTAACGAAATTGGAACCTGACATAAAATCTCTTTGCAGCAAGCAGCAAGGGCAAGGATCTCACTAAATTTAAATAATAAATAATTACTCGTAATTAAAATGATGTAGAAAAATATTTCATTAAAATTATTTTGTATTTGAATTTAAGTTTTTCATTATAGGTTTTGAACATTTAATTAATGTGCTTGCTCAATAATTTCTCTAGTAACTTTTTCCTAGAAGCCATCTTTCAAGTTTCTTTAGAGAACATTTCAATTTCTGAATAATAAAAATTATGTATATGTTAAGAGAAATAAGAATTTTTAGAAAGGCTTAGGTGGGGCATGGTACAAAAAAGGTTAGGATACACTGTTCTAAATCCTCCTGATGACATTGCGTGGAAGTTTAAAGAGGGAGGTGCTATAAAGATCAGGTGTCGTCCTCATCACTTTCCCGAGGCTCACATTTACGAGGTCCGTCGCCTATAGTCCTCGTGTCGCTTCTAAGTGCAACGTAAATGAACAGTCTCAGTCTCTTTGATTGTAATAATGAATTTTATTAATATTGTATACATTATGCATCTTAAGGTGATAAAACGCATTTTTAAAGTACATTTATGCAACTGTATTACTCGCGTACACAAGATTATTTTTTAAACGCCATTCTATAGAAAACTTTAGATAACTGGAAAAAATTTTTCTTGCATATTCACAAAATATTTGAATAAAAGAAACTTTCTCATAGAACTTACTTTGTTATTGTACAAATATATGTGTTTATAATCTCTGTATTTAAAAATATCTGTTAAATATGTCACAAATTCAAATTTTTCACAGATATTTGTATCAACGAAAATATTACTATAAATTTATCTACAAAATGCTAGGAAGATGAAAACGGTAGGTTTTAAGAAATGGATAATTAGAAACGAATTATCTCTGTATATACAAATAAATAATATTATTATGTTATGAGTTTTAGGTAAACAAGATTTCATTTATGTAATCAAATTTTTTATTACAATATAATATAGATTTCTTAAATGATTAATAATATGTATTTCGATAAGTCCACTGTCGTGATTCTCTGACAGTTTCGAAATTTTTCATTTTCAACCATTGTAACATTTGTTATATATATATATATATATATATATACTAAATAATTTATAATTTAATAACATTGAATCAAATAAGTAATGAAAGAGAGAGAAAAAAAATTGTGTACATTTTATTTTAAAGCATACTGAAAGATATAGTCAGAATGTTTGCTTTACATTACATCAGAACTAAACATGGTAAATTATGATTAAAATAATTATGGAAAAAGAAAAATATTTGACATCAGCAACTTGATGATAAAGAATATTGGAAAGAAAATGTCAAACACATTGTGAGATTGATATTTGAAAATTTTTAAGGAAAAATTCATTACATTTAACACACAATCGTTGCCATCAAAAATGAACGTAAATAATTAAAAAGACATAGGTCAAAAGAGTCGTTCTGCTCTAATTATCATCTAATTCCTCCAAAATTCCAATTATTTTAAAATTAAATTTTAAAATATTTACAATTGAAAAGACATAAATAAATCATAAAACCGTTAAAAATAAAAATTATAATAAAGCTATTCATTCAATGAAAATAATTTAAATCTTTCAATTTATATCAATTTTAAATAGAGAAAAATTAGCATCTGACTATTTTTTAAATTAACAAATTTACTAAAAAAAAAGTTAAATATTTTTTCATAAATATTAACAAATTTTCTTTAAAAACTATTTGTTTCGTGTATTGATTTCATTATTTCTTTTCAGTTCTTGTTTTTAAATTTACACGAATATATTAAATTTAAGTAATCGAAAATATTGTTATTTCACTTACAAGCCTTTTGTGAATTATATTCTTTTGTAGATAATATTACTTAAATTTTTTTTTTTCCATTTTAGTTGTGTAATTTTTTTCTGATAGTTCTGAGTACTATGTAGCTAATATTTTTGTTACCAAAATGAAAAGCAAAAAGATTCATCTATATTTCGGTGTGATACATTATATGTCAGCGTTCAGTAATAATGAATATCAAATATTTTTAAGAAATGTGATGAGTTTATTTTGTTAAATTTATCTAATTAATTTCATCTAAATGTTTATAGTTTTGCTGTTCTTGCAACGTTTCATTTGGTAAAATATTTATTGCTGAATTTGAATCTTCCACTGAGTACTTCTGATGACTTAATGCACATGAGCATAGATTCAAATCTTTTTGAAGAAATCTAAAGAAAGAAATGTAAAAATAAAAAATAAATACATAAAGGGGAGAGAGAGAGAGATAAATTCCACAGTTTTCAAAAATTTAGAAAAAACTTTTAATTTTTATTATTAATTAAAATGGAATTTATATATTTTAATAATGTTAGATTATTTAACCAATCTGTGCTACTTATTTTTAAGAAAATACACGAATGAAACATATGCGTAATATATATATATATATATATATATATATATATATATATATATATATACATACACATGCATACACACACTATGTATATGCATGTGAATCCAGACTATATAAAATTACAGAATTTGGGAAATTGACATTACAGTAGTCTCTTGATAATTTTACTTTAATTACGCATAACTTCCAAAAATCGATTGGAAGGATTTGCCGTGAATTCATTTGACATGAAATTGCCCAAAAATTAAATTATTTTCCATTTATTTCTAATTTCGCAAATGCGAAAGCATGAACAGTTTCGTTCTATGTTACGAGTGTTATTTGTACCAGTGGGAGTTTTACAATAATAATAATAATATATTAAAGCAATACAAATTTGAAATTTCTAAATTAATTAACATCATTTTGATTTCGGTATATTTAATTTCAATTTACCGAATGTGCTCTTTCTCTAACTTTGATTTGTTTACTGACTTTCGCGTGATTAAAAATTAACTTGAAGTAGTACATATTTAAAATAAAATTTGTCATTAAATAGTTAATTTTCTTTTTACTACAACAAAGTATAATTTTATTAATTATTCAGTTGGTTTAATATCAAGTTAGAGTTCTTTAATAGGATAAAAAAATATGATTTTACTTGGAGGGGGGGGGAGAGAATTTTAAGTACTACCCTGTCCACAACATTGATGAAATTAATGAATTTTCGCATAAAAATAATTTAACAAACTGGTTTTTTTTTTAAAAAAAAGTAAAATTTTAAATATAAATTCATTCTGCTAGTTGAAAAGAATTCATCTTGCACTTCATAAATAACATTTGAGTCTACAATTTTTTTAAAAATCATTATTGCGTGCTCAATAGAAATGCATTTTTTTTCCTGTAACGCTTCACCTATTTTTTTTTTTTTTTTAGTTCATGATTTTCTTTTAAAACACTTTCACCTATGCCTATGCATTGCTAAAATAAAAACACATTTAATTTAAAAACAATTTTTCTAAATTCATAGGTTTTGAAGTTTTTATTCAGTTATATATAAACAAGGCACTATGAATACGTAAAACTTTATATTACCCTTGACTAAGAAGAACATCTATTTCTTCCAGAGTTTTATTTTTTGTTTCAGGTACGCACAGATAAATGAATACGGCTGCTGCATAGCTTATGAAGCCATATACTACAAACGTTGGCCCGATTCCAAAAGCATCTAAAATGAAAGGAAGTATTTAGAAGAAATTGTAAAGACAAAGTAAAAGTTATAGGAGCTATCTTCCTTTTGTAATGAAACTAAAACATAATCAAAAATAAAATACTTACCCATAATACGCTATCATTAATTATAAAATTTTGAGCCATTTAAACAAGACAAAAACATAAGTTTAGTGTAATTATTTACCTAATCCGAAAAATCTTGAACAAATTGCATTAAAAAATAAAGCAAAACCTACAAAAATAAGACAAATACAACAGAGTGAACTCTACACAATTATACAATACGCTACATTCTTTATTCCATGGATTAATTCACCGCCAAAGTAAAAGCTCTGATTGATTGATTTAAAGGAAATTACACAAATTCTGACTGATTAATTGAAAAGTAACCAAACACAAAAAATATTTACTTAAATTTACTTATCAAAAGTTAAAGAAAAAAGCCAATATTTATCAGATTTGAAAAACCAATAACTAACTTAATTAAAACGTTTTTAAAAATAAAAAAGGGGG